>JAOTRH010000022.1:10945686-10962553 GCA_034768845.1 Heliamphora exappendiculata
CACACCTGCAAGGAGAATCAAGTTTTGATTTTTGGTACCCAAATTTTCTTGGGTCCTTTGATGTTAGTTTCTTGAGGATGTGTTCCTTTAGGAACTCAAGCCTTTTTGACAGAACCATCATGAGATTTTCTGTATAGGTAGTGTGTGAGAACGTGTCCATACCATAATAGTGAAAACATGTAGCATTTGAATGATTTGATGATACCTTGACAAGTATGTTGCTCAAGAATTTTTGTTTCTTCTTGGATTTGTAACTAATTTCAGCTTTATCAAAAATACATTTTTGCATCCCAAGAAGTTTTTCCAAATTTTTCTTTCCTTGAGTAAACTTATAAACGATTTTTGTGATATCCTCAACTTTTTCACTTAAAACTTTATTTTCATCTTTTAAAACAGAAACTTGCTTTAGCATGACAGATTTTTTATTTTTCAAAGTTTCAATTTCAGTTGAGGAGCAAATAACTAACTTTTTCAAAATATAATTCTTTGCACCTAATTTTCTCAACTCATCATGCAAATTTTCAAAAGCATTTTGCAGTTCCTCTAATGAAAAATAATCAGGAGTTACCTCATCATCTTTTTTGGCCATAAGGTATAGATTGGTAACTTTATTTTCTTTCTTTTCATCTTCAGAGTTGCTGTTATCGCTTTTGCCCCAAGCTACAATCATGGCTTTCTTAAAGCTTTTTTTGAATTGCTTATTGAGCTGAGGACATTCAGCTTTGATGTGTCCAGGCTTTTTGCACTCATAACAAATGATTTTTTCTTTCTTAGAGTCGTTCTTGAATTTTCTAAAGTCACTTTTGAACTTGGTGGACTCACCTTGGTGTCCTTATTTTTTGAAGAACTTCCTTCTTTCTTGTTTCTTATTTCGAAAAAACTTTTTAAATTTTATTGTGATGAAAGCCATGTCTTCATTTTCATCACATGAGGAGTCTTCCTCATATTCTTCTTCAAGAGCTGAGTACTTGAAGGCGATACATTTTTTCTTTTTATTGTCTTTCTCATCATCCATCTTGATGTTCATCTCATGGGTCATGAGAGAACCAAGAAGTTCTTCTAGGCTGAGTCTATTCAGGTCTTTGGCTTCTTGTATAGCCGGGACCTTTGCTTCCCAACTCTTTGGCATACACCTCAGAATTTTCCTGACTATTTCTGCATTAGTGTAAATATTGCCAAGAGATTTCAGTCCATTAATAATGTCAGTGAAGCGAGCAAACATATCAGATATAATTTCATCATACTTCATTTTAAATAGTTCATAGTTATGCACAAGCAGACTGATTTTTGACTCTTTTACTTGATTAGTACCTTCATGGGTAACTTCGAGTTTATCCCATATTTATTTTGCGGTGTCACATGTAGACCTATTGAACTCATTTGGGTCAAGTGAGCAATATAGGAGATTCATGGCTTTAGCATTCTTTTATATCTCCTTAATGTCATTTTCAGTCCATTCAACTTCTTGTTTAGGGACAGCAGCCCCTTCAACAATTTTGGTAGGTCTTTTGGGTCCATTCATGATAATCCGCCAAAGGTCATAGTCTACGACTTGAATGTAAATTCTCATTTTGGCCTTCCAATAGTTATAGTTTGTTTCAATGAACAAATGGGGTATGTTGGTCGATAAACCTTCAGATTGGACAGATCCAATACTAGTGTTTGCCATATAAAACTCTTAGACTATTAAGTCAAAAGCTAGAGCCCAAGCTTTGATACCATTTGTTAGATCTAGGCAACTCAAGAGGGGGGATGAATTGGGTCTTTAAAAAATAAATAGCAATTTAAAAACTTTTTCAGAAATTTTTTAATATTGCAGTAAAGCAAGATATGAAAATATTTAACCAATGCAAATATTAAAAGATGAGGGATATAGAAATAGAACCAGACACCCGAGATTTATAGTGGTTCGGCTTTATCCTAACCTACATCCACTTCTCAAGAATACTTCACGGGCGTATTCCAAGCCTTTATAAGCTTTAAGTCTTCTCTTGAGCTATCTGAATGTTTACGGGCACATTCACAAGCTTATTTCAGTTTCAAGAAGATCCTATAAAAATAATCCATTATTTTCTTCTAATCTCTCTTGAACTCTTCTTTGATGAGTTTCACTCACTCACTCAAAGGCTAAAGGGTGACTCACCCATGATTAAATAAATGAGATGTAATAAATGAAGAGCACACACTCTCTTTACAAGATTAATTTACAATAAATAAAAGGGTAAAGAGAGATGATGAACAAGAACTGGAGTTATAGCAATAAATATGAGCTTGATGATTTCTGAGATAGATTTGAGTAATAAAACAGTAAATGCAAGTCTCTAATCTCTTTAAATGCTGAGAAGTAACTCCTTATATAAGTTCTTGTGAGTTCTTGACCGTTTGAGGTAGGTAGGAGCAATAAATTTCAAAAATCCAACCGTTGAGATCTATCGTATTTTGAATTTTTGTCTTTAAGGTCGACACAAATAGCTTTGGTGTCGACACAAAGTGTCTAAGATAGGGTTCTTCAAGTGGTTGGGTCGACACAAATCTTTTGAGGGGTGGACACAAATTCTGTACTTTACCTTCCAACGTTCTGGGGTTGACACAAATGAATCTGGTGTCGACTCATTTGAAACTTCAGCATCGGGAGGAACCATTATGTGTTAACTCAACTTGTCTCTAGTGTCGACACTAAATCTCTACAAGAAGCCTCGGCACTTTTGTGTCGACACATTTATGCTTTGGGGTCGACACCAAAATTCTGCAGTCAGCCTCGGTTATTTTGTGTCGACACAAATCTTCTTGGGGTCGACACTAAAATTCTGCAGGAGGTCTCGATTGTTTTATATCGACACAATTTTCATTTGTGTCAACTCAAACTTTCAGAAACCAAAAGTGAGGATCACTTTTTGTGTCGACACAAAATATGTTTGTGTCGACTCAAAATGAGTCCTGAGCACTTCGGCACTTTTCTGTTGACACAAAACTAGTTTGTGTCGACACTAACTTTTTGGTACCTGAAGATCAACTTGTAAAACAGTTATGGTGTCAAACAATTTGATCAATGGGTGTTGACACACTTGATATGCTTCAAGTATACTTTACCTTAAAAGTGTTTGACTTAATTTTCAATTAAGATCAACACAAAAATATTCTAATTAAAGAATATTATGTGTTTAAACTTTTTGAGATAAAAGTCATTTTTTTTTGGTTAAGGTGCCAACTTTGATTGTTCAAAATGTGTTAACACTTTCGTTTTGGAATTATAAAATATTATCATTTTAAATTTATTTATTCTTAAAAAATAAATTATAAAAATCATCAAAATCAAAATAAAAAGCCCTTGGGCTAACAACAAGGATTATTAACTAATAAGGAGTGTGAGTATTGAAATTAAAAAAAAAAAGCCTTATGTCATGTGTTCTTATGCAATCAAAAACTCATGTTTTTAGTGCCCCGCTCCAAAAGTGATTTTAATAAAAAGTATAGGTAATATATTTATCTATCCAAAAATTAGACCCAACAACCCCCCCGGGTGATCCCTCAAACTATTTTAAAACCATTTGTTGAAAATTGGTTCTGTTGTGTGTTTTATAACTAGCTGAACCTATTTTACAAAATAGCTTATTTCTCTAACTTGATTCAAACAACTATCCTAAGCACTATTCATGAGACTTGTAGGAGACATATTAAACTAGAACATATCTAAAAATTAAACCTGTATTACCTGTTTGGATACCACAAAATCGAGACCAACTGAGACCCTTTTTCTGTACTTTCTTTGTAAATTGTTGAACTATTTTCACTTGTATGAATTTATTCCCCTATTTTCCTTAGAATTAGACCTCAGTATTAAACATAAAAATTATAGACGATATTTTTATCTAGGTGGTGACCAAAAACCAGAACCGAACACTAATTCTAAATAACCCAAATCACTACTGTAGCTTGCAAATAAGTGTGTAAAAATTTAACTTGTAAATTGTGAGTGTATGATAAGGCATGTTTTGGTTGTGTAACTTGTTCTAAATGGTTTACTTGATTTCAATGAAATGAATAATGAATTAATGTAAATGTATGATGAAGCATGACCATGCCATGCAATTAGAATCGTGGTTTAAGAATCGTACCTCATGCTCCAACTTGTGGTACTTTGTGCTCTGTTAGTTTGTACCTTGCCATGCCTAGTATGTACCATGCTATAAGTAGTTGTACTTTGAGATACTATAAGTAGTTGTACTTTGAGATATATATCGTACCATCATGAGCATTATCACTATTACATTCATGACATGTTGGGAACCATTGTATCGTTGTAGGTTTGGGTGCATTGGAGTATTCACTTTCTCAATTCTAAGTTTAGGGCATCCCTAATTGCCGGTTTAAATCTTGTTTTGGGCTTTTCTCCAGGTATACACCCTGCATGCATCCCCGGTGTAGGAAGTTATTTATGATGGAAATTGTTGGGCACCATGGGTTTATCGCTAGCATATGATTTTTGTGACTTTGGATTGACACCAGTGAATGCATCACAGGTCTTAAGGTGCGTTTATTTGGATAAGTGCACAAATGATTGAGTTTTAGTTGGCTGAAAGGTCATGGACTGCCCCCACGCTATTGCCATTGAGTAAAACAGCCGTGACATGAAGTCCAGTGACGTGGTTACTATTTGCAACGATGAGCGATGATGGCTTTGGTGATCAATTACCCATTAAGTCTACTCTTCTCATTCCCAGCGTGAAATTCTTGTTATGTCTCTGGGTGCATGATCAGGTTGGTTATTTTGTACTACATTCACTATCATTATTGCATATTTAGCATTTTTCTGCTCATTATGTTATATGTTTTAAGTCTTGCCAGTCTCTTAATTTATAACTATTTAAAGTATTGGACAATATGTGTTGTGGCGAATTTGTGCTGTGAAATATGGTTAGAAAGTTTGGAGTGTTTCACTTTTGAGCTTCGACTGACGGCGTTTACGCCACTGGTGAATGGCAAAATTTTCCAGAGGAAGAGTGTTTCACAGAGCCTCAGTATTTCAAAAAAAAAAGGGTATGAGGAACCCCAAGAGTTCAACACAACTCCCAGGGTGCAGTAGATTACTTTTCATTTCTTTTTGTTAATCCAAGATACTTTGCTTTTATGCTTGATGACTATAAAAACTATTCTAATTCTGATGTTTTGTTGAGCTTTAAGCTTTATTATGCAAATTTAAGTACTTTATTATCTATGAATCAATGGTTAGAATATCTCTTATTTATACTTATATATGTCTCGACGTGCCTGGAAGCTGGAGCGCCACAGTTTGGTATCAGAACCTAGGTTAAGTGAATCCTTAGGCCTTGGGTTACGGGAGACTACGATTTTTATAGCGTAGAAACTCTGTAGAGTGTTTATACTATTAATTTATCACTTACAATTCTAGCAACTTAAAAATCCTTACCTTAAGTTTCTTCCTTGATCTTCTCTTCTCTTAGGATGGCATCCGATTCTGAACCAAAAGAAGGACTGTGGTCAGATCTAGAGTTTGAAGACTCTGATCTAGAGGAGCTTCCAGTAGAAGAATAGGACCCAATTGACGTCGTTCCATTAGCCTGGGTCTTTCCCGAAGAGTAGCAAGTCGATGGAAAAGAAGGGATGGAGGATGCGAACGAGGACGAAGATGATGAAGAAGAAGGAGCAATCACCTTCGCCTATAACATGTCTGAAGCACCACCACCAGAATCTAATGAGGATGACGCTGTAGACGCCGCTATCTACTTCAGTTGCTGGAACTACTGCCAAGGCTACTGCGTAGCAGATTAGGTATATGCATGAGTGTTCTTGGAGAAAATGTGTACTTTAAGGAAATCGAAGGCTTTTCCCCGTTTCTTAGGACCGATACGAGTAGTAGAGAAATGTGGCAGAATAATGTATTCCCTGGATTTCTCCCCCGAATTCAAGGCTAGAATGGGAGACATGCTAAGGGCGAGGTGGCTCCAGCTCTAGAGGCCAAGGGACGAAATAGGGATTATTGAACCAAACAACCCCGCCATCAATTTCGACAACTCAAAGACATATTAGGAAACCCCCGTGGCAATAACCAACAGGATGCGGTATGAGACCGTCTGGCACATGGCATGTCAAGGTGCAATGGCGTTGTTATGGGATCTACGAAGCGACCTAGGAGGGCAAGGCAGTTGTCCGCTACTTTTATCCACATCTATTCTAGCTAGACTTTAGTGTACTAGGCATTGTGTTTTTCTTTTGTTTAAATGATGTATGGATACTTTGAAAACATTTTAAAACCCGCATCGACTATGTGTTTGAATCTGGTTGTTATGAAATACAAGTAGTTGTTATCAAAAATCTTTGCAAGCTGCTTTATAATCTCAAATTTAACTCTACAAGATCCCAGAATATGAAATAATCAAAAACTGAAACAACCATCAAAATCCATGACACTTTCCTTTTCTCTATTCTTGGATGGCCAGTAGACACCCAAACATCCAACAAGCTAACCGGCCTATAGACAACGAGGCACCGGGATTAGCACAAGTTTTGAGAGAGCTTATTGCCAGTATCAATCGCCCACATGTACGTGACCGAGCATGGTTTCCGTCAGAGTTGGGCAAGCAGCGAGCCCCAACCTTTAGAGGAGGTGCAGAACCAAGCGTAGCGGAAGAGTAGTTAAGGGCCATTAAGAAATTGTTCGACTCAATGGGAGTTCAGACTGAGGTAGACCAGGTAGCTTTAGCAACGCACCTGTTAGAAGGAGAGGCGGATCATTGGTGGTCCATGATTAACAACACCCAGGATGCAGCCGCTCTGACATGGGACCAGTTTGAAGGCTTGTTCCTAGAGAAGTATTTCCTAGCTCCCTTCCGACAGGGGCAGATCTGAGAGTTCCTGGAACTTAAACAAGGGTCAATGACAGTAACATGGGGCATAAGAAGTCTGAGTGTCTGTGCCTAGCACAAAGGAACTTGGGTAGCTAATCTCAATAGTGGGGAAAACCTCCGAATCAGCCGCCGTGGTACCCGCAACTAGTTCCAATCACTAGGCCGGTAGCCAGCCAACAGAATGGGAGAGGAAGGCCACCGATTAACAGGAACCTAAAACCCTATGGAGGTTAGAATGGTGGAGTGAGACCTGGATGCGCCAAGGGTAACAAAAAAAATCGACCGATGGATGGATGTGCCTTTGCGCTTCAGGAGGAGAAAATAGAGGACACTTAAGTGGTGCAAGGTATGTTCATGCTGTTCAATACCTTAGTAAAAGTTTTTTTTGATTCCAGAGTATCCCTTTCTTTTATATCTCTAGCTTGTATGCGATCCTTGCTCTTGAAACCCGAAGTGTTGAGTCAGACCCTAAGTGTCGCCACACCCTTAGGAGGTCAGTGCATGTAGACTCCATTTGTAGGACATGTACGTTGAGAGTGACCGATACCCTTATGACGTGTGACCTTCGAGTCATGGATTTTAATGGCTACAGCGTAATTCTCGGAAAGGACTAGCTCTCTGGACATCATGCTATCATCGATTGCCGACAGAAGAAGCCATGGGCACAAGTAGAGGATGGCACCATCGTACAGATTCAAGGAGAACGGTGCAAAACCCTGACCCCGAGAAGTGTGAAAGTGTGTAGGTCGAGTGACTTCGTGGGAAGGTTAACGTGTATGCTGGCTAGTATGGACACTTTGTCAACCCTCGAGTTACCACGAGTTGTGTGCGAGTATGTAGACGTGTTTCCAGAAGAACTGCCCGAGTTACCCCCGCACCAAAAAATTGAGTTTTTAATCGAACTCTAATCAGAAATCACACCAATTTCAATCGCAGCTCACCAGATGGCACCTGCTGAAGTAAAGGAGTTAAATGATCAACTTCAAGAGTTACTCAATAAAGGTTTTATTTTTCGGAGTAAGTCGCCATGGGGAGCGCCAACATTGTTTGCTAAAAATAAGAATGGAACCCTACGACTCTACATAAACTACTACCAACTGAATAAAGTGACAATCAAGAATCAGTACCCCTTGTCCCGTATAGACGATCTCTTTGACCAGCTTCGAGGATTAGCCAGCTTCTCAAAGAACGATCTTCGCTCTGGCTATCACCATCTTCGAGTCAAGGAGAAAGATATCCCGAAGACAGCCTTCAGAACTTGGAATGGACATTATGAGTTCGTGGTTATGCCCTTCGGTTTAACCAACACCCTAGGAGTTTTCATGAGCCTAACAAACAAGCTTTTTCAACCTTACCTCGACTAGTTTGTCGTAGTCTTTATTGATGGTATCTTGGTGTATTTAAGAGCTAAGGAGGAGCACGAGCAGCATCTATGAATAGTCTTGCAAAAGCTAAGGGATTCATAACTCTATGCTAAGGCTAACAAGTGCGAGTTTTGGTTACATGAAGTGAAATTCCTAAGACATGTGGTGTCTAAATAGGGGATAATCGTGGACCCGGCCAAAGTTAAAGCTGTTTTGGAATGGGAATCACCTCGGAATGTCTTTGAAGTTTGTAGTTTTCTAGGATTAGCCAAATATTATCGAAGGTTTATCCAAGACTTTTCGAAACTAGCATGGCCAATGACGAGGTTGACGCAGAAGGGAGTGAACTTTGAATGGAATAATAAGTGTGAAATGGCTTTCCAGGAGCATAAGAGAAGGTTAACCAGTGCCCCTATTCTAATCATACCTGAATGGGAAGTTTGGTATATGGTGTACTGTGATGCATCTAAGGAAGGGTTAGGATGTATGTTGATGCAGAACGACAATGAAGTAGCCTACGGGTAAAGGCAGTTGAAACCTCATGAGCAGAATTATCCCACCCACGACTTAGAACTCGTAGCAGTGGTGTTTGCGTTGAAGTTATGGAGGCATTATCTCTACGGAGAGCAATTTAAGCTTTTCACCGACCACAAAAGTCTGAAGTACCTGTTCACCGAGAATGACCTCAATCTGAGACAATGTCGTTAATAGAGTACCTAAAAGATTATCAGTTCACCCTATCCTATCACCCAGGTAAGGCGAACGTAGTAGCTAACTCCCTTAGTCGAAAGACAAGGAATACGCTGGTGTGTAGAGTAGCAAGGGAATGGGATATGGTAGGAAATATCAACGAGTCTTGACTCCAGTCGTCAGAATCGGAAGATGGTACCTGTTCATGTCTAACCATGGCAACATCAAACCTTCGTTAACGAATTCTGGAGGCCCAAAAGCATGATTAAGAGTCTAAGTTCATCCGAAGGCATCTTATCGTAGAAGAATCAAAATCGAGTTAGACAATCAACAAGCACAGGCAATTGACATACCTAGGACGGTTATTTATACCAAACATCGAGGACCTAAGAAGAGACGTTCTGAAAGAGCACCACCAATCACTCTTTGCCGTCCACCTAGGAGGAACAAAGATGTATCAAGACTTGAAGAGGCACTATTGGTGGAATGGCATGAAGCGGGATGTAACTAACTTCGTGGCTAGATGCCTTACTTGTCAGCAAGTAAAGGCCTAGCACCAAAGACTGGGAGGAGCTCTTCAACCCCTGGAGATACCGCAGTAAAAATGGGACCACATCACCATGGACTTCATCTTTGGATTACCAAGATCACCCTCTGGACATGACGCTATCTACATAATCGTGGATCGTCTCACCAAATTAGCGCACTTTCTACCCATTCGGACATCTGAAAAGATTGAAGCCTTGATTCAGAAATACATTCGGGAGATCGTTCGTCTTCATAGAATTCCCCTATTTATCGTGTCATACCGAGACCCGCATTTTACATCGCGATTTTGGCAAAGTCTACAAGCTGCCCTAGGAACAAAGCTTTGCTTTAGCACCGCTTTTCACTCTCAAACTAACGGACAGTCCGAGCGCACAATTCAAACGCTGAAAGACATGCTTCGAGCCTGTGTCATGAACTTCAAGGGAAATTGGGAGATGCACTTATCGTTGGTTGAGTTTGCCTGCAACAACAGCTATTAAGCCAGCATTGGCATGCCATCGTATGAAGCTTTCTATAGAAGACCATGTCGATCACCAATCTGTTGGACTGAGACAAGAGAAAATACGCTCTTTGGACCCGACCTAGTGCAAGAAACCACAGAGAATATCCGACAAATCCAGCAACGAATCGCCACCGCTTAGAGTAAACATAAAAGTTATGCCAATCAGAGACGAAGACTGCTTAAATTCAAAGTGGGAGATCATGTCTTTCTAAAGATTCAACCGCAACGAGTAGTCATATGTTTCGACAAGAAGGAAAAGTTAGCCCTAAGATTTATTGGACCATTCGAGATCTTAGCCAAAGTTGGAGAAGTAGCATATCGCTTGGCTATACCACCACACCTTGTTAATGTTCACAACATTTTTTCACGTATCAATGCTAAGGAAGTACGAACTTGATCCTACCCATGTTTTAGATTGGAAAGAGCTTCATATCGATGAGGACACTACTTTTGAAGAACGACCGATCAGGATAATCGACTAGCATAACAAGATTCTCTGAAAAAAGACTATCCCGCTCGTTCGAGCTAGAACCTTCAATTGACTAGAATCCTAGCCCTTTAAATATCTCCCTTCTAAATCCAAGGTGTTTGCTGCTAGTACACGGGGATTTAGAGTGTATGGTATGTGTTTGATAAATTTTATCACCTATTTTTATATTTAAATTATAAAAATTTATAATTAAAAAACTACATAAATTCATAAATCAGCCAGCATAAAAATTTACTTTATAACAAAAAATCACATAATTCAGAATTTTAAATTTGATATTTTAAATATTTCATAATTTTAATCATAAATATTAATAATTTTAACTACAAAGTCTCATAAATGCATATTATATCCCCTCAAAACATGGGATATTTAATGAAATTTTTTTCTTTTGTTCCCCAGTGACATCTCCCCAACTTTTATTGTGAAGGTTATAGGTTCGAGTACCATGATGTGCAGTAAAAAGGTAATTTTTATATTTTTAAATTAGAATAGTGTAGATTATTTTTGTGACTGGAAAAATATACATCAAATATCCTTCCAAACTCCAATTTCTACCTTATTGTAATCATTGTGACTGAATAACATATATCACCTTTCTAAACTCTAATTTCTACCTTGTTGCAATCATTGTGTTGGTGTAAAACCTCAAAAGCTAATTATTTTCAAGATTAACAAATAAATAATCTTCGAAACAAATGTTCAAGTATATTATGTCACACTCATTGATCATTCAAAAAATCTCCTTTCTAGGTATTTTCAATCTTCATGAGCCAAAAATAAAAAATGAAAGTCCAAATTTGGAGGGGAAAAAATTCTAATTTTGAGTGTAAGGAAAAGAAAACCATAAAGCATGTAATGCAACGAAACTGCCCATAAATCTTCCTACTCTTGTGCTCCTCTTTCTCTTGGCTATTTTAGAGCAGCATAGAACTGCAACCAACGTTCATTTGCTTTCACTAGGGCCCTTCGGCTCTACATCTTTAGTCACTTTTCAGCTTTCAATGGTCTTTTTTCTTTAAACTTGTTAGAATCCTCTAGTCTAGGACATGATTTTTGACGAGCCCATGAAAGACAAAAATATAAATAAAACAAATTGAAATAACGGGTTTTTTTTATCTTAGTGAATTTTTTAACATTTGATTAAGTATTTTATTTTTTTGATTTCTATAGTCAAAAATTAAAATACCTGAAATTTTGTTTGTAAAGGGAGCAACGTTTAACTGAAAATTATTCAATAATGAATCCAGTTTCAACCGAGTTTGTGTCATGAGTTTGTCCAGAGATTAAACCCAAAAAAAGAAAAAATAAATAAAATGGCACTAGATTAATACTGGGAGAATAAAGTTCAATTTGAAAGTAGAGTTTTACCAAACCCACATGCTTGATTCTAGCTCTACCAGATGAAAAAACTGAGAAAAAAAAAGATACATAAGAAAAATAGCCACCATTCTTATAAAATAATAAAATTTCACAAAAGAAATATAAATTAATAAAAGTTTCATAGAAATGTTCCCCTAGACCAGAGTCGTCAATGTTGAAAAGGATTATCAATACAACAGCACAATAACCATTGGGGCCTAAACCCACGTAAATGTCATTCACAAACCAATGTAAATAGATGAACTGGGAAGCATACTACAAAAGTAAATAATAAGGCTGTCAAGCAGAAAGAACTTACTGTACAGGCAACTGTACAAGAAGGAACTGCCTGATGTCCATGAAGAGAACATAGGCCTCCAACACTTGGAGCTGTTACTTACATGGATGAAGGGTTTTCATTCATTGTTAGATTGGTAGTGCAACAAGGACCTATTCAGCATTTTCACAGTCCTACTCGTCGTCGAACTCGACAATCTGTGCCCGCCGCCTCTCGGCTGCTTGCTTCCTGATAAAGAAGCCCCACCTCATTGCCGCCTTGATTTTCAGCCAACCCACAACAGCTTTACCAGAGCGGCCACGATCCTCGTCAAAACTAAAGCTTGGCGATGGTGATGCCGTGTATGATGGGAAGGTGTACCCATCTTCAGGCCCATTAACCGAGGCATTACCCCCCATGCTGAAGAGTTGAAGAAAATGCTGCATATCTTCATTCTCGAGCATCTCATGACTTCTCATGCGAATCTCCTCCTCCGACAAGAAGTCTTCATAACCTTTGTCTCGATTATGAGACCAGTCAGCGAAGGGGTTGAGATTAGACTGCTGAACAGATGAGCTGACAGTCTGGAATGACGGGGATGATTGTGGAGGGCCAAGTGCCAACCCTACCCTACTTTGGATCTGGTGAGGAGTATTGATTTTCCGTTCATGCGGAGAAAAAGGATTGCTGTCAAACTGGGCCCGGGAACTAAAATTGACAAGCTGACCCTGGGTGGTGTATCTAGTAGCTTGATTGTCATTATAGTCTGAAGCAGGAAACAGTAAAATGGAAAATTATAGTTAACATCTGCATATAAAAATACCGTTTTTCTGAGGAACAACCTTCCAACATCATCAAGATTAGCAAACCATCATGAGTTACTGGACGAAAATAAGGCATAGTTATAATAATAACTTTTTTCACAAGAAGTTGAGCTGAAGGATGGTTTTGATACATAAGAGGCATACTGGAATACATGATCAATAATGTTCTTTACAGATTCTTCACACCAACTAATATGGGAAGGGGTTCAGAATTTTGTTTGCAGAATGTGAAAATCCAATGATTTCTACGTGATTAAAAAAATTAATGTCTCAATTGGGTCACTTCGACATTTCAGAACCATGTGCAAAAGCAGTGACAGCATGCAAGTCTCAGGAAACAATTCAACCACATCTTTCAACTTCCGTCCCTTTTAGGCTATGTTTGGATAGGAGTAATATTGAGGGAAAATGGGAATAGGATTCCTAACTTTTATGATTCTGACGTTTAGATGGATTTTGAACAAGAATGCAGTTACTGACATGTTAGTCCAGGAGTAATCAGTTTCCTAGAGAGAAGGGGAATCTGATCATCCCAGTCCCCACTTCAATCCTAGATTACTGGAAACTAAACAACTGGAAAAAAGATAAAACCAAACCTACACACACACACACACACACACACCCCACAAATTATCTCTCTCCTTGCATTTGTTTTATTGATGGAAAGCTACATATGCATCTACATATATTTATATAAAACATGCGTATATCAACCAATCCCATTAAATTGTTTGAAAAATTATAATTTAATTTTTTATATGTTTTTGGTTTTATTACAAATATTTTAGCTGATAAGGCAAAGAATGTCTTAAATTGGATAAATAAATTCAAAATTACACGTTTTTTAGTCTAATATTGATAAATTAGGTCAACTTCTTAAATAATACATGTTTTTCATTTTTAAAAGACTTTGAACAGCAATTTATTTTTTGAAGGCACCAATTTCTTATTTAAAAAAAATCATGTCCCTAAAATGGGAAACCACCTTTCCATAGGTGAGGAACTTCATTTACGAAAAAAGTATTATGAAAATGTTAAAAGGGTATTCTTGAAAAATGAGTTAAAAATTCATTTCTATTCATGTGCTTTTAATGGTCAAACCAAACACTTACATTGAGATTTTCTTCATTGTTTTTGGGATAAGATTCCTGAATTAACCAAACACTTTGAAGAGAAGTTACCATATATAAGATTTCTAGGAATGAGATAACCATTCGATACTCAATTACTGGCATCCAAGCCTAAAGGTCAATCATTATTCATCATCAATCATGGGGAGAAAATTAAAGGATATTCTTGAAAAAGGAGGTAAAAATTCATTTGTACTCATGTTCTTTTAATGGTCAAACCAAACACTAAAAATTAAGATTTTTTTTTTTGGGATGAGATTCCTGAATTCACCAAACACTTTGAAAGGAAATTATCCAGATATAAGATTTCTAGGAATGAGATACCCATTTGATACTCAATTATTGGCATCCAAACATAGCCTAAAGGTTAATCATCAATCATCATCAATCATGGGGAGAAAATTAAAATACTTCTCCATCAAATGCTATTCATTAAAAAATGCTGTTAAGAACTAGAGGGTATAAGATGAGTCCTACTTCAGTTGAAGGTCCGTCTTGGGTCCCTTTCAACATAATTCTGAAATTCTGATATTAAATGGAAAAGTAGTTCTTTTGTCCCACAGTTGATGCATGACCAAACCAGCCATCAACCCCCCCAGAAACTAAGACCTTGATTACAACATAAAAAAATTACCACTTTTGGGCATCAGTATAACCCAGATGTCCAGTAGGCTTTCAACTGTCCATCACCAGCCTAATACAAAATTGTTTTTCATTTAATTAAAAAAGGAAACAGAGGAAAAACTAAGAAACCAAAAAAAAAAAAAAGAAAAGGACACAAGTTTAGAAACATATAAAAAGAGGTCATATGCTTACCTCCAACTAGTAGACTCGAATCCAATGAAGACTGTTCAGGAGGAACTGAAACTGGCAAATGTGGTTGAGGAAGCTGATTGTCCAAAGCATTAGGACAATCAACTGGGCCCATTGGAAGTTCATTTTGAGATGCACTCAACCTCTTAGTTTGTTTGAAGCTCAAAAGTGACTTGCCATCATACACAACAACTTGGTTCCAGTTGTCGTATGCTTTCTTCACCAAAGTATCCACATATACCTGCAGCAACAACAAAACATATATATATATATATATATATATATAGATTTCCATAAGAAGGAAGAATCAAGAACACGTGACACAACAATGACAGGACAAAATATCGACTAGGGATGTAAACAGTTTGGTCTGGTCAGTTTTTTGGCATGTTTACCACCAAACTGATACTTTTGGTTTTCAAATTACATGAACCATTGCTGACTGGTTGGGGATGGTAACTGAACTAACCGGACGAAAATCACAGCTGTTCAGTTTGATTGGTTCAATTTGTTTAGGCTTATAACTTACTGATTTACAAAAAACTTAGCTAATTCAGCCCAAGACCAAATATCACCAATCATGGTATGTGAGTATCAAACAGCCACTTCACATTCACAAATCATAATCCAACATCACACTGCAACCACTTTAACTTGCAAAAATAGCATTACAAATATACAATGGCCCATTAGAAACCCAGTAGAACTTCACGCCTCAATGAGTATCAATTATCAAACACCCATTGTATCTAATGGACTCTTGTATCAAACGAAACAAGGGAATTTATTTTTATCATTATACGTGAGAGCAACAAAATAATAGCAAACGAAACAAGGCATTGTATTCAACAATGACAAGCTAACACAACAAGTTTAAAAAAATCAAGACACAATAAGAAACGGCACATAAACATTAGAAAAAAAAAATCTTTATATATACATGTAAGTATGCATGTAAATGAAAATAATAATAAAATTTTCATTTTATGTTCTTAATACATTTACATTTCATTATATGAAAATAATAAAAAATCTTTTTCCACGTTCTACATATTAGATGTGAACAAGAAAATACTAAATGCACTATTCACAAACGAATTGGAAGTTACGGATTTTAAAGGACCAAGGATCCTGTGTGTCAAAAAGCTTGAAAGAGGAGGGATTAAGCGGAACTAATAAACTTACAATGTTTTAGTTTTAATTGTTCGATCCCAAGTTATTATCTTGAAGTTTTCAATGTGTTTTATATAAATCTAAATGTGGATGTGTTCCACAAAAGTTTGATATGTGAGGGGTCCTAAAACATTAAAAATATAAAAAGAACATATCTTAATGTGTGTCTGACACATGTTGGCCACATCTGACAAGTGTCGGTAACCAACGCGTGTCCACCATGGACACGAAAGGTTGTCAGAAATGTTCGTGCTTCTTAGGTTTCCACACTCAACTTCTCTAGTTATAAAATTTACAACATCCTTTGTGGAAACCAGAAACAATAGAATAGGTTTTAGAAATTACTCCATTTATATTTAGGTTTATTGTGTTTGTATAGAAGAAAATACGCACAATAACTTATTAACATATGTACATACTAAGTATTCACAATATTTGTCATCAATTTTCACATTTAAGGGAGGTATGTTTTTGAGAAGTTATCAAATATAAAATCACATTTACCAATCTCGTTTGGAAATCAACTTGCAACAATTGTAAGTCGTATCTCTTATAGGTAATCTGTTGGAAAATTAGGAAGATATGGCTGATTGTATGGAGGTAATTAGGTAAGACTGTATGGCTGATTGTATGGCTGTAAATTAGGAAAATATAGCTGATTGTATGACTAATTATATAGCTGATTGTATAGCTGTAAATTAGGTAGTAATTAGCAATGATTATAAATTAGGAATGTATCTTTATTAGGTAAACTAATTAGTGATTCTTTTCTTAGTTTAGACCCTTGTAATTTCTATAAGTAGAGATTAGTGTAATTCAGGATTTGA
>JAOTRH010000022.1:10964018-10982996 GCA_034768845.1 Heliamphora exappendiculata
TACATTTTTCATTGCTTTCATATAGACGCGATGTCTGCAAGGAGAGGGCGAGGCCGTGGTCGGGGCCATGGCCGTGGTGTTGGCCAATAGGATGTTCCTATCCCTAATGTTGGGGATGCAAATGCTCCCCTGGGATCGATGAACTTGACGGAGTTGTTGCGTGTGCTGGTTGGTTCAATCCAACAGCTAGTTGAAAGAGGTGAGACCGTTAGAGAGAGCGGGAGTACTTGAGGTGAGGGCTACAGTAGTGATGCGGGAGTTCAGGCGCATGGATCCGCCTACCTTTGCTGGAGATCCTAATCCTATTGTGGCGACAGAGTGGTTGGAGCTGGTGACTCGGATCCTAGACACATTGTAAATTGTGGAGAATGAGTTGTGAGTTTCTTTCGCCACCTTTTAACTGAGAGGTAATGCACACCAGTGGTGGAGGTATGCCAGAAACATAGTGGGGTCACATGGGTAGCCTTTACAGGAGTTTTTCTAGAGAAATACTTCCCGGCTTTGAAGAGAGACTTGTACAAAGAGGAGTTCCATACTCTCACCCAGGGGGCAATGGATGTCATGCAGTATAAGGCCAGGTTTACGAGCTTGTCCTGATTTGCACTAGAGTTGGTGGGCATAAACGAGCTGTGATCGATGAGGTTTGAGCGAGGCTTGAGGCCAACAATCAGGGAGCTTGTAGTTGCAATGGGACTTTGTGTGTTCACAGAGCTGGTGGAGGCAGCAGCCAGGGTGGAGAACACTATGACTGAGATTCAAGCTTCCAGGGACACTAGGATACCACAAAGTGGGACAGAGGCACAGACTGGTGGGCGTTCTAGCAAGAGGCAAAAGTCCTCTAGCCTTAGTTTTTATCCGTCTGGGTCACGACAGCAGTTTTATGTGCCAATACCATCAGTGGCTTCGTCCGAGAGGCTAGAGTAGTATGAGTTTTGTTGCTTCTGGTGCAGGCAACCTGGGTATCGTGTTACGGATTGCCCTCAGCGGAAGCAGTCCCAGGGTTCGGCATTGGTTCAGTCATAGGGGAGGGAGCCACTAGTTTGTTTTGGGTGTGGTCAGATAGGGAATATTGCCATAGCTGTCCTCAGGGAGGCAGTGTGCCAAGCACGGCAGGTGCCACACCAATATAGGACCGACAGGGTTATCAGCATCCAGCAGTACAGACTTCTCGGGTGACAGACAGTGATGCATCAGTTTAGTCTGTACGACAGACTGCGGTTCCAGGTTATGGAAAGTAGGCCAGGATGACACAAAGCTGAGTTTATGCTCTTGTAGATCCTAGTTCTTTTAGGGCACCGATTGTGCCTGTGGATGCAGTTATACGATCATAGGTGTCTTCTGAGTCTTTGTAGAAGCATCATGTTCACCTTTTCAATTGTTATGGGGTTGGTGATGGATTCCGTGGGTGGTGTGCTGTGTTGAGGCAATGGTTGGTGAGGATGTGAGGTTGAGGTGAGTTGTAGATCCCGTGCCTTTGAGATTGTTGGTCGTTGTTTAGGATGCCTGACCTTGTTTGATTATATCTTAGGAATGGTATAGCTGAACATCTCTTATGCCTGTGTCGATTACGATCGACGTGGTTGTTTCCTTTTGACCTTGTGTTGAATTTCGAGGACGAGATTCCTTTAAGGGGGGGTAGAGTTGTGAAACCCTGACCCGTTTTGTTTTGGCATTTTTAGATGTGTTGTTTATCGTTTCGTTATAGGATGTTTATATATGTTTATATGCATGTAGGGTTGGTTCCCGGGGTCGTTGGGTGCTGTGATGCAGGTTTCAAAAAAAAGATATTTTTCATAACTTGGTAGCTAAGTTTTCTTTTTTCAAACCAAAAGCTTGCCTTCTCTCTAGATTCTCGGGGAACCCGGGCTCGATTTTTCACGATCAAATAGCAGATCCTTAGTCTCTTCGTGGTGGGCTACTATGCATTCATTCGAACAAAATTCCATTTCGGCAAAGTTTATTTTTCCCCGTAGTTCGAGGGGTCGAGTTTTTAACTCAACGAGGTAGGATCCTAGACTCTCATGTCTTATAAAGGTGCTGCGTGTAATCGTGTTTGTTTTTACTATTTAAAAATGCATGAAAATTGATTTATAAGTTAAGTTTTGGTTTCAAATTGTTTTGGGTGTTTTCGGTTGGATGGAATCGAGTTTCGAGTGTTTCTCTTGAGATTTTGTGGTAGTTTTGGGCTTGTGTATGTCCGTGGATTGCTAAAGGGGTGTTTGGATGGTTTAATTTTGGGTTAAGAATCTTTTTTCGTTGCTAGGGTTTGCTTTCCATCATTGCCCAGTTCTCTGGTTGAAAAATCTAATTCTGTTGTGTTTATGTTGACACCACTGCTGTTGGTGTCGACACCTTTGCCTTCTGTTTGGGTTGTCTCTGCTGCGGTTGTTTTGTTTAAATGCCTTTTCTGTTTGTGTCAACACCTTGGCATCGGCACATGTTCTGTTGATGTCGACACTTTTGCTCTCTACGTGTGTTGCATAAACGACACCTTCATGTTAGTGTTGACACATTTTCTGTTTGTGTCGACACTTTTGCTGTTTGTGTTGACACCTCTTTTATTTGTGTCGACACTTTCGCTGGTTGTGTTGAACTCTTTTCCTTTGGTCGTGCTGGGGCCTTGGGGGTTTCTTTTGGCCGTGTTGGGCATGTGTGGGACCGTATTGGCAGTGTTAGGCGTGTGTTAGTTTGGGTTATGACGTGTTGGTGGTTGGGTCCCTAGTTTTCAATTGGTTTCTAACGGTATTCAATTGATTGATATATGGGATTAGTCAACTAAAATACTGTTGGATTCTTTTTAGGGTTCTGTTGTTGTGTTGTGGCTTCGGGGGTCGTGTCGTAGCCTCAGGTGTTTGTTAGGCACCGTCCTCGGGGTTAACGTGTATGGTTAGATGCAGGTGTTGGTGCACGATTAGGTGTGTGGTGTTTGTTCTTCATAGGATGCGAAGCGTGTTGGGCTCGTGGTTCTTTTTGGAAAAAGGTGTTGGTTTGTGAAAACTGGGGTTTTATGGATTTGGTGTTAGTCTTCGGGTTAGGCTTGGTTTTGTGGGTTGTTGGTTGTCCATGTGAGTGGATGCCGGGTTATTTGGCATGTGGCATCATGATGTGTAGTTATATATGACTATGTGCATTTATAACTGGTTATGTATATTTATAACTCTAGTTTATTTATGTATGGATTATGTAGATGGATTACATGGCTTGATATCGTTACGTGTAACATGGTCTTATACTTTAAAACTTAGAGATTTTATAGGCATGTATATGTGGGAAATAAGGAGTTGATGCATGTAGTGCATGTTGCATGGGTTGCAAGTGCAGTATAGGTCGCGTGTGTAGCATGTGATGTGATTTGTGAAACGTATGTTGACATGTGATTTTATGCATTTAAACCCTGATTTAGTTATGCATGTGTATGGAATGGAATAGATGAACATGTGGTTCGGTGAAAGCCCGAGAAGTGTATTAGTTGGGATGGTGGTCCTTTTGTGAAAGCCCGAGAAATGTATTAGTTGAGACGGTGGTCCTTCGATGAAAGCTCGAGATGTATTTTAGATGGGGCAATGGTCCTTCGGTGAAAGTCTGAGAAAATCTGTGGAGTGTGTGTCACCATGTTGTTGTAGAACTGTTGTTGTGGCTTATGAGAGCCGGTTATATGAATCATGGATTACATGTAATGCATTGTGCGACGGATAAAACTAATTTTGAATTATTTTCAAGAATCGCGTGAATCGCAATATAAAAATTATTTTCAAATCGATTTGGAGGCTCTTGTGAGTCCAATATGGTTATTATCCTCGCTTTCCCATTTGCATGTGAAAATTGTTTCAAAGGCTTGAAAGAGTGTCTATTTCATTTTCCTAGCATGTTTAGCTTATACTGCATGTGTTATCTAGTTTCTACTGAGTTTTGGCTCACGGTGTGGGATTTAAAATATTACTCAGAAACCGGTCACATAGGTTGATCCGGAGGTGCCGGAGGGGCGAAAGTGCGATAGTCTTTCTTTTTGCTCATTTTGTACATGTATGTTGTAACATATTTTTCTGGTGTTGGAACCGCGTAATGTAAGCTTTTTGGCGATTATATACAATGCATGTATATTTTATATTAAGAGTGTATTCTCGGGTTAGGTGTTACGTTTGGTTGCTTGTGAGTATTTCACGTGATCCGAAGTTTGGGGTATGACAATTAAATTCAATATTTAACAGCATAGGATAATTGTGAACCACACTTCAGAAACTCTTGTATTAATTCAAAGTTAATGATTATCCAATCCATAAGTTTTCATCACAATAAAAGTGATTTAAACTCACTAGTAATTTTATTTCCATGAATCTCAAGCTTCACCACACCGTCATTTGGGAATTACATTTTGAGTATTAGTAGATCTTTAAATCCAACTAAGACTTAAATTTCAAACTCATAAGCCACCGAATTACATAATTCAAATGTATCATCACATTCATTTTAACCCATAAAACTCCAGAACCAACACGTTGCTTCAAATTTCCCTATTTTAGTTTACGTCATTTTCGAACTATCATCAAGACTTTTACTCACCAATTTTCCAAACTGAACTAACAACTAAGGATTTAACATTCAAATCACAATTTAATAAGTTATATGATTCAAACATTCCATTAATAGCTTTAGATTTCCAACACATCATTTAATTATCATTAGACCGTGTTAACTACCCAAATGTTTATTATAATATAATTATGTTCTAATCCATCAAACTAACTGGGTCACATATATAATTATAATATAATTATAATATAATTATGTTCTAATCCATCATTCTAATCCATCCTCTATTTCATACAATTAATCTAGGAATTTATCCAAATGTGATGCTCATCACTTCGTGGGTCACATATACAACATTAAAAATATTTGAACCCAACTATTGACTTGAACTTTGTTAGATGCAAGCTTTGTTATAATCCAAACAATGATCTATATAAAAAAATCGACATACGTGTCAATTAGGTCACAAATTTAGACCCATCAATTTCAAAATTTTCATGTAATTAATGCGTTATTCATTCTTGTCAATTCTATTCATAAATACATATTACCACACTATACTTACATACGTAGAGCCAATTTAAGCCACAAGTCAATAAATAAAAATTTCAAATCTCAAGTTGCTAATCTCATAACCTTAACCTTTCAATCAAATCTCAAAATTTAGTTTTTATCGTACTCAACGCACCCACATATTCTCTCTCACCTCGCTCGATTAACTTATGAATTAATCTCATGTACTATATTAGAAAGGGGTTATACCCATCCATCAACCCAAATTATGGTTTAAATATACAAAACCCTCAAATTAACAGGTTACAAAACAGTCACCCATTAATTTCACCCATTCTCCATAAAGATAATACATTCCTACCACTTAGTTTAGGGTTTGTATGGAAAGTTCCCAAATCTCCAAAATTAGTTACAAATTCAATCTTTAATCCGCACATTTTCAAGTTTAAAATCTTAATCAACTACTTATGTGTTCCAATTTTATCATTTCAATAACACTACTATGGAATTAAATCAAATACCCCAAAACTAATTAGGATTTTTCTTGAATCTCCTCCATTTTTGGGTTTTCAAAGAGTTTTAATTAAAATCCACTCATATCTTAAGCGAAACATCAAAGTATAATCAAGATCCTACCTTATGGGAGCAAAATCCCTAAATCTCGAAAATCCTAGCATTTTAGCTCTCTTGGAAATTCGGATTCCCGGTTGCTTAGTCGCACAATCTTCAACGTGAAGAGCTTAAATTCCACCCACGAGCTCCCAATTTCGGTTAAGAGGTCTTCTATTTCAGACAAAACCAAGCCTCCAAGCTTCAGTTTCATCCTTGATAGAAAACAAAATAAAAGAAAAAAGAAGCGAGAAAGCAATGCCGGCGGCGTTAATGACGGGTGGTAACTAGGGTGAGATTGCCAGCGGTGAAGGGTGGGAAAGGCGGCGCCGGCGGCACGGTGGGGAGGTGATGATAGCACGGTGGCGATTGGTCGCGCGTCGCGCGCACCTGGCTTCTCTCTCGGTTTCTCTTTATTTCTCAGCTTCGGCTGAGATACATTTTTATCCTTATTTTTCCTCAATTATTCTAGAAGTTTCCCAATTAATTATATGTATGTGTATACACACACACACACACACATACATATATATAAGCTTACAACACATTAATTTTCTATTTAACTTCAATTTAAATCAAACTAAATTCGAATAAAAAAATTCAAATTTTTTGACATCTTGGAATTAATCGCAAATTAATATTCGGGGTCTCAATACATACCAACTCCACATTACATGTAATATTAATCGTCTCCGTGTATTTAATTATGTTACTAAAAATAATTAAAAATAAAACAAACTAGGTCTCCACAATGGTGCTTGAGCCGTCTTACAAAAATGGAACTCGCACTTTGTAGTTAAACCCATAAACTAGCAGATTTGTGGATTAGTGAATGATAAACATATTCTATCTCAAGGTTTAAAAGATTTTATCAAAGCTTGGTTAGGTTTTGAATACTTGAATTATTTCCCTGAAAATTAGAGGACAGGTGGACGTATGGAAATGTGAGATCCGGACCCGTCTCTTTTTTAGCATTATATATGTTTGACGTGTTTTTGCATATATATTTCTACAATATATGATTTATGCATTTTGATGCATGTTTGTGTTGAAATAAGCATGTGGAGTTGGTTCCCGTGGTTGTAGGGAGTTTCTATGCGAATTTCAAAAAAAAATGATATTTTTGAAAAAGATTTTCTTGGCCTATAAATATCTAGCCTTTAGATATTTGTAGAGATATTTTAGAAAACATGGAGACTAAGTTTCTTTTTCTCAAACCTAAACCTGTACCTTCTCTCTAACTTCTTAGGGGCCCGGGGCTTGGTTTTTGACAAACCAACTGTCGATCCTTATTATTGGCACGATGGTCTACGCTTTTATCTAGACAGAGTTTCATTCTGGCGAAGTTTGATTTTACACGTGGATCGAGATGTCGAGTTTTTAACTCACTGAGGTAGGATCCTAGAATGTATAACTATTAGAGGGTGCTATGTGTAATCATATGTGCTTTTACCATTGAAAAATACATGAAAAGTTAGTTTATGTTTCAAAGGTTGGATTTTGGTTCAAAATCGCTTTTGGGTGGATTTCGGTTAGAGGAAAAGGTTTTTGAGGCTTTCCTCTTGGTGTATCTTGGTTGTTTTGGGTTTGTGTATGCCCATGGGTTGTAAAAGGAGTGTTTGGTTGGTTTAATTTGGAGTTGAGAAGTTATTTCAGTAGCTTAGGTTTGCTTTTCACCATCACATGTAGCTTATTCTAAAATTTGAGAATTTTGGATTTTTGTGTCGACACATTTTTCTGTTAGGGTCGACACATTTTCTTTCTGTGGTGTTGAGCACGCTTCAGTAGCTGTTACGTTGAACTCTCTATTCTTTTTTGTCGACACCATTTTTTGTTTGTGTCGACACCTTTTGTTGTTGGTGTTGACACATTTTCTGTTTGTGTCGACACATTTTTCTTCTGTTGGTGTTGAGTATTCTGTTGTTATTTTTGTTGACACATTTTCTGTTTGTGTCAACACCTCCATTGTTTGTGTTAACACATTTTCTGTTTGTGTCGACACCTCCGCTGTTTGTGTCCACACCTTTTCTGTTGGTGTTGACCATTTTCTTTCTTTGTGTGCGAAAAAGAGTTTTGAGATCGGGGTGAATTCTATGAGCCCATGGGGTTCTAGGATGTAATGTTTGCCTATAGTTTTCAAAAGAAAGGAGGTTTGAAAATAAAGAGCTTTGTGAAAGTTGTGAAAACGTGTTTTATTAAAGGTTTGGAGCTAACTCTTGGGATTGAGTCTCAACTTCTAAAAACGTTATGGTGAAAATATGTGTTTACAAGTTTTGTTTGATCTCCATGGTTCATGGATTTGATCCCTTTTATACATGTGTTGTATATCTGTTTTGAGGGTTGGTTTTGAAATATTTTTCATAGACGTACCGTGATAGTGGATATGTTGAGTTGGGCTTTCATTGCTCCTCGGTGTAAGTCCAAAAACGTGCACAGCGTAGGTGTTTTGTACCTTTGGGTTAGTCCCCAAAAATTGAGTTGTGTGGGTGCTTCGTACCCTCGTGTTTCGGTCCCGTAAATTAAGCATTTGTCGGTTGCCTTCGTGAATGGCGTTGTTGTCAAAACTTCGTATAGAACTTATCAATACCGAGCAGGTCTTAAGTGGTGACTAGGGTAATAGACAGAAGTCTATAATTGATACCTTTGTCTGTGTGACTGAGTCGGTACGTAGGATTACATTTTATCTTTTCTCCTTGGCAGTGTGACTCGAGTGGAGATTACTATTTATTTACAACTTTTCCTTAACTGTGGCATGATATCTGTTAAGATGATATGCATAGTTTCAAGGATGGAAATGGTGGTTTTCAGATAAAAAAAACTTGTGGTTTTGAGAGAAAAACCTTTTTGGATTTTATGGTCGAGTTAGCTCCCACCATATGATTGCATGATCTGCTTTACAGTTTTATTGTGTTTTCCTATTGTATTTTGGCTCACGGTGTGGGATTTTGCTATAAAACCCTTTTTCAGGTGAGCGTGAGGAGTTGACCTAGATTCCTGCGGTGGTGGTGGCGAAAGACTAGCTGTAGTTTTCCTATTTTAACATGTATTTATACATGTGATGCATGTTTCAGAAGGCTGGTTTGTATGTCTTGAGGCGTTATACTTATTCATGTATGAGATTACATGTTTTCAGTTTATGAGAGTTGAACTGTGGGAAATTTTATCCAAATGTTAAATATTTTTAAGTTGATGGTTTTCCAACCGCAAATCTTATTTTCTCAAACGGTGTTTGGGTGGACTTTCGCGTGACCCTAGTATTTGGGGTGTGATAACTTGGTATCAGAGCTCTGGGTTCGAATACCTAAGAGCAATGGAAAAGAGGGTACATCACCTTGTGAGGATGTGCATGTGCTTGATTGCCTATGTTTTAGCTTTTGTTAACATACGCATGATAGCCTGTTTATGTGCGTATGGAAGTTGGATCTTGGGATTGATTAGTCTTGCCTTCGGGCATTTAGATTAACAGACTTGGGATCCATGTTAGAGACGCGTTTTGCGGATGTGATTTCTAGCAAGGAATCTAAGTAATCATCTAGAGTGACGAGTCTTTCTTGTTGGTTCTCCTCGATATGTGAGATGTGATGACATGATCTTAAGTGGCTATGTGTTAGCATGCTTATACATGAGATATGTCTTTTACGTTAGCAATAACATGCTGTATGGATGCTTATCCTGTTATGTTTCTTTCGTATAGAGTTATGTCCACACGGGGAGGACAAGGCCGAGGTCGAGGCCGTGGCCCTGGTTCTGGCCGAAGGGACGTTCTAGTCCCAGATATTGGGGATGCTAATGCACCCCAAGGACTTGTTGATGGGGGAGATCTATTGCATGAAATGGTCAACTCCATCCGGCAATTGGCTGAGGCCACTAGGGGAAGAGAGAATGTACCTGAGCCAAGGGCGATGGTCGCAATGCGTGAGTTTTGTCGTCTAGACCCTCCTACCTTTTCTGGGGATCCCAACCCCATAGTAGCCACTAAATGGCTAGAGCTAATCACCAGGATCTTGGATACGCTTCAAATTGAGGAAGATGATCTGAGTGTTACCTTTGCTGCCTTCCAGTTGAGGGGGAGTGCTCATATGTGGTGGAAGTTCGCCAAGACCACAATGGATGGCACTTCGGAGACATTCACGAAGGTGTTTCTAGGGAAATACTTTCCATCGACTTTGAGAGATCGCTACATAGAGGACTTTCTTTTCCTAACACAGGGGACGATGACTGTGATTGAGTTGAGGCTGAGTTTACTAGCCTATCTTGGTTTGCACAGGAGATCGTACCTACAGATGAGTTCCGTATAAAGAGGTTCGAGAGGGGTTTGAGTCTTGCTATCAGAGATAGAGTGGCAGCTTTCAGGATGCAGGTCTTTACAGAGTTGGTGGAGACCGCCATGAAGGTGGAAGACACTCTAAATGAGAAACGCAAAGACAGGGACAATAAGGGTCAGCAAGATGGGGGACGAGCACAAGGTCAAGGATGCAGGGAGAACAAACGTCGACGGACATCTGGTCTGAGTTCACATCCAGCAGGGTCGTATCTGCCACAGTCTTCTGCATCTATACCTCCCGTAGCTTCAATAGGAAGGTCGGATCAGAGAGTGCTTGTTTACTTTAGATGCCAATAGCCAGGGCATCATGCGGCAGAGTGCCGAAGTTTAACGCCTATTATTCAAGCACAGTCGCAGTCACAGTCGCAGTCGCAGTCGAAGGGGAGGGGACCATTGGAATGTTTTGAGTGCGGCCAGTCTGGGAACATCCGTAGAGATTACCCCAGGGGAGGGAGTATGTAGAGTACAGTTGGAGCACCTGTTATTCCATCTACCCAGGGACGCCAGCCATCTAGGTTTGCAGAAGGGGGCACATCAGTGCAGTCGGGTAGACAGTCGGCAGTTTAGGGCCGCAGTGGACAGGCTAGAGCTTATGTTCTTGCAGATCCCAGTTCATCCAGAGCATCGGTCGTGCCCGATGCTACTGCTACCACCTCTATGATCAGAGGTACTCTACCGTCTATAGATCATGGGCCAGTGTTCTTATCGACACCAGAGCATCACATTCATTTATATCATCTGCTTTAGGGCTAAAAATGGACTAGTTGGGTAGTACTTTAAGCGTGGAGACCCCAGTCAGTGGGAGTGTGACGTTGAGTCTTGTCTGTAGATCCTACGTGTTGGAGGTCGTCGGTCGTTGTTTAGAGTTCGACTTCATTATTCTAGACATGACCGCATTTGATGTCATCCTAGGGATGGATTAGCTGACCACCTATCGTGCCTTTGTCGATTGCGATTTACGGAGGGTAACAATTTGTACACCGATAAGAGATTGCTTTTGTTTTGTAGGTGACCGGGATGAGGGTTTGATGTCTTCGCCCAGTGCTGTGCGGAACCAGGGCAACCTGGGTTTTCTTTTTGCAGCCCTTACGTTGGATAAGGTAGTTGGGATACGAGGAGAGTTACCTCCGGTGGTTTGCGACTATCCAGATGTCTTTCCTGACGATCTGTTTGAGTTACCACCAAGCCGTGAGATAGAGTTCTCTATTGATCTAGTTCCCAGAGCTGCTCCCATATCTATACCATCTTATCATTTTGCACCCACTAAGTTGCGTGAACTCAAGGTACAGCTTTAGGAGTTGCTAGACATAGGGTTTATACGCCCAAGTACTTCGTCGTGGGGAGCTCCTACTCTTTTTGCGAAGAAGAAGGATGGATCTTTACGTTTGTGTATCGACTATCGGAAGCTGAATCATGTGACAATAAAGAACAAGTATCTGATGCCGAGGATAGATGATTTGTTCGATCAACTGAAGGGTTCGAGCTGCTTCTCAAAAATCGACTTAAGATCAGGATACCACCAGTTGAGGATTAGGAATGAGGACATAGCGAAGGCCGCCTTTCAAACTCGCTATGGTCACTACAAGTTTTTGGTTATGCCGTTCGGTCTGATGAACGGTCCCGCTACATTCATGAGTTTGATGAACTGAATCTTCCATCCTAATCTAAACTATTTTGTGGTAGTATTTGTGGATGATATTCTGATATATTCAACCACTAGGGATGCACACGAGGATCACCTGTGTATCATGCTATAGATTTTGAGAGAGCATCGCTTGTATGCGAAGTTCAAGAAGTGCGAGTTCTGGATGTCTGAGGTGAGGTTTCTCGGACACGTAGTGTCGACAAATGGGGTAGCTATGGATTCGTCGAAGACTTATGCTGTGATCGGTTGGGAGCGACCGAAGATTGTCTTTAAGATTTGTAGTTTTATGGTTTTGGTGAGTTACTATCGGCAGTTCGTGAGGGACTTTGCGAGACTTGCTGCACCGATGACACGTCTGAGGCGGAAGGGAGTTGTGTTTGTTTGGAGTGAGTCCTGTGAGTCAGCATTCCAGGAGTTCAAAATGAGGTTGACTAGTGCGCCAGTGTTGATCATTCCAGAGCGAGGCTTGGGATATACAATGTACTGTGATGCATCACATGACAGTCTTGGATGTGTTCAGATGCAGGGGGTAAGGTTGTAGCCTACGGTTCTCAGCAGTTGAAGACGCACAAGAAGAACTACCCAACACATGATCTGGAGTTGGCAGTCGTGGTCTTTGCCTTGAAGACATGGTGTCACTATCTTTATGGTGAGCATTTCAAGGTTTTTTTCGATCACAACTGTCTGAAATACTTTTTTTCACAGAATGACCTGAACTTGCGCCAACGACGATGGATGGAGCTGTTGGAGGATTATGACTTTGACTTGCAGTATCATCCAGGGAAGGCCAATGTTGTGGCAGACGCGCTCATTAGGAGATCTCATGGATCATTAGCTTTTGTGGCTATACGTGAGTGGGACTTGCTTAGAGAGGATTGGGAGTTTGATCAGTGTCTCGAGAAGATAGCGACAGGTGGCACCCAATTTTTAGTAGTTACCCAACCAGCGTTGATAGTACGTGTGCTAGAGCTCCAACAGACGAACCAGGAGGCTCAGATGATACGAGATTACATTGCTAGTGGAGATGATACAGCGAGATGGATTGTGGGTTCAGATCAGAGTCTGAGGCTAGCTGGGATGTTATTTGTGCCAGAGTTATTCCGAGCTGATCTACTACATGAGTGTCATCATTCTCACCTTGCAGTGCATCCTAGAGGTACGAAGATGGATCATGACTTACATCGCCAGTTCTGTTGGACGGGAATGAAGAGAGACGTGATCCAGTTTGTTTCTCGATGCCTTACTTATCAGAAGGTGAAGGCGAAACACCAGAGACTGACAGGATTACTACAGTTGTTGCCTATATCAGAGTGGAAGTGGGAGAACGTCATCATGGACTTTGTGTCAGGGCTTCCTCGATCACCTAGGGGACACGACGCCGTGTGGGTTGTGGTTGATAGGTTGGCGAAGTTTGCACACTTTCTCCCCATCCGAGTGAAGGATTCGATGGAGCGACTGAGTAGCTTGTATGTTAGAGAGATAGTCTAGCTGCATGGAGTGTCAGTGTCTGTTGTTTTTTACCGAGACCCGCGCTTCACGCACGCTTTTGGCAGAGTCTTCAGAAGGCTTTAGGGATGAACTTGATGTTCATTACTGCTTTTCACCCCCAGACATATGGTCAGTCAGAGAGGACCATACAGATTCTGGAGGATATGCTGAGGGCATGTGTCCATGATTTCAGAGGTTCGTGGGAGGATTATCTACGGTTAGCAGAGTTTGCATACAACAATAGTTATCAGTCCCGTATTGGGATGGCACAGTATGAGGCTTTATATGGTAGACCGTGTAGGTCACCCGTGTGTTAGACAAATGTGGGAGAGACCACAGTCTTGGGACCTGACATGGTACGGGAGATGACAGAGAAGGTTACCGTGATTCGCCAACGACTTATGACAGCGCAAAGCCGCCAGAAGAGTTATGCAGATTAAAGGAAGCGACCTTTGGAGTTTAAAGTGGGAGATCATGTGTTCTTGAAGGTCTCGCCACGTAGAGGTTTGATGAGGTTTGGTCGTAGTGGGAAGCAATCACCGCGCTTAATTGGAGCATTTGAGATCCTCGACAGAGTTGGAGAGGTCGCATGTCGTTTGGCTTTGCCACCTCAGTTAGCATCTGTCCATAACGTGTTCCACATTTCTATGCTTCAAAGGTACGAGCCTGATCCTTCACATGTGTTAGATTGGCCTGGACTGCGGGTTGATGAGGATGCCACTTATGAGGAGCGTCCAATGGGGATTCTTGATACAAAAGAGCAAGTGTTGAGAGCGAGAACAATTGCCTATGTCAAGGTCTTATGGTGTCATCTTGGGGTTGAAAAAGCAACATGGGAGCTGGAGTCGGGGATGCGTGTTAAATATTCAGAGCTTTTTTCTTTATGACCTTGTAGTGAATTTCGGGGGCTAAATTCCTTAAGGGGGGAGAGTTGTGAGATCCGGACCCGTCTCTTTTTAAGACTTATATATGTTTGATGTGTTTTTGCATATATATTTCTACAATATATGATTTATGCGTTTTGATGCATGTTTGTGTTGAAATAAGCATGCGGGGTTGGTTCCCGGGATTATAGGGAGTTTCTGTGCGAATTTCAAAAAAATAAAAAAGATATTTTTGAAAAGATATTTTCTTGGCCTATAAATATCTAGCCTTTAGATATTTGTAGAGATATTTTGGAAAACTTAGAGACAAAGTTTCTTTTTCTCAAATCAAAACCTCTACCTTCTCTCTAACTTCTCAGGGGCCCAGGGCTTAGTTTTTGACAAACCAACTACCGATCCTTGTTATTGGGACGGCGGTCTACGCTTTCATCCAGACGAAATTTCATTCTGGCGAAGTTTGATTTTACACGTGGATCAAGACATCAAGTTTTTAACTCACCGAGATAGGATCCTAGACTGTATAACTGTTAGAGGTTGTTACGTGTAATCATATATGTTTTTACCATTTAAAAATACATGAAAAGTTAGTTTAAGTTTCAAATGTTGGATTTTGGTTCAAAATCGCTTTTGGGTGGATTTCAATTGGAGGAAAAGGGTTTTAAGGCTTTCCTCTCGGTGTATCTTGGTTATTTTGGGTTTGTGTATGCCCATGGGTTGTAAAGGGAGTGTTTGGTTGGTTTAATTTGGAGTTGAGAAGTTATTTCAGTTGCTTGGGTTTGTTTTTCACCATCGCCTGTAGCTTATTCTAAAATTTGAGAATTTTGAGTTTTTGTGTCGACACATTTTTCTATTAGGGTCGACACATTTTCTTTCTGTGGCGTTGAGCACGCTTCAGTGGCTATTACGTTGAACTCTTTGTTCTTTTGTGTCGACATCATTTTCTGTTTGTGTCAACACCTTTTTTTGTTGGTGTCGACACATTTTCCTTCTGTTGGTGTTGAGTATTCTGTTGTTATTTGTGTTGACACATTTTCTATTTGTGTCGACACCGCCGTTGTTTTTGTTGACACATTTTTTGTTTGTGTCAACACCTCCGCTGTTTGTGTCGACACCTTTTCTGTTGGTGTTGACCATTTTCTTCCTTTGTGTGAGAAGAAGAGTTTTGAGATCGGGGTCAGTTCTATGAGCCCATGGGGTTCTAGGATGTGATGTTTGCCTGTAGTTTTCAAAAGAAATGAGGTTTGAAAACGAAGAGCTTTGTGAAAGTTGTGAAAACTTGTTTTATTGAAGGTTTGGAGCTAACTTTTGGGGTTAAGTCTCAACTTCTAAAAATATTTTGGTGAAAATTTGTTTTTACATGTTTTGATTGATCTCCATGGTTCATGGATTGGATCCCTTTTATACATGTGTTGTATATCTGTTTTGTGGTTTGGTTTTAAAATGTTTTCCATAGATGTACCGTGACAGTGGATATGTTGAGTTGGGCTTCCATTGCTCCTCGATGTAAGTCCAGAAACGTGCACAGCGTAACTGCTCTATACCTTCGGGTTAATCCCTGTAAATTGAGTTATATGGGTGCTTCGTACCCTCGGGCTTCGATCCCGTAAATTAAGCATTTGTCCGTTGGCTCCGTCAATGGCGTTGTCGTAACTTTGTATAGAACTTATCATTACCGAGCAGGCCTTAAGTGGTGACTAGGGTAATTGATAGGAGTCTATAGTTGTTACCTTTGTCTGTGTGACAGAGTCGGTACATAGGATTATATTTTACTTTTTCTCCTCGGTTGTGTGACCTAAATGGAGATTACTGTTTATTTGCAGCTTTTCCTTAACTGTGGCATGATATCTGTTAAGATGATATGCATAGTCTCAATGCTGGAAATGGAAATGGTGATATCTGTTAAGATGATATGCAAACCTTTTTGGCTTTTGTGGTCGAGTTAGCTCCCACCATATGATTGCATGACCTTCTTTACAGTTTTATTGTCTTTTTCTATTGGGCTTCGACTCACGGTGTGGGATTTTGCTGTAAAACCCTTTTCAGGTGAACGTGAGGAGTTGACCTAGATTCCTGCAGTAGCGGAAGACTAGCTGTAATTTCCCTATTTTGACATGTATTTATACATGTGATGCCTATTTCAAAAGGCTGGTTTGTACGCCTTAAGGCGATATACTTATTCATGTATGAGATTGCATATTTTCAGTTTATGAGAGTTGAACTTTAAGAATTTTTATCCAAATGTTAAATGTTTTTGAGTTGATGGTTTTTCAACCACAAATCTTATTTTCTCAAATGGTGTTTAGGTGGGCTTTCGCATGATCTTAGTGTTTGGGGCGTGACAGGAAAACTTAAAAATACTTTAGTAGTACGAACTAGTTAATTTGTGATGGGACATTAGCTCTATGAATAATTTTTAAGATTTGGGAAGGTGGTGCTTATAAACTCCAACTTAGGTAATTTAATGTATATTTTCATGGAAAAGGGTTTCAATTATTAACTTGAATCCCGATGTTGGAGGATTTGCTTATGAATTATTTAAGACATGAAAAAAAATCCAATTATGCTTTAACTATGTGAATGATTATAACTTGGAACTTATCGTTGAATCCCAATGTTGGAGGATTTGCTTATGAATGATTATAAATGTTTAACTTCGAACTTATAGTATGAATTGAGTGTGAGTTCATTGTATTGTGATACAATGGGGGATAAAAGTATAATACATTGATAAAGGAAAACTAATTTCAATGGTTGAATTTACAACGAAAGGTAACAGTTGAGAATTGTATGAAGTAATACCTAGCTTAGCTAGCAAATGAAATTGGTAAAATGTATTGATTTGTGTTGATGAAGATTTTAATTATGTTCTTGATCAGGTGTGGTTGATTTTATAAAAATGGAGTATATTGTGAAATGAGAATATGTAAATGGGTAACCAAAGTTTTGAAACTCATTGCTGGGATGAATTGATGATTTAATCACTTATACTTCGATTCTTTGAAACCTAAATTGTGAAATCTACCTCTAGTTCATGAAATTGAGGCACGAATGCATAATACATAGGTGATAAAGTTATAATCAAATCTTGAAAGTGTTGATAGAGTCTTATGATTTATTAATTTAAAATTGGATGATTTGCATTGAGGATTTAGTTGTATTGAGGATGCAATTAGAGAAGACTTGGGAACCTTTGGGACTCTTCTGTAACACCCCGACCTTTTACATGGCAACGATATTGTTCGCTTTGGGCAAAGCCCTCACGATTTTGTTCTTTCTAGGGGGTCACCCATCATTGCGTTGCTCCTGCCCAAGCACGCTTAACTGCTGAGTTCTGGTAAGATTTTTACCACCTGAAAAAAGGCCTCATTGAATGTAACGGCCCGATACGTATTTATTTTTGTGATTTTATATTTTTGGTTAAGTGAGGAGACGGAATTAAATTTGGGAGTGGGTGTTATAAAAGTTTGCTCGTTAACGGTTGAATTAATGGTAGGTGAAAGAGAAATTGAGTTGCATGGTAATGAATGAGATTGATATGGCTACATTTATAGAAAATTCGAAATAATACAAAGTGAGCAAACTTGGAAGCTCGAGTTGAATTTTAAAGCAATGTGTGAAATTTAGGTTAAAGAATCACCGCTCAAGCGGTGGGGGTTCACTTAACAAGGCTATCGGGATAAGTTTAGAAGGTTCTCGAGCTTTGGAGAAGAGTTGAGGGTTTTATATTAAACCCAACCCTGTGATACTCATCATTATGTCTCTCTCTCATCTCCTATCTCTTCTCTTCCTCTCCACATGTGAGAACCACCATCACCACATGAAACCCTAATTTTTCACCATGGAAAATGGAAGATCAAAGCTAGATTGGGAGCAACCAAGGAAAAAAATCAAGCATTGGGGCAAGAAGGTGAAAGATAGAGTATCAAAGAGCCAAGATCTCTCAAATCTAAAACCCTAGGAGGAAGAAATTGGAAGAATTTGAAGCTTTTAAACAAATCCGAGGTAGGATCTAGATTTTCTCATATGTTTGTGTTGATTTGGGCTAATAATTTGTTATGTGAGCAAAATATAGTAGATTTCATGTTGGAGAGGGAGCCGCGCAGCGGAAAAAAGATTTATGAATCGACGTCGTGACCGTAAAAAATGACATATGCAATTTTCATGAAAAACGAAAACTATATAGATTTCAATAGTTTAATACCTTTATGAAACTTGTCGAAAAGTTTCAAGAAGTCCCGAATACGTTGAAGACGACCTTGCAACCTTCTCACGTATATCCTGGACGCACTACGATGATCATGATGTGTGGGTACCGATTCCGATCGAAGTGTTCTTCTTCCTTTTGGTTTCTTCTCACACAATAATCTCCAAAAAGGCAAAATAAATTGCCAAAGAGGAAAAGGGGGCGGCGGCTTGGTGGGAGAATTAGGGTTAGGGTTTTATAAAAGGAGTCTCCTTTTTAATATATATGCGTATATCAAAAAGATTGTAAGTATATATTCTCTCCTTCCTAAAAGAATATGAAGATATATACTTAGCATAAATAATAAAACCCACCATCTCCTAGGGCTGGCCACTTAGGGAGTATTCCCTAGGTGTGCCAAAAACCAAAATCGCCCCTCATTAATTTAATTTAATTCCCGAATGTCCCTGGTGGAAATATCGACATTCAGATTAAATTAAATAATTACCAAAATTAACAAGAAAAAATATACGTGCGTATAATGGGCTACATGAGGGATCACAAGGAAGTATAGGACTTGGGCTAACCGTACGAGAAAATTGGATATTCCGAACTCTGTCCCTAGCTAGATCATTTCCTGTACGAACCAGAACTTATTCCACTAAAGGTCCTGACTGAACTCCCAGCCCTAACTCAAATTATATCTTGAGTTTTTAATTATCAAATGCACTTAATTCTCCCCACGTTTAAGATATGGAATCCGGATAGATAAATTAGGTTACTAACAACCCGATTTAATTAT
>JAOTRH010000022.1:10987982-11023002 GCA_034768845.1 Heliamphora exappendiculata
TATTCTGGTGCTACATAATATTCTAACAAGATAATAATAATATTATTTACTCAAAAGATATTCATATATTGACACAAAGAATGGCTGCTGCTCAAACACTTAATAAGGACATGTATATATATTAGTTGGGAGGTGAAACCTCTCTCCTCAAAATCTGTTTTCTAATAAAATGCATTCTCATGTGAGCATCTAAAACGTTTTCCCCAACTTAAACATTATTTAATGTAATTATTGGTATACTAATGCAATGCATTGATTCTCATTAAAACTTTAAACGGAAGAAAATAAATATCATAGTATTTAGAGTTTTAATAATATTTTAATTTTGTATCCTAAAATATTAAAATATTCTTATAATTAAAATTATACCAGTTATTAGTCCAGCTATCTTTTTATTTTTTTATTTTTTATTTTTATTTTCTAACGGTCATATTCCCCTCTAACGGTCATAGTTTCTCAAGTTTTCAATTAATCATTTTTTTCTCTCAGTTTCGTCCATCTCAATCTAATTCATCTATTTCATCTAATTCATTCTTTCATTTTTTCTCTATGGCTCGTAATCACTTAATTTGCTTATCGATGACTCTGACTTCTCTAATTTCGATGATAAATTAAAGAAAATCATGAATTTTCAAGTATATTGAATAGTGTTAACTGTATATATTGAAAATTGAAGAATTGTGCGGTTGCGTGATAAGGTATGTATATTGGTCACGCCATGAACCAACAATTGTTTTTGAAGTTGTGGCGTCATTTGGTCTTTGAATATGACATGTATTTTTATTTTTTAGGTCACTTAAGTATCACGATGATATCAATGTATTATAGAGATTGTTTTTACTTTCTAAACTTGTTCAAAGATGGGCTCCTCAAGTCAATTACACCACTAATAGTAATAATTATACTAAGAATATTATCTCACCGATAGTGTACATCCACCATGAGCAACATTTTTGAAAACAATTTCCTGTCCGCAAAGAAATTAGAAAAGAAACATTTTGCTAAAAAATAAGAAACTGCAATGAAAGATGTAGAACATGCATTTGAAGTGCTTGTGTGGACTGCATGTTTTTGGGATCGTGAAGCAGTTGAAGATGATAATAGAATTGAAGAGCTTGATTATGATACGATTCATAATGGTTCCCATGCAAAGTATCACATAAGAGAAGCACTATGCTAATGAAAATCATTCGACGCCATCATCTCATTAGAATTAATTTTCAACTTATATTGAACTTGGAGAACTTGGGGGAAATTTATAGTAATTCATATAAAAATGTTAGTACCCAATGGTTGTTTTTTTCTTTAATGTTTGATGAAATATTTCTTCAATATTAGTAGGAGCATTTGATATATATATATTGCAGGATATATTTTTTGTTCAGGCGATAGTGGCACTTGAGGAATATTTTATAATTATAATATTAATAGCCTAGTGTACAGTAGCTTCATATATTCAACAAGTCACTATACATAGTAGTTGGTATTTTACCAAGTTGTTTATCTAATTTGCTACAAATGTTTTTTACCCAAGCGCTAGTAAATTTGGGCAAATTTGGCCAAAAATAAGAGAATACCGAGTCTTGTGTGAATCTGCAATGAAATATATGACATGGAATGATAATTTGTTTTAAGGATAATTAATTCAGGGTTTCGTTCAGGAGACTTGTATTATATTAAATCTAATTATTTTTTAAATATTTCATTAGGTTATATTTTTTAAAATTTATTAATTAGTTAGACAAATATGCCTCTCTCTCTCTCTCTCTCTCTCTCAGTTCTGGTTCGCATAAATATGGAGATGAAGGAAGGCGACGACGGAGGCGACGGGAACAAATGAAGATGATGACGGCAATGGATGAAGGCGACGGGGTGATGGTGGCGGCGGCGGCGGTAATGGTGGTGGGGGAGAGATCTGTGTGTTAATTTGATCATCTCTCCCTCTCTGTCTATGTGTGTGTGTTTATGTGTTTTGATTAAGGCTGTATGCAAGGTGTTTAATGAAATATGTGGATGAGGCCAAACAGTGAATGTTAGACATTGGGTGCTGAAACGATACGAGATATTTGCACAAAATATCTCATTTGTCAAGTTCGTATGTTAAATATCTCATTAGTAAGCAAAATGTCTCATTTTATTAATGAGACATTTTTATGTAGTCATATATCGATAATGAGACATTTGTTAATTTTGTAGGCTAAATGTTTCATTTATCAAGTTTGTAAGAAAAATATTTCATTTGTGAAGTTTGTAGACAAAATATCTCATTTAGCGATGGCGATGATGGTGGTGATTGTGGCGCGATGGTGGTGGTGACGGTGGCGTAGTGGTGGCATGGTGGTGGTGTCGGCATGGTGGTGGCGGGGGTGTTGGCAATGGCAATGGTAATGGTGGTGGCGACGGCAATGGGAGTGGTGTTGACGGTGATGGGGAATATATGATATTTAGGGATAATTTTGGTATAAAAAATATAAATTAGGATTTAATAGAAAATAATTATTAGGTAAGATTTATTGAAATACAAATTGCCTAAACGAGACTTAGCTCAAAATTTTATTTTATTTATACCATTTGCTTAATGACAAAATAATGAGAAGGGGCTGGAAAAACTTAAACCCAACTCTAGATGTAATACAAATAATGAATATTTTTATTTATTTAAAGTACCATATAAATAATACCGCGAGATAGTCCAAAAGTATCTAATATTCTATTTCAAAAATAAAATAACTTTCATCGAAATTAAATGCAAAAAAGTTATTATGATAACAAATTATGAGATTAACTAAGAGTTTTATGTTTATGGAAACTTTTATTTTTAAAAATTAATTTCTAGAATTTTTTATTTTAGTTGTTTTGACACATTCATTTTTTCCTAGTTACATTTCTAATTTTTAATTTTTTTTGATTATTTTTCCTTTTTAGCAAGTTTGTAATCTAAATTACTACTTTTATATTAGGGTTTATTTTTGTACTAAAATTAGAATTTCTAACTAGTATAAACATGAAAGGATAAGAATTATTAATTTTTATTAATATTTAGATTTTTTCTCAGTCTTATGAGGATCAATAATTTTTGCTCATACATACTTACCTCATTTGCTATAATTTTATCTAGCCATTTTATGGTATTTTACTACGTCATTAGCTCTTCTAAATTCTATTTGTATTTTTGTTTTGATTTTTGAAAAAAATATAAATTAATATTTTTTAACTAACAAAACAAAATAGAAGTTGAAATTTTTTGAGACAACCCGAATTATCTTTTCAGCTTCTGTTTGGCATCTCTAAAAAATTATTATTTTTTACTATTGCAAAAATTTAATTTTTAAGTTATAGGTCCCGTTTGGCTACTCCTTACTTATTTGCTTATTGGCTTGTTTGTTTATTAGCAAATATGACAAAAAGCATTTAAGCCACTTCGTTTGGCTACTTTGCTTATTTTTTTATTTGCTTATTTACTTATTTGGCTTCCTAAACGAGTTTATTTGACTTATAAGCCAGTTTATTTACTTATTTGGCTATCTAAACGAGCTTATTTGGTTTATAAGACAGTTTATTTGCTTATTTGGTTACTCAAATGAGCTTATTTGCTTAATTGCTTATTTGTCTATCCAAACGAGCTTATTTACTTATTTGGTTTTTGACTTATTTGTCTATCCAAACGACGTGACTTATTTTTTAGCTTATAAGTTAATAAGCAAATAAATAAGATTACCCAAACGGGGCCATAGTGTTTGACATGTCTAAAAAAATCACTAACCTTTTTTTTTAATTTTTTTAAGAAATTTTTTTATACATATCTAAAACACTTATTTTTTTTTAGTGAAAAGACTATATTACTTTTAATTAAAATATCAATTTAATTTTTAAAAAATAAAAATACCGTATTATTATCACAAATATTATAATTTAAAAATAAAAAATAAGAGCATAGTAAATATTTTAACAAAAATCAAAAAAAGAAAAACAATCTTAAAAATGGCTTGAGACTAGGCGGGAGCTCAAAACCCACCCAAAGCCCATCACTGTGCGGGTTCAGCCGGGTCCGTACTGTTCATTTTTCGGACCTAAGCTACACCCTAAGTCTGTGAGTCGGCCCGCCTCGGCCCTCGGCCTGCCCGCCCACAGGCTAATTTTTTTTATATAAATTAATAAAAGTGTGTGCTTGCAAAATAATAATAATTGTTTGGTTTCTTAAATTTTTTTATAAGAAATTAAGTCCTAAAAATGAGTTTATGAAAATTAAGTTTTAAACAAAAAAAAAAAGGTCATATGTTTGGTTTCTTTTTATTGTTTTGATTTAAAAAGCTAAAATAGTAAAAAAAAATTTATAAATAGAAATTTTAAAAGATTAATAAATTTAAAATTTTATTATTTTAATTATTAAAATTTATTACATTTAATTGTTAAATTTATAAGTTATAATAAATTAATAAATTTATAATAATATAAACTATATACATATAAATTAATAACAAATTTATAGTAAAAAATAATAAACAAATAAAATATAAACTTAATATAATATAAAACTAACAAAATACTAAAGTTGTATTTATATAATATAATAAAGTAGTAACTTGTTTATAGTTTAACTAAAAAACTTATTATTATAATTTTAATATATTAGCTTATAATATATAAATTAATAAATTTTAAGTTTATATTATAATATAATAAATTTTAAATTTATAATTTTAAAATTAATATATTAACTACTACTAAAAAAGTAGTAAACTAACATTATATTATAAATTTATAAATTAAATAACTATAAAAGTAATAAAAATACAAATTAAACAAAAAAATAAAAAAAATAAAAAAAATAAAACCCAATCAAAGCCTGGTCAAAACCCGCCCACAAACTCGGACATGAGGCCCATGCTCATAACCCAAGTACGAGTCCTTTACCCTTAGGATTTGAGCCAATTCTAAAAAAAAAAAGTTCGACCCAATTCAAAATTTTGATAAAAATCTACCGAGCCTAAGCTTAGTATGCTTGCTCGATCCACGACTAGGCCAAACCGAATCGAGCCGAGCTTGCTCGATCCACGACCAGGCCAAATCGAATCGAGCGGAGCCAAAATTACGTAGCTAATTCCACATCATTTATTTTTTCCCTAGACAAATAAAATCTACCTCAAATTTTTTGACATCCCAATCTCTTTAAAATATACCATAAAAGAAATTCCGTTCAAAATACTGTTTCGGCGTCACTCTCGTCTTTGCCTTCCCCTTCGTTTTCATGATTATGTATATTTTTCAGTCTCTTCTCGGTGACCGAGAGAGAGACTCGCATATATACTGACGGACAGACACACACAGACAGATAACGCGCGCTCGCTTGCTCGCTCTCTTCTTCAGAGATTCCAACTCGAAGCTTCTTTTATCTCCCAATCTCTTCAATTTATTGAATTTGCCCCAGGCGAAGATTAGTCCTCACAAGCAGAATTTCTCCTTTCTCCGGCACGAAAATTTGATCTCTCCGCTCCAGATCTCGCCTTATGTCCATTTATTGTAGGGAGGACCAGGATTCTTCTTTAAAGATCTGATCTGGTTATTGGTAAAAGAATCAGTCAATCGACTCTCTATCTGGGGCCAAAATAAATGGGGATAGTCTTTACTCGCTTGTTCTCTTCTCTGTTTGGTAACAAAGAAGCTCGGATCCTTGTTCTCGGTCTCGACAATGCCGGGAAAACCACAATTCTATGTATGATTATTCCATTCTTCCATTTACCCGCTTTAATTTAGCATTTCTTTGGACTGGGTTCTCGATAAATTTTCAATTTTACATTTCTTTGAACTGGGTTCTTGATAATTTTTTAATTCTGCATTTCTTTGAACTGGGCTCTTGATAAAATTTAACGACTCAATTCAATTTCGTGCAGATCGTCTTCAGATGGGTGAAGTGGTTTCCACAATTCCAAGTTGGTACTCTTTCTTAGTCTTTTTATGTTTTTCCAATCTTTCGTTGTTTGCCAATGACATCAAAGAAAATGATATCCAGTCAAGGTCTTACCAATATGGTAGCAAGGGGCTTAGTTGAATGTAGCCCCTCAAATTTATTACATTATTAATACAATGTAATAAAGAATTCGGGAACTATAGCACCAATTTACTGCATTTTATCAGTACTGACGTTTGAATACTTCCCTCGCAGCATTATATTTTCTTTTTCCATGACTCCTGAATTGATTCCAGTTTATATATTTGATGCAGCAATTGGGTTTAATGTTGAGACAGTGCAATATAACAACATAAAGTTTCAAGTTTGGGATCTAGGTATGCCAACTTTTTACTTGATGATCTGTATTTTCATCTACATTGCCAGAACATTATATTTAATTGGCTTTTGCTATTCTTCCAAGACTGATATTGGGTTATGTCATGATTGATTTTATTGGGTCTAAAATTCCATTTGTATTTTGGATAGGCAGTTTTTCTGTAATTATTAAGTGGTCGTTGAATGACTGCGCATTCTGTAGCTATTACCAGTAGCACGTACAATGCACAGGACCTCATTATCTAAAATGAGTTACTTAAGCCATCTCATAACATAAATTAGAAGACGACTAATAAATACTTTACATGTAATAGCAAACGTGCAATAAATAGCAGGTGGAACACTACAAAAATCAATTGAGAGTACTTGTTTTGCAAATTCAATGTAAAAGGTAGACAGTTCTCGAGAGATCACACAACTGTAAAATCTCTCTCTCTCTCTCCCTCTCTCTCTTTGTTGTATGAAAAAGTACTGGAACATATTATGGTCCAATTCGAAGTTAACTCCACAAAATCTTTTCCTATCTGTCACAGCAGCTGCTCATGGATTTTCTTCTCCGGCCTTCACATTCGGTTGCTAAATCACTGTTTTCGTGTAGTTATAGATAAATCCTCATTTAAAAAGGGGAAAAAGGGGGTAAAATATTGTAGTGAATGAACCCTCATTTCAAAAGGGAAAAAGTGGGGCAAACTACTTTGGTGATGAATTATAATGTATCATTGGAGACCAATTTATATACCCAAAGTTCACGAACTGCACTCAATTTTTGAAATAGTAATCAAAGTACGCAAATAAACCGGCGGTTTGATTGTTTAAGATTATTTGAAGAACCAAATGATCCTACACTAAGAAAAGTGAAATGACGCCTAACTCTCAGTTACTCATTGAACCGTGCATATCCATTTTTGAGTTTAACTCTCCGAGGTACAGCCACTTGACAAATTCAAAAATCAATCTCTAGGCCGTCCAATATGTTCTCACTAATCAATATAAAAGGGTCCATGGCAAAAGCAGTCTTCTATTGGTGATGTTTTTAGCACTTGTTCGAACTAAAAATAGCCAGAAATAAGTTTATAGGAAGCAATGCTAGAGGTCAATGGAACTACAGATAAATTGAGCATACAACAAAGGTTATAGAAGGAGAACACTGCACAACAGTAACCAGAGAGAGTGGGAGAGAGATTTTGTGTTTATAGAGGGATTGTGTTAGTGAAATTGAAAGCCGATGTCATGTTATAGGAGTTGGTGGTATGCAAATGAAGTGGCTAGCGATGGGTATGTGAAAAGCATAGCACGAAGCATTATGTGTTGGAGGAACGTGCATAATGCTATAATCTTCTGTCTAGAAAGCTTAACGAATCTAGGCATGCTATTTTTGAGTAAAAGCATATTTGCATGATTATGAAATTGGGAGTGTTCAAAATTTTGGATGTACTAATTGACATGGAATCCTTTACCTTCTTTTTTTTTTTTGTTCCTTGTTTTGGTTTTTGATTTTTCCCAGTCTCTTCTTTTTGTGTTCATGCGTGTTTTGTAAGCGTGTTGTTAATAGCCGTTTCCAATGTCTTTCCCTTTTTCTACTTGGCATTTTTCCCGAATAAAGAAACGCACCCAGGTTTTTGTCCCTGCTGCAACTTTATGGGCCTCCACCAGCCGTTGGCTAAGAGAAGAGTGCAATCTCTTGTAGTATACTGAATTCATTTATTATAGTTTTTTGCCATCTAAGCATCTGTTCATTCCAGATACAACTTGTTTCTTTCTAAGGGCAGACGTCCTTCCTTCTGGCTAGCACAAGAAGGAGGCAACCCATCGGCCACTCATGTATTCCCTAGGCAATCCACGACTCACCTTGAGGGCCCACACAAGCAACACAAAGCCGCCGACGTGCTTGTGTGCTCACACTCTTGTAAACCGATGAAAAAATTGGCACAACGATTATGGAATCACGGAAAAAAAGCAAAGCAAGAATAACATGGCACAAAAATGATGGGTGAAGGACGAAAATGAGGGGTAAGCAAACAAATGCTAGCGAAAAAGGAGGCAACCAATTGGCACCAAAATGATGGGGGAGGGATGAAAAAGGAAAAAAACACAATCAATTAGAAAAGGCTCGTAGTTCGAGTTTTTCCACGACTCATCTATATTCTTCCTACATGACTCTGAATCTTTTATAATGACTCATCTATATTCTTCCTACATGACTTTGGAGGAGATCGTAGTGGAGGAGTTGTTTGGTTGCTTTGTAGCGATAGTGTTTACTGAAGCAAGAAGAGCGAGGTGAGGTGAATGATGGGAGATTTGTGTATCAGATCCTTTTACGTAGTGTAAAAGTGGAAGTTTAGCTTCATGATTTGATTCTTCTTGTAGGAGAGGTATTTGGGGTAAAAATGTGCTTTCCTGGCTCGTTTTGTTTTTTCCTTGGAAGATGGCATTTTAAAGCCTGGGGCAGCTGACAACTTGTTATATGTGCAAAGGAGTGGAGGACATACATAGTAGATCATTGGCTTTTTCATCCTGGTTTTGCTGGTGGAGTTGTGAAAACCATTGTTGATTCTGGTTTTTGGTATTTACCATAGACTGGTAATGGGCTTGTTGGCAAGTTGGAAAGGCTGTAGTGTTGGAAGGAGCCATTACGTGATCTGTGATTCGCTCATGTTATGCCTTATGCCCTGAAATGGAAGGAGAAGAATTGCCAATGGTTTGATTGCATGGAGATGTCAATTCATAGAAAGATAATGACTGCTTTTGGTGACTGATGAACATCCTCATTTATTTGAGCATAGTTGCATCCATTCTTGTGATTTTTATGAGATTGTAATAGGCTTTTTTTATAGGGTGTTATAAATGCTCATATTTGTTCTTTTCTTTCCTTTTCTTTTGTTGTTTATTATGTTCCCTTTTATTTGGCCTTTAAACATGAGATGTAGTAAGCTGTTAATTTTAATTACTGTTGGCTTAGAATAATTATTGTTGGTTTTCTTCATCTAATGGTGGTCTTTGGGGTGACACAGGTGGGCAGACAAGTATCAGGTATTTTTTTCCCCCACTTGGCATATAATCACTTTTCATTTGCCTTATGCTCATAACTAAATTTGCTTTATTAGACAGATCTGCCTAACATGTGTGGTTTTATATGTGTGGTTTTATGGCTGTGCTATTTTGAGTATTCTGCAGAATGATTGTGCATTGGTAGGATATTGAGTAATTTAACATAAGAAGTAAGAATGAGGAGGTCCATCAAAAAACTAGTTTTTGGACATTATTTTCTTCGGATAGCATGGGTTCCCAACCTTAATTAACTTCATAATTCTTAATGATAAGACTCAGTTTTTTTTAAATGTAAGTTTAGTTTGTCATTGTTTTGCTTGCTGCTTTTCTTAGTTTCTGGTTATGAATCATTAACTTTATTGCTGATAAACTACCCTTCACTTCTTTTGTTGCCCAATCTCAGTCTTGACTTGTAATGCTGTGTCACTCTATGCTTCTCGAGAATTTGTGATGCTGCCAAATTTTACTTGAAACATGAAGTTATCATTACTCGATTGCAGGCGTGATGAAGAAAAAAAAAATCTGCAAAGGGTAGATAGCTGAAATAGTTTATAGAATGGAATATTCCAGAATCTGAAGCGCTATTTATTTATCTGTTTCAATACAAAGAAATCTTCTTGTCGTCCTATTTTCATTCACATGGATGATGTAGTATAATCAAAATATCCATTTGTCCTATTACCAAAATAAAGTAGCAAAAGTCTAATGACTAATGGACTATAATTATTTCCACACTTAAATCCAAAACAACTAAACTTACTGGAACTGTTTTGCTGAATGGTTGTCCCTTGCAGAAAACTTGTCCTTGCTTTTTGTTTCTGTTACCTTTCTTTTGTTTTTGAAACTTATACATTCAACCAGTCCACTATTCTAATGTGTAATGAAATGGATCCTAATGGCTAGGAGGAAGAATAGAAATCTTGGGTGATCTGTTTTTCTTGAGAAAGACCATTTCTATCTTCATAGCCATCATGTTTTAGAAGTGTGCTTGAATGAAGCACCAAACTTGTAGATTTCTGGGTCATATACTTTTGATCAAGTTACAAAAGAATGGATCACTATAATAAGAGCTATGGTGAAGCAGCAAATTGTTGAGGAAAAAAATTCTGTAACAAATAGAATGCCTGAGTAGGCTCTAATGGAAATAATCCATGCAACTGAAGCAATTGTTTACCCCCCCAGCTAAAGCAACCTGCCTTTCATTCTATTTTGTTCATATATATAATAGAGTATGATTAAAGCCAGTGATTTAAAATTAAAAAATGAGCCGTTACATAACGAATCGGGTGGTTCACGATGGAAAATTAGATCAACGGTTTGGATACTTGCTGGTATAATGGTGAGACTGAAATTCTCTTGAGTATCAGCTGGTTCTCAATGTGTAACTATGCGTATAGGTTACAAAGGCCGATTTATCAACGAACGGGGCTGATTCACATTACAGTTATCAAAGCCAATAAAGTTTTCTGCTTTTTCTACCAATTCCGTCTTCCGAAGTGCACTCAGGTTGCACCACAATCTTGGAACTAATTTTTACTCGAATAAGCAGAGAATGAGTCTTATTACTACAAATGGGCAGCTTATGTGAGCACGTAGATGTCTGATATGGGACAAGCTGTACTAAGCAAACAGAAACTGGGTGGGACAACTAAGTTTGCTTCTTACGAAGTCGTGGAATTTTCTTGGTTATTGTTGCAAAATGAAAACAAAATTCTTTTATTTGGAATAATCTTTCAATTGGTAAAATAGAACCAGTCCATGTTAGGGCCACTTCTCTTATTTTTGTTCATTTTTAATCATAAGAAAACAAAGCTCATTTTTAACTGTTCATAATATTGATAAAAAATGTAAAAAATGAAGATTAAAATAATACAAACACATGTATCATTGAATTTCAAGGTGTTGCTCTTATTGTTAAGAAAATCACGACCACGATAACTGATTCCCGATACGATGACTCGATACCCTTGATACTGATACACCGTTATTGTTACCGTTACATCGTTACCGTTATCGTTACAGTTATCGTCACTGTGTTACGCGGCCTCATACCGCTATTTAAACCCATGAGTAAAGCTCTCATTTATAGATCTTAGATTTTCAAGACATCAAACTGCTAGATAAATGAAAGCTACTATTCTTGAAACAACGCAAGCAAAGTCTAAAACATCTAATAGACTGCAGTTACTTCAGCACTTAATTCAAGCAACTAAAATTACTTCCTAATTTAATCTATTACTCTCGCTGAAATTCCAGAAATCTACAAGCAATCAAAATAATACTTTGAAAGACCAAATAATATCAGCATCAATTCCTTTAAAAGGAAAGGGAGTGTTTCGCTGCATCACTTCCTGTGGGGCTTGTTTTTCCTTTAGACCTGATAACAAAATCTATATGCATCAATGCGCTAGTTTAATGTATTAATCTTGACTTTGTTGAGGATTTCTCAAATATTGAAATGATACCATATACATAATGAAGTGGTGCAACCAAGCAATCTTACTAGCAATTGTTTGTTTGGTTGCAATTGCCATTTCTCACTACTTAAAGACTAACTTTATCTTTCTGAATTTTTTAGGCAGTACTAATAGGGTTTTCGTACCTCTTGAGGGTTTGTTAAAGTATCTAGTGAAAGATTGCTATGTACGTTCTAGGATTAACTCATGGGTACATTACCTACTTAAAGAATTTCTCTTAAATTTCCTGTCGCTAATATTTGACAGTATTGAGCGATTGACGTATTTACTGTGGAAAGGTGCTGTAGCATCAGTATAGTTTAGATTTTTATCTAGTGTTTGTATCCTATTTATAATTAGAAGGCAATTATCTTGGATCCATTATAATTTGATTTTCAGCTGCTCTGTTTATATTTGTTTGCTTTTATAATGCAGAACTTTTACCTACTTTATGTATGAAATGGGTTATCACCTGGTTTCTCCTTCCCCTCCACTTCCCATTACAAAATAGTGGCAGGTTATTTACTTTTTATCTTTTTGCTTTCTAGGTGTAGTGCACATTGACTGGTCATTTCTTAACATGTAGAATCAAGATTATCAACCTTGGTTCACCTTTGTTGTCCTTGTTGAGAGTTTATTAGTTTAATTCTTTTTGCTAATGAACCTCCCTAAATTCTTTCTTTTCATCTATTTTCTTCTTTTTTATCTCTCATTCTTTCTTCTTTAAACCCAAAATTCATATTTTACTATTCAATTTGGTATCAGAGCAATTCCGATCTAACCCTAAAAGCATCGTAAAGCTTCAGCCTTGGTCATGCAGCAAAAACGACTCGCTGACGTCATATTCTGTACGATGACGTCAGCATGACGTGAGCGACTGTACGGACGGCGACGAACGCTGCTTCTCTGGTTCGATTCGCCTCAGTCCATTGATTGTTGCGATGATTTTTTCCTGATTTTTTGGAGAAGATTGGTATATTTTGTGATTTTTCAAAGTTTTCGCAAGTTTCGGACCCTAGGGTTTCGATCTGAGCTTCGCAGTTTCGTTTTTAGTTCTTGGTAGTTGCGATTCACTCTATGGGTGCCGAATCTCTCTTCTCATGTTAGATCTATGGTTGTTTGGTGCCTTTGGTCAATTTTTGATTGATTTTTGGCCAATTTGAAGCTTGGCGCTGTCTATTCGTGGCTCGCCAGTGTGCGACTTTCTTCGGCTCTTGTTGCTTTTGCTTTCTAATGCTCCGACTCCTCTCTACAGGTGCCGAAACTCCAAATTCTTGCCAAATCTGGGATTGTTTGCTGCTCTTGGAGGGTTTCTTTGCTGTTTGAGGGTCCACGACTCCTTTTTTTGCTTCAGTGCTGCATTGGTTCCTGGTTCTGTTCTCGTCTCTTGGTGTTTGCAACTGCTTGGGATTCCTGGTGTCTCTTTTTTTGATTGATTTCTCATTGTTCAGCTTTCACCGGTTAATTTATGATTGATTACTCTTGCTTCTTGAGTTACCATGGCTGAGAAACCTCTTAGTGATCTCAAAGATGATGACTTGCCACGTTGTGTCACTTCTAAACGCCTTAATAGTGTTAACTATTTTGCTTGGGCACATACCTTTAAGATTTTTCTTAAAGGCAAACAGCGGTTGAAGTACATCACTGATTCTCCTCCACCCGAAGGGGATCCTACCTTTTTTAGTTGGAAAACGATTGATTCTATTGTTATAGGCTGGCTGTGGCATAGTTTGGAGCCTCATATTGCTACTACAGTGGAGCTCTGTGATACCTTTAAGAAAATCTGGGACTCTCTTGCAGATTCTTTCTCGAACCAGAGCAATGTATCCCGTGTTTATGAGCTCTATGAGCAAATTCTTGCAACCAAACAGGGTGGGCAACCTTTGTCTGAATATTACAGTAAGCTCAAGAGTCTCTGGGATCAGTTATTGCAGTATCGTCCTTTCACTACCGATTTACAACAACAGGAAGTGTCAATGGGAGGACTTCATGATTGCCTCCTTACTTTCTGGTTTAGATTTGATCTCCATAGGTTTAAGGACCAAATTTTGGCTAGTGAGACTTTGCCTACCGCATCGAATGCATATTCCCGGTTATTACGTTCATCGTTGGGCTAATTTGCTAATATCCCTAATTCACCTGCTCCTCTGCCTGCATCTGACTTGTCTGCCTTAGTTTCTACCCACGGCGGTCGTGGTTCCTTTCATCGCAATGGCCGCGGTAATCGGGGTGGACGTAATTTTTGTAGCAGTTCTCAAGGTGGTGGTCGCAGTAGTGGCCGTGGTGATAGAAAATGTGATCACTGTAATGGTACTAATCATTCTGAATCGTATTGTTGGGCTAAGTAAGGTAAACTTGATTATGTTAATCACGTTACTGATCCCACACCTGAGTCAGCTTCTGATTCACCTCAGCTGGCTTCCACTTCTGATTCTCATGGTGCTTTCACTACTCAACTTAGCGAGATTGTTCAAACACTGCGGTCTGTTTTACCTCCATCTTCCACGTCTACTTTAGCCAATTCAGGTAATGTTGCATGTGCGGCTCTTACATCTCCTTCATGGGTCCTTGATTCTGGCGCTAGCTCTCACATGTCTGGTAATTCATCGTTTTTTCTCATTTAACTCCTATCCAGCATAATATTGTTTTAGCTGACGGTTCATCTCGTCCTGTGTAGAGGACGGGTGTTCTACATCCATCTCCCTCTCTCTCATTGTCTTCTAGTCTTTATGTTCCTAATTTTTCTTTTAATTTACTCTCTGTTAGCTAGTTACCTAAAGCTTTACATTGTTCTATAACTTTTTCTCCCACTTCTTGTGTTTTTCAGGACCTCCAAACCAAGAAGATGATTGGTTCGGGGCATGGGAATAATGGTCTCTATTATCTTGATGTTGCTTCGCCTTCCACTTTTTCTGTTTTGAGTGCGACTGTCTCTCCCCTTCAGTGGCATTTGCGTTTGGGCCACCCATCTATGGCTAAGCTTAAGTTGGTTATTCCTAGTTTGAGTCCTGTGTCTGGTTTTAATTGTGAAGCTTGTTAGTTATGAAAGTATCACCGTAGTTCTTTTTCCACTAGTAATCGTAGTCGACAGTCCGCGTCTTTTGATGTAGTCCATACGGACATTTGGGGTCCTTCTCGAACTCTCAGCAATAATAGATATTCTTATTTTGTTATTTTTGTTGATGACTATTCTTGCATGACTTGATTGTTTCTGTTGAAAAGTCGGTCGGAATTACCCTTTATTCTCTCGCTTTTATAATGAAATTTATACCAAATTTGGCAAACGCATCAAGCTTATTCGATCTGATAATGCTCTTGAATATCTATAATCCAGTGTTGCTTCTTTTTGCGTTGATCGTGGTATTATCCACCAAACTACTTGTGCTTACACGTCTCAGCAAAACGGGATTGCTGAACGCAAATATCGTCACTTGTTAGATGTTGCTCGTACCTTATTGTTTCATACTACGGTACCCAAGCAGTTTTGGGGGGATGCTATTCTTATTGCTTGCTTTCTTATTAATTGCATGCTTTCTGCTGTCCTCAATGGCTAGTCTCCTTTTGCCTTGTTATATCCGACCTCCTCGCCCTTTCTTCTCACTCATCGGGTTTTTGGTTGTACTGCTTTTGTACATGTTCTTGATCCTAGTCGTGATAAGTTGTCTCCTCGGGCTCGCAAGTGTGTTTTTCTTGGTTACTCTCGTACTCAGAAAGGTTATCGTTGTTATCACCCTGAGACCCACCGATATTTTGTTAGTGCTGATGTCACTTTCTTTGAATCCACACTTTTTTTTACTTCTTCCAGTCTCCCATTGTCTTCTGATCTCATTTTTTGTCGTGAGGGAGAGTTTAGTTCTTCTCCTACCCTACCTTTACCTGTTTCTCTGCCCTCTCCTTCCTCTTTACCTCCTTCTCATTTGCAGGTATATCAGCGATCTAGTGTTCGACAGGTTGTTCCTTATGGCCCGGATTCGTCATCGTCTTTGGTTGAGGTTCCTGGGCCATCACCTCCTCCATTTGCCTTCTCTGACTTACCTATTGCCTTGCGTCGTGGTAAGCGTGCTTGTACTCAACACCCTATTGCTAATTTTCTGTCCTATGATCGTCTCTCTCCCTGTCTCTATTTTTTTGTTTTTACCTTGTCGTCTATTTTTGTTCCTTCCTCTTATAAACAGGCCATGTCCATGTCTGGATGGAAAACTGCTATGGATGAGGAAATGAGAGCTCTTCATCAGAATCACACTTGGGATCTTACTTCCCTTCCACTGGGGAAGCAAACTGTGGGTTGTCACTGGGAATACACCGTGAAATACCTTCCCGATGGGTCTGTTGAGCTCCTTAAGGCTCGGTTGGTTGCTAAGGGGTACACTTAGACCTATGGTGTTGATTACTTAGAAATCTTTTCTCCCGTGGCTCGTCTTAACTCCGTTCGCATTCTTCTCTCTGTTGCGGTTAGTCGTTCTTGGCCTTTATATCAACTTGATATTAAAAATGCATTTCTTCATGGCGACCTTCAGGAAGAGGTATATATGGACCAACCGCCGGGCTATAGTGTGGAGGGAGTGCTCATCTTGTATGCCGTTTGCGTAAGGCGCTTTATGGTTTAAAACAATCTCTTCGTGCCTGGTTTGATGGTTTAGTTCCGTTGTACTTACTTATGGCTTCCAACATTCTACATCTGATCACTCTGTCTTTATTCGTCACTCTTCTGGAGGCACTAGTGTGTTGATTGTATATGTTGATGATATTCTTCTTTCAGGTGATGATGCTGCGGGCATTCTTGATCTGAAAGCCCACATGGCCACACAGTTTTATACTAAGGACTTGGGTGCTCTTCGCTATTTTCTTGGGCTTGAGGTTGTTCGTTCTTTTAAGGGCATTTCTCTTTCTTAACGAAAATATGTGCTTGATCTTCTTTCTGAAACTGGTCTTCTTGGTGCTCGGCCTGTTGATACTCCGATGGACTCTTCTGTTAAACTTGATGCTGAACAGGGCAATCTTTTTTATGATCCTGGTCGACATCGCCGCCTTGTTGGCAAGTTAATTTATCTCACTGTTACTCGCCCGGACATTACCTTTGCAGTTGGTGTTGTGAGCTAGTTTATGCATGCTCCTTGGCATCCACATTATGTGGCTGTTTGTCGTATTCTACGCTATTTAAAGAGTGCCTCTGGCCGTTGCTTACTTTATTACCCGTCTGATTCCTTGACTGTCATCGGGTTTAGTGATGCTGATTGGGCCGGTAGCCGATCTGATAGGCGATCTACGTCTGGCTATTGTACTCTAGTTGGTGGCAATTTGGTTACTTGTCGCAGTAAGAAACAAAATGTGGTGGCTCGTTCTAGTGCTGAGGTCGAATATTGGGCCATGGCTTACACCGCTTCTGAAATGTTGTGGGCTTGTTCTCTTCTTCGGGATTTTGGCATTTCTACACCACTTTCTATGCGAATGTTTTGTGATAATCAGGCCGCTATTTTTATTGCTAACAATCCAGTATTTCATGAGCGCACTAAACACATTAAAGTTCATTGACATTTCATTCGGGATTTGTTATTGCATAAACAGATTGTCACACCTTATATCCGTGCAGAAGACCAATTGGGTGATATTCTTACAAAGCAGCTGCCGCGTTCTACTTTTCATCGTATGCTTATCAAGCTGGGCATGTTTGATATTTATGCTCCAGCTCGAGGGGGAGTGTTGAGAGTTTATTAGTTTAATTCTTTTCTATTTTTACTTTATTTCCTTAATAGGATTTTTGTACTTATTTTTATCTTTGACCTAATAATATAAATATGATATGTGGGTAAAGGGGGCTAATGAACCTCCCTAAACTCTTTCTTCTCATCTCTTTTCTTCTTTTCTATCTCTCATTCTTTCTTCTTTAAACTCTAAATTCATATTTTACTATTCAACTGCCCTCTCATATATTTGATTCATTATTAGCATCCTTGGTTGTTCTTCCACTTGTTTTTCTCTTCAGCAGTCCTGCCTGCTTAAGAACACCTATATTTCATAAGAGTTTATGATCGTATGGCCTAGACCTGTCTAGTATGTAGCCTTAGGGAAATGGTTTATGATTTTTCTCTTCGTCATCAATGGCTTGTTATGGACTTGTTACATTCCTCAAAGTTCTGATTGATCTTGAAGTGCAGTGGCATCTACTTTTTCTTCCTTGGACAGCCTTTTGGCCAGTGGCCATAGACACAGTCCGGATTAAAGCACAACCCTGGTGCATCATCAGAGGACCGAAAGCAAAAGAACATAGGAAAACAGGAGAAAACGTACAAATTTTGGTTTTGGATGTCATTATTTGATCTTGCTTTCAAATCATCTTAATCAATTGATAATTTCAATGTGCTTGGATGGACTTTATCCTTTTCAAAAAGCCTTATGCCAATTAATTTAACCTTTTACACTCGTTTATTGTGATGTTTGCATCATGAATTTGCTTATTATTTGAAGTTGACTCTTTATATGCTTTCAAAAGGTATGATTTTAGGAGTTTAATGATGGAAGAAGAGAGAGAATTGTGGAACTATTTTGTGGCTTTGAACAGGAACCATGAAACTGGAATTTTGGCTTGGGAGAAGGCTTGAAACGGTTCTTGTTATGTTCTCGATTTTGATAGGCTAGAAGTTAAGAATGACTGAAAAGGTAAAAAAAAATACTGAGCATGGAAGCTTTAGAAACCAGTTAAAATGTAAAGAAATTAATCTTTAGGGTTTTAGAGAAAGAGGAGAAGACAGAAAAAAAATTAGGGTATTAGGAACATAACCTGTCCCCTATCCCTGACATCTATTTATATAAAAAGAATATATGGCGTAATGACAAAAATACCTTTAATATAGAAAATAAAGACTCTAACACTCCCCCCAAGCTGGAGCATATAGGTCAAAGATGCCAAGCTTGGAAGACAAGTGAAAAAAAACGAACGGGACAATGGTTTGGTGAAGATATCACCAATCTGATCACCCGAACGAATGTAGGGGTGATAATCAATTTGTGCAGCAACAAGTCTCGGATGAAGTGACAATCAACCTCAATATGTTTGGTCCGCTCATGAAATATCGGATTATTTGCAATAAAAATGGCGGCCTGGTTATCACAAAACATTTGCATTGGGGCAGGAGGAGTAATCTCAAAATCAATCAAAAGGGAGTGGACCCACAACATCTTAGAGGCAGTATGGGCCATAGCACGATACTCAGTCTCAGCACTCGAGCGAGCGACCATAGACTGCTTTTTACTCTGCCAAGTGATAAGATTTTCTACCAATGAAAGTACAATATCCCGATGTCAGTCGCCGATCAGAATGACTGCCAACCCAATCAACATCACTAAAGCCATCAATAGATAAAGTTGCCGCATGCTGATATACTAGCCCGCGACTAGGAGCACGCTTCAAATACCGCAAGATACGACACATAGCATCATAATGAGGCTGGTGAGGAGAATGCATAAATTGACTAATCACTCCAACAGTACACGTAATGTCGGGGCGAGTCATCGTGAGACAAATGAGTTTATCAACCAAGCGACGATAGCGACTAACATAAAAAAAGAGAGCGCTAGACCTAGCACCAAGTTTGACAGTGGAATCCATAAGAGTATCAATTGGACAAGCACCAAGAAAGCCTGTCTCAGAAAGAAGGTCAAGAACATACTTGCGTTGGGATAAAGAGATGCTGCGAGATGAATGAGCAATCTCAATGCCAAGAAAGTAACGAAGGAGGCTTAAGTCCTTGGTATGAAATTGTTGAGCCAAATACTGTTTCAAGGCGGTAATACCAGCCGAGCCATCACTGGAAATAATAATGTCGTCAACATAAACGATCAACACAATAGTACCAGTCGAAGAATGATGAACAAATACAGAGTGATCAGATGAAGATCGCCGAAAACCATACTCAAGGACAACAGAACTGAAGCAGTCAAACCAAGCACGGGGAGATTGCTTCAGACCATAGAGAGCTTTGCGTAAGCAACAAACAAGATTCTTATTACCAGGCACAACATATCCCGGGGGTTAAGCCATATAGACTTCTTCTTGGAGATCACCGTGAAGAAAGGCGTTCTTAATATCAAGTTGATATAAAGGCCAAGAACGACTAATAGTAACGGAAAGGAGAATGCAAACAGAATGAAGGCGAACCACTGGTGAAAAAGTCTCCAAAATCAATGTCATAGGTTTGAGTATAGCATTTGGCCCCGAGGCGAGCCTTAAAACGTTCGATAAACCCATCAGGAAGGTATTTGATGGCATATATCCAACGACAACCAACAGTTTGTTTACCGGGAGGAAGATGAGTAAGCTCTCAAGTGCAATTCCGATGAAGGGCACTCATTTTTTCATCCATAGCTTGCTTCTAGTCAGATATAGACAAAGTCTGCTTATGAGAAATGGGAAGCAAAACAGCAGACAAGACAGTAGTAAAGGAAAGAAAACAAGAAGAGATATGAGAATGGAAAACATATTGAGCAATAGGGTGCTAAGTATAAGTACGTTTACCTCGACGTAGTGCAATGAGTAAGTCATTATCGCGAGAGGAAGGGGCAAAGCAGGAGCCTTCGACAGTGAAGATGCTGGGGTTGGGCCAAAAGAAACAATAGGCCGATCGCGAGAGCGTTGATATACCTGCAAGGGGCGAGAGGAGGGCAATGACATAGTCAGAGATAAAGTCAGAGACTTTCCCTCATTGCAAGAAAGAAGGTCAGAGGATAACTCTTGACCGGAAGAGGAAAAAAAAAAGTAAACTCAAAGAAGGTAACATCAGCACTGATAAAGTAGCGACGAGACTTAGGATGATAACACCTATGCCTTTTTTGAGTTCGAGATTAACCGAGAAACACACATTTACGGCCCCTGGGTGAAAGCTTATGAAGACTTGGATCAAGAAGATGAACAAAGGCAGCACATCCAAAGACGCGAGGAGTAATAAAGAAAGGAGAGGAAGCAGGGTATAAGAGGGAGAAAGGAGACTGCTGACGAAGGACAACAGAAGGCGTATACGATTTATTAGATGATAGGTAGTAAGAATAGCATCACCCAAAAAATGTTTGGGAACATGCATGTGAAAAAGTAAGGTACGGACAACATCGAGTAAATGACGATACTTTCGTTCTGCAACATCATTCTGCTGAGATGTATGAGCATAGCTAGTTTGATGAATAATGCCATGATCATCACAAAAAGAAGTAACAACAGACTGCATGTATTCTAAGGCATTATCAGATCGAAGAACCTTAATACGCCAACCAAATTGTGTAAAAATCTTATTATAAAACTTAGTGAGAATACAAGGCAATTCAGATCGATTTTTCATCAGAAAAAGCCAAGTCATACGTGAATAATCATCGACAAAGATAAAAAAATAGGAATATCCATTAACTGTAGGAGTTAGAGGGGGTCTCCATATGTCTGTGCGGACAACATCAAAAGATTCAGACGCACGACTATGACTACTATGAGGAAACGAATTACGGTAATGCTTGCCTAACTGACAAGCGTCACATTCTAAACGAGACATGGAAGGCAAAGAAGGAATAGTTAACTTCAGTTTTTCCAAGGATGGATGACCAAGGCGAAGATGCCACTGAAGTGGAGAAACAGAGGCACTCAATGCAAACACAGGGGAACGAGATGGTGGGGCAGTATCCAAATAGTATAGGCTATCTTTCTCATGCCCTGAACCAATCATCTTCTGAATTTGGAGGTCCTGAAACACACAGGAAGAAGGAGAAAATGTTATAGAATAGTTCAAGGTTTTAGTCAATTGACTCACAGATAACAAATTAAAGGAAAAATCTGGAACAAAAAGACTCGAAGATAAAGACAAGGAGGAGGTGGGATGAAGTACACCCCGCCTATAAACTGGACGAGACGAGCCAGTAGCTAAGATAATATGATGATGAGTACGTGTCAAATTAAAAAATAAGGAAGAGTTACCAGACATATGAGAGGTGGCATCAGAATCTATGACCTAGGTGGGAGAAGAAACAGCAACACATGCAATGGTACCTGAGTTTGCAAAAGTTGCAGTAGAAGTGGAAGGATAAGTAGTGTGCAAAGTCTGAACCAACTCACCAAGCTGGGCAGTGAGCGTGTCATGAAAACCAAAAGATTGTGTTTCAACCATGATAAAGAACAAACAAATGTGAAGCCAAATAGGAATGCAAAGAATAACTGGTAGTAGCAAACCAAGGAAAAAAAATAAAATAAAATGAAGAAGACTCCAACCATTTAACACAGAGCAAGCCAAAAAAAAAGGAGTTGGCTCTAAAACTGAAAGCTCCAAATAAAAAATACTCAAACCAAGCCACGTCAGCCCTTGAGGGTGCAACCAATCCACATTAGCCCTTGAGAGTCCAACTAATCCAAGTTAGCCCTTGAGGATGTTGAAACACAGATCAGGCACCCCGTCGTTAGTTCTCGAGGGTTGCGAAACACAGGTCGACTGCGCCTAGAGCTCTAAAACCAAATCACGATTGTGCCTAGGGCTCTAAAACTAATCTTTGATGGTGAAGCGCAGATCGTGACTTCAACTAGGGCTCAAAAAACTAGATCGCGACTTTGAACTTTGAGCGCGATGGTGAAGCACAACAACCCTAGGTCTGCGACCAGATCCTCAGGATGAAGGACAAGGCGCGATGAATAATTACGAAGAAAAGTCGTGCTAAAATCGTGAAGAAAAGTAGTTGCCGACCCCCCTTTTTTTTTTTGATTAATCAAGAACCAAATAGTCTCAAACACCAAATCAACCCCAAATATGATCTCTACCAGTATTTCCGACGCCTATGGAAGAGATTTGGACCATCAAAAAACAGCAACAATGGAACATATTAGATCTAGGGTTTTCGACGGGGTGAAGAGCATTGACGAGATGATTCAGGGTCCAAGAACACATCAAATAACATCTAAAAATTATGTAAAAATCTCCATAATAACCAAAAGTATGAGACAAAGCCCTCCATGTATTTTTCAACCATCGGCGTCCATACAACCGGCGACGTTATGCTTACATCATCGTACGGCAGATGATGTCAGATACGTTGAAGAATGATAAGATAGTTTTAGGGTTAGATTGTTGCTCTGATAACAAGTTAAAATGTAAAGAAATTAATCTTTAGGGTTTTAGAGAAAGAGAAGAGAAGGAAAATAAAAGAAATTAGGGTATTAGAAACATAACATGTCCCCTCTCCCTGACATCTATTTATATAAAAAGAATATATGGTATAATGACAAAAGTACTCTTAATACAGAAAACAAAGACTCTAACAAAACCTTCTAGGGCCTTTTAAGAGTCTCACCTAGAAGAAACAATGCAGTTCACCATTATGAAGAAAATAAACTTCTGCAGGGAAACACTAATAATCATCTTGTCTAAAGCTTATTACAAAGCTTTTATGTAAAAGCATATTAGTTTTTCCGGTAGATAAAGGATTTCCTGAATCCTACTAAACAAATGTTTCTTAAACTTATTTAAGTCTCACTACTAAACCAATGTTTCTCCTTTTTCTCCTTTTGAGCTCTGGCTATGTGGGGTTTAATCTCTATTGACACTTGTGTGGCAGATATGTGAGTAGATCAGATTGCAGGGTGATGCTGGATGCTTGATTTTGAGTCTTCTTCGAATTGGAGGTTGGCTCAAGGAATGGCCCTTTTTTGTGTGTGCTATATGTGATCTCAATCCTACTGGGAAGGGAGGACCTTAAAGTGGTTGACTTCTTGTAACAATGAATTCACAGTATAAGAAATCACAGGATTGCGCTTCTATCTTTCCCCTTCGATTCATCTTTGAAAGCTGGAAATGCCCTCCATTTTTTGGTCACTTGGACAGTCACTTTGGACTGGTTGTATGTTTAGAATAGCAGGAGATTATCAATTATGTTATTCTATAATGCCTCGTGACGAGGGGCTTTTGGAGTATGCTTTTCTCCTTGATCTTTATTTGGAGTTTAGAGGGTGTTGCTAGAACCTCTATAAGAATTAGTAGATGGTTTGTATTTGGGGTTGTGCTGCTGGCAGAGTTAGGCTTCATTCGGATATGGCCTCTCTTGGTTTATTTTGGTGATCTTTGAGGCACAGGTATGAGAAACCCTCCGAAGAAGAGGAATTGTTAGGTTACAGGTTCAAGTTGTTGGTGCTTAGTTCACCATTATAGGTATTCTCTCAGAGAAGGGGATGGCAGTTGGAAAATCTTTAAATATGCTAATTTTGAGGAGTTATTGAGCAAGAGTTGCTTTGAAATGCATGAGGAAACTTGTTTTTCCCCATTTTCTCTTTTTCATTCCCTTTTTGGGAGTGGGTAGGGGGAGTTACCGTTTTTAGTGTATGGCTTGTATCAACATGTTTTGTGTCTGCAGATATCTTTATTTTGTGCACATCGTATATTATTGATTGAGCCTGTAAAATTCCATGCTTCATTGGTACAGGCAATTGTAGTGAACTTGGGGATAAAAGTAGATTTAGTTGGTGTATTTGCAAATTGACCTGCATTTATGTGTTATCTAGCCCCCAAATCCCTTTTGTTGGACAATTTATTGCTGGGAGCCTGGGAATCAGATCATACTCATTTCTCATCTGGTGGAACTTTCTTAACGGGTGTGAGCAATATGAAATATCCACAAAAAAGCTTGTTTCCCCGCCTCCGATAGTATAGAAATATGAAAACTTCTGAAATGAAGTTTTCGTTATATGGAAGTTGTTGTAATACTTTGACCACCGACAGGCCCACTAGGCTTGTATTGAAGTCTGGGAGCATCGTGAGCTGCAGGTGGCCGTGCGGTCCCTAAAGTAGTGCTACAAATTAGCTCATCTATGTTCTAAAAGCTTGGGCTTGGTGGGGGAGGGTGTTCAAGTTTTACTTGAGCTATTTAGGATAGCTTGCTAGGCTTTAGGCTTGATTCCGTTAAAATGCCGTAGTAATTTTGTTGCTTTAGAGGTGTAATTATGTCCTTGAAGTTGTTGAACTCTCAATTTAGTTAAAAGTGTGAAAAATACTGTGATTGGCCTGAATGTGACATCATTTTTCCCTCACGACTTGGTCCACTGCATTTTCTTTACGCTTCATTTAATTTCCTGAAACATCTAAATGCATCTAACTTGACAAGTTATTACATGCACACCAAAGGGAAATGCATGCTTGCATTCAACATGCTACCTCACACTATTTCGAACTTGGCACATTATTTAAATAATATTTACATGAATGTGGACTTGTAAACGAAAGAGCCAGTGTGAGCTTAGAATGCTCTTTGCTCTTAAATTTTTCAATGGTTTACTTTACCAAGCCTAGCATCTGGCTGATATAATTGTTTGTACCACTTCATGTCAAATAATAAAATAGAAAATAAACAACCCATAAAATGTGAGCTCTAGGTGTTTCTTTCTATTCGAAGTAGTTTCATGGGCTTATGGCAGGCATGGACCACTCTGAAAATGGAAACAAAACACAATTTGGTTACTCAATTGGAAAGCTAGAGTCACACCCAATTCTACCATTCTGTACTGATTTTATTTGGATTTTGTTGATTGGAGATCCTGCATTCATGAGCCAAAGAAACATAGAATTTTCTCGTTACTCACTTAGGGCACTTCGTTTGAAAATCTAGCAAGGAAGACTTTTGTGAAATTCATCCTTCTCGTGCTGTTATTTGTTAGTATTTTCTTGTCTGTTGGAGTTTTTAGAGGATATTGTATTATTGATTCTTTTACATCGACTACACACAAATCCATGGGTTCATTTTTTGGGTTGCTAAACTTGTCCATTTTATCTGATTGGTATCAAAATTTGTGATTCAGCATAGTTGGTTCAAGGCCACATAGTCTGATTCTTATGTTACAATTGCCACAGGCCATATTGGAGATGCTATTTTCCTAATACTCAAGCCATAATCTATGTTGTTGACTCAAGTGACACAGATAGGCTGGTAATCGCTAAAGACGAGTTTCATGCAATCCTGGAGGTATCTTATAGCTGTTTTATGTTTATGTATGGAAACTTATGCATTAAAGAATCTTGTTAAATAATGTGAATGCTGCAGTTACTTCTTTTGCTCTTGCCATCCATATTAGACATTCTTCTCAGTAGTTTTCTGACATTACACGTCAACAACTCTTGTTGAAGCATAAGCATCGGGTTACCCAGATGATCAAGGCCTTAAAATATGAAATGTAAACTATTTTATACTCCATATATTTTGGTAGAGATCATTTTCTAGAAAATATTTTATGGTGTTTGGAGCCAAAAAAAACTAAAGTCAACGAAACTTAGTTGATTTTGGTGGCAAACGTTTTCCACCTAAATAGAAGAAAATGTTTTCCAAACATGAAAAGAAGAACAATACATGCAACGACCCAAATATACTACAGTTCTAATAACTTGAATAAAAAGTCTAATAACACGGCCTAAAACTTAATTCTAAATTATTAGCTGTAGTTCATATATTTTTATATGTATTAGTTTAATTTCTCATCTCCACGAATGTGGGGTAGGGTATCAAATGGCCCCCCGTTCAAATATGAGATATTATTGTCATGTTATCCAAGTTCTTTTCATCGTTGGCATTGTAAATAACAGCCATTATTGGACACAACTGCTCGTTAGCGTACACATGGTATACTTTTTCAGGGCTCTACTCCTCTCTAATGCCTCTACTCGGGAAGAAAAGTGGCTGCAATGTCATTTGTAATTACCTAAGTAGACTCTTGATTCAATAACTTGAGTAAAGAACTTAGCAACATGTTTCAAAAGCAAAAGCTTAAATCTAAGGTATTAATAGTAGCCTTTATATATATATATATATATATATATATATATATAAAAGACTAAATTTTCATTTCTCATTTATGTGGGATCGGTTATTATAATGTTTTTTACTCAAATATGCGATGTTCTCATCGCGTTTTCTAGTTGGGGTTGTGAATGCCAATTAGCAGACATAGAATATCCTATTATTGTGCATAAGGCTTACTACACTAGGGCTTTTACCTTTTTTCAGAATCTCCATTCTCTATCTACACTATTATAGAAGCCTTCGTAAGATCAAGATTTGACCTTGATACTATTGTAACGACACAAGTAAACTATTGGTTCAATAAATTGAATAAAAAGCCTAACCACATAACTTAATATGTTTAAGCTCAAGTTGTTAATAGGGGCTTATATGTTTTTATATATAATTGTATATATCAAACTAATATTTCTATTTTATTGACATTAGATAAGATATCATGACATCTGCCACTCAAAAACGCGACATACTCGTTGCGTTACCCAGGTTCTTTACTTGATTGGCATTGTATATACTAACCCATTAGCGAATCTAACGTAATCTATTAGCTAGCACACGGTCTAATTATCTCGAGGCTTCTTCCTCTCATTGGATCTTCCACTACTCTAACCACATCGCCATGAAGTCGTCCTTGAAATCAGGGTTAGTTTTAATACTATTTATAACTCTCTAAGTGAACTATTGGCCAAATAATTTGAATAAAGAACCCAACAGTACGCCCAAAATGCTTAAGACCAAGTTACTTGTACTTGTTCATAAATTTCCATTTATATCACTTTTATTTTTTATCTCTCCACTTAAATATGTGAGCCTATGTTTTCTTTTTGTTAGTTGGCATTGTGGATAGCAGCCTATTAGTGGAAATAAAGCATTTCATTAGAATGGGGTCCTTCATGGCGCTGGGGTTTTGCTCTAATACCATTAGTCACGACTTAAGTGAACTAATGACCCAATAAATTGAGCAAAGAGCTTAACAATACAACACATAAATTTAAGTCCAAATTATTAGTAGTAGCTCACATGTTTCTATACATAGCAGACTAATTTTTTATTTCCCAGTGATGTGTGATGTGGTATTACACTATCCTCCCACCATCCCTTTGCTGTGATCGTATATACTACCACCATTACTACAACTGCCATCACACCACCTCCACCTTACCATCTTGCTGCTGCTGCCACAACAGCCATAGTTAGCACCACTGCGCTTCCGTCAACATCCTTATCACTATCACTACCCTCACCACCACTACCACACCACTACTGCCGCTGCCACCGTCACTTCTCCGCCACCATCATCATTGTTGCTACGCCTCCACCATCGACATTAGCACCTTCATTGTCCACCCTTCCCTTACCAGGACCATTCCTGCCACCACTCCATTACTAACACATTAGCACCATCATTGTTGTCACCGTCACTCTCCCACAATCATTGGCACCGCCCTTCCAGCTTTGAGTTTCCACCACACCACCACCACCACCAAGACCACCGCAGACCCATACAGTGTTCATTGTTAGTAATTTTTTTGTTCGTATAATTATTGGGAAATGTAAAATATTAATGATTTTATTTGCGAGCCAAACACAGTGACAAACATTTTCTGGCTTATTATTAGGTTTGCAACCAAACACAAGAAATCAACTCATTTTGTCAGAAAATGTTTTCCACGGAAACCGTTTTCTGCTCAAATAAATGGAGCGTTAAATGTAAAGGCAGTGTGCTAAGAGTAAGGAAGTAATGATTTGGAGACTATCAGAAGCTTTCTTTCTAAGAATCTTTCGCTGTTCATGGTATGAGATGTAATACAATAGCCTGAGATTAGATGGTGGTACTGCTGCACGGAGACACTTTGTATGATTAATTTTTCCATGGTCTAGATTCTGTAGAATGTATTTGGCAACTCTTGCAGATTCCTTTGGCCTTTCTTCTTCTCCTTCACCTCATCTGACATGTACCATTGCAATTTTTCTCTGTCCAAGAAGGAAATGCAAGTCCCTATGTTGGCTATCCTTCTGGCTTGGTGTTGGCATACCATTAGTTCTCTTTGCCCAATCCGTGGTACCTGCATTGTTTTTGAGCTTAAACTGACATTTAGTGTGCAACTTAACATTTTGCTGTCTTTCAGGAAGAAGAGTTGAAAGGTGCTGTTGTGCTCATTTTTGCAAATAAGCAGGTGCATGTTATTATCCATTTCATCTTTTTCCTTTTTTAATTTACCATTTATTTCTAATTACAGAAACAAAACTTGTCACACGAATTTGTACCGTCAAATGATTTTGAAAGTAGGCCATGATGCTGCTGGCCTTCGTTTATGGTTTATCTTTTTGTTTCAGTCTTTCAGCTAAAACCTCTTTACACATGACAATAATTTTCCTTAATGCTTCTGTGGAGTATTTTTCCCCACGTCTTGATTGTTTCTTTTTTGGTTGACAGGATCTTCCTGGTGCACTTGATGATGCTGCAGTGACTGAGGCATTAGAGTTGCACAAGATCAAAAATCGCCAATGGGCTATTTTTAAAACTTCTGCAATAAAAGGGGAAGGTCTATTTGAGGGTTTGGACTGGTAAGCTCGACTATTCAATGATATAGATGTCAATGTTCAGTTCATAGCATGCCAATTGCCACAAAACTCTATTATCCTCAAATACGGCCTGCATGATACAAGATTTATACTCATATGAGGCTCTCATAATCAATGCTATTCAGCAGTAGCCTTGTGATTCATTTTGCTTTCTTCAATCCAGAAATACTAAGAGCAAAGGCTGCAATATGAGTAGATTAGATAGTTTGAACCTAAAGGTATCTAGGGCACAAGACTTTTGCTTATGGCTTATAGCTGGGTCGAGGAGCGTTATTGGCTAGGCAGCCTTAACCCCATTTTTGAATTCACTTGAATCTGTGCTAGGATGCTGACATGGATATTACTTGTCATTACAAGGTTATGGCCTCTATATTCATGTGGGAATACATGCGTGCTTGTGCTTGTGCCTGTGATTGTATATATGAGAACAAATCTCATTGTCTCTCTTGTGCTTGATTATTGCTATTCAGAAAGTCTGATAGTAGTATTTACTTATTTCTATAGGTTGAGTAATACACTCAAGTCTGGAAGCGGCTAACTTCTTTGGAAGAAGAAGAGACACAAGCTAGATAGATGCTGCATTGGAAAGCCGGAACTAAGAGGGGGTATTGCTCTTTATTCAGGTGTGTAGTCTGTGATTAAAGATTTTAGAAACGGTGGCAGTTAATCTTCTTCTGTTACTCACTAATTTTTGGAGCCAACCACGTACTATACGTGCTAAATTTTAATTGGAGATATTTGGCCCGTTTTACCGTGTCCCCAACTTTAACTTTTCTTGTAATACTCTCCATTTACCCTGCCATTGAAATATACATCTGGTGCTGCTGTATTTCTTTTTCTTGTTGCAAAAGATTTTGTTTCTTTCTTTGTTTCAATTCTTGCATGCTTTCCCACTTCTGGATGCTTTTTGTTCTGAAAATTAACTAAGATGATAACCCGTCACGGTGGGTCTGATGGCTTGGGGTTGCACCGTGGAGGTTTTATATTCGAATCTCACAAGGCACACAAATAATTGGGCTAGATTGGTGCGCATAGTTTGCTCTCGACTTTATTTATAACCGTTTGTACTAGATCATAGGCTGAGACAATTGGAGTTTTCCCTAATATATATGTTATACATATGTATAGTACTTATATATATAGTTGATTCTCATGTGATACATCACACTTTGTATCGGAGTTATATCAATTCCGAATTTTTTTTCTCCTTTTTTGGAGCTTGGAAAAGTTTTGATTGCAGAATGCGCATGGAAGATTAAGGCCAGAAGGCATATGAATCCACACGTTTTTTAGCTCGTTATTTAGTTAATGTATTTTGGTCAGAAAATTAAGCCATTCGGACGAGTTATATTGAATATATGTGATTAAATGGGAGAGAACAAATATGAAGGGAAGGATAGAATTGTCAAAATGAGTGTGTTCGTTTTCTAAAATTGTAATTTGAAAATTATTTTTTAAAAATGAATTTGAGAAATAAATTCATAATATTTTTAAAAAAAGAGATTAGGTTTAGTGCATTATTTTTAAAAACTCTAACCTTGATCTCAAACTCTTGCTGTTCCCAAAACAAGAAAAGAAAGAGAAGGGGACGACCGAGACGCTAGCGACATCTGAGACGCCAACCATTGAGAAGATGACTAAGAGAATGCCGATAAAGGATGAGAGATGACGGCGACTGAGAGGAGAGGAGGACAGTGATTGAGGACGAGAGACGACAAAAACTACAAGGAGAGGACGACGATGAGGGATGTATGGAGACGACGACGACTGAGAGATCTGATTTGTTGATTTTGAGAGGACGATAATGAGGACGATTAAGAGACGACGATGAGGACGAGAGATTTAACTTGTCGATTTTAAAAGGACAACAATGAGGATGATTGAAAGATCTAGCTTAATGGTAACAACGACCACAATGATTGAGCTCGCAATAAACTTGTGCTTGTGTTTTGAAAAATTTGGAGAAAAAATGGGACTTAGAATAAATGAAAACAATTTTTAATTGTTTCCAAATTTTTTTGTTTTCAAGCTACTTTTTAAATCATTTTTTTGAAAATCATTTTGTAAAAATCATTAACAAATGCATTTTTGTTTTTTAGACTTTCTTTTTGCCAATTTCAACAATAAAAAATATGATAAATGTTTTAATATATTCTTTTATCCGTTTTTATCTACTGATGTGACCTATCCCCGATAATATTATTCATAATTTTATCATCTTCATTCTTCTTTTTTTTTTTTCTTCATTACTTCAATTATTCAACCCTTCGTGGTCTTAATGTTAGTTAGGGATAATTTTGGTATAATAAAAATGAGCAAGACTTAATAGAATATTAATCTTTAATTGAAACTTATTTCAAAACAAAATTTTAAAACGGGACCTAAATCAAAATCTCTCTTAATTAAATTGACTTAAACAATTAATTATAATTTTTTTGGCTAATAGAGGGGTTCAAATGGCGTAGCTAATGTTTGGATGCGAAATTATTAAGATAGATTTAACTATTTAAAAATAGTTCCATATATAATATTGTTTGGTGGCTACTTAAAAAAGGGGTAAGAAATCCTCCAAACTAACTTAACACTTCAGGACTAATCTTAATTCCACAGGAAAGGGGGTGGGTTAATTAGTCTTATGAATATTTTAATTATTTTTGTACATTAAAAAAATTAATTTAATTAAAATTATTTCAAACCAAACAACGTATTATTTATCTTTAGGTTATTCCACTCTCAATTAAATACTATTCGGTACAAAAAATATTATACTAATAATTCAATTCATAATATTATAGGTGCTAATAATTTAAATATACTAATTATTCTATAAAAATATAATCATTCAAGTAAACGACCCTTAGTTCATTTGTTGGTAGTTGGAGTGTTAAAAACTTGGTTAACCCCTCCTAAGAATTTGCAATCTTCCAAACAAGAGAAAAAAACTGGATTTCCAATATTAATTTTAGTATAATATACTTTATTTCCGAACTTGTTTTGCAAATGAAGAGGAAAAATTAAGTATTATCGATAAATAAAAATATTTGATATATATTAAATAAATTATTTTTATTTTTTATCTACTAAACAAATGTGACTACATGCTTATATAAGAATATTGTGCGGACAATAATTCATGATACTCTGAAATTACATAGTGATTACTCAATAATGAGAGATGTTTTTTAAGACAATATGTCAAGTTAGAAAATAAATAAAATAATTTTTTAAGCGTTTAGATCCAATTTGCATGCTGCACGCTAGTATTTAAATCATAAATTAAGAATGCAAATGGTTGTGAAAAAAATATTTATATTCATCCCCATGTGGACGGTCACTTGGTCTCACGTGGGTGGTATTGTTTTAGAACCCAGGATGGACCTTGTTTACCTAATTAATGGGTCTACCGTCTTGGATCAATTAAGGCTTCGTTTGGAAATAGTTTTTTATATGATTTTTTTTATTTTAGTAATTTATTTTCTTCATGTTAGTCTAATGCAGGATACTTTTTAGATTCCTCTAAGAAATTTAAAAAGTCCAAAATTCTTACCAAATTTTCTTTAGAAGTTATGATAAGACCAAAAAGTTCCGTTAATGCATTTTTAAGGCTTTTTTTTTTGTTTTTTTGTAAATTTTGGCTAAATTAGCTATACTTTATATATTGTTTTTTTAATAATTAATCGAAAAAGTAAAAAGTTTTAAAAAAGACCAAAAAAATCACAATAAAAAAGCCAAAAAATAATCTTAAACATAGCCTAAGGCATTATTTTGCAGTTTTACATATAGGACATATTTGGATAGGCTAATTGCTTTGGACAGGATTAAATTTAAAAGTATGTGGGGGCTCATATTTTACATTTGGTCTCATGGAATAACAATTTTCCCGTTTGGTCTCATGGGCTCATATTTTATAATTTTTATCTTATTTTTTATTTCACTATAATTAAATATAAATTAAATATTCAATGTACACACAATCCATTGCATAATTTTTTAATATTAAAAAAATATATATTAAACTTATAACATTACTTATTCCTCCCATCGTACTCGACTTCATATAAAATACTAAACTAACCCGTAAGTTTTGATGCTCCAAATGACTTGGGGGTTTCATCTAATCATTGCTATATAAAATATGTGGTAAATGCTCTCATGAGTGAGGAAAAGAAAATTAAGTTTAGAACTTAAAACGTGTTTGTCAAGCGGAATTATCAACCTAAGTTAGGACAATAATATGATAGATTTAGCAAAGAAAAGATCAAAAATAGAAACATGAAATTTCATATGATATGCCCTAATTGGTTAGATTTCATTGGAGTCTTATTAATCTTGGGCTTTTTAAAAATTAAATTTTATCATCCATCATATCCATCTTTAGATGATTTTCATCTATTATTTAAGTCAAAAGATGCAATCAATGGTTCTAAAGAGATTCTCTCTTTTATAAAGTTGAAGCCTGCTGTCTGTCATACCTTCCAGAGAAGGTCTAAAAATTTCAAACGTGCTTAAACAGTAATAATTTCTCGATAAAGTGAACAGTGTAAAGTTGTACAGTAACTCCACTCGTGGATCAATAGTTCTCGACAGTTCCACTATTCATCTCGGATTCCACTACAATATTTCGACAAATCACTATACAGGAACAGTGTAGCGCCGAAAAGTGATTTATCTTTTGTAAACAATAATCTAAATGTAATTATTATGTTTTCCTATTCCTTTTATAATTTGTAATATTTTTCATGTTCGGAGCTTCTCTCCGTTTATAAATTGACTCATTGAGAAGGGTTGTTTTCCAGTCTCAAAAATATTTATTCTTTTCTCCTCTTCTTTATCATTCTTCCCCACTCTATTAAATTTTCTTCCAATCTTCAGACTAAAGATTATAAGTTTTCTTTTAATAAAAGTTTTGATTATGCGTGTTCTTCTTCTTGTGCATACTTGTGTTTGGAGAAAAAAGAAGTTTTTTTTTTAAATTTTAGTTGTGATAGAAAAATGAAAGGAAAAAAATAGGTATTCAACTTATAATTTTGTAAAATAGTACAATAATGTTGATATATTTGCATAACTTTTTATTTATCATTTGGTATTATACACTCACAATCAATGTATATTAATAGAGCTTTTATAAGAGCATGTATGTATTAAATATAATTATACAATTCAATCCAATTATGCTATTGCATAAGGAAAGATTAAAAATATATCCTAACGTATCCCACGTTTAGAGTAAATTCAATTATTATCTTTTTCAATTTAATACACTATTTGAAGTCAAATATATCTTATTCTTTTTTATACCAACTTTAATTTGGTATGATAATTTATATAATATTTATTGTATAAAGTTGAAACATCGTTTAAGGATAGATATATAAATCATATCATGTTTTATACAATATAATACATTCTTATTGAAACCTCAAACAAACCCTAAAAGATTTAATTACCTAAAGTTAATAAATAAATATAACCAAAAAGGATAATGAATATAACATTATTCAGAAAGATAATAATAACATGAGGTGAGGAAGAGGAGGAGATAGGCCAAACAGAAAAATGAATATAACTAAAGTTTTGTTTTATTGAAACACTATTTTTATAACATAATTAGTGTATTAGAATTATGGGTATATTACATTTACATCTTTTGTATTTAAGAGTTATATCACTGTCATCCGTTCTATTCTTCGAAATATCACTGTACTTTTTACTTTTTAATTTTTGTAACACTTAGTCCAAAAATTAATTTTTCGTTAACTTTTGAACGAAAAAATAGTATTTTCACACTTACGCTTCATGATTTCTTTGTTTTCACACTTACACTCACTGTTTTCTTTATTTTTTGTTT
>JAOTRH010000022.1:11023102-11047519 GCA_034768845.1 Heliamphora exappendiculata
GGGTAAATCAAGATAAATTTTTGCAAATCAATTAGGGTGGTTGCCACATGGGACCCTCTTGAATTTGATTCGTTCATGAAGTGGGGCCAAATATTTTTATGTTAGTGTTTCTCCCAACAATTAATATGGGAATGTGGCAATTGATGATTAGTGTAGAATATCATTTGAAATATATATACACCATGGTACCCTCTTTGTATCTGAAAAGAATTCGTAATCCAGAGTCACGACATTGAGTTCAACATATACTATTTGAAAGTCATACCTACGACATTGAGTTCAACATATACTATTTGAAAGTCATACCTACTTAAAAGCTTAAGCCCTATAATTAGTGAGTCCATCGATCCAACGTATATTAAATGCCAAACTTTTTTCTTCAAACGTCCCAACATGTCATATTGAAACAAGACCACATGTCAACACATGTCAGAACATATTTTATGTATTATCTTTATCTCTTTGTATTAGTATTGCTCTAAAAATATCATCCTTATTTCTGTTCCCATGCCTCAATGGCGGACAAATCTGTCATAATTAAAAATTACATTTAGAAATAGGACCGTATTACACTTGGGTAATATAAAATGATGACGTAGGATAGTTAGCATATGGCGTGTTTGGTAATTCAATTATATGAATACAATCTCGATCTTTAACTTCTAGCTTCAGTATTTCGCTATTTTCACTTCCTTTGTGATTGTACGTTTAGCAAAGGTTGTGTTTATGCATAGGTGATACACATATTAAAATTTTTCGTAAGTGTAACCTATCATGAAGTGATCGATGAGAATTCTTGGGTAACATGTATTGAGAAATTACCCTTCGTATAGTTTTTCCTCGTTTCCTTCACATCTTTTCTCATAGAGAACCATAATTAATTTGGAATCTTCGTCACAAGGTTCAATTGTTTAAAAGAAATATAGAAAACGAATACTCTTGTGTACGTTCCAAATACACAGCGAAATTAATACTGAATAAGGTCTCTAAACCATTGTTAAGTGGTGCTCCAACTTAAACGTGATCGATTTGTAAAGCCAAGCTCATCACTTTCGTGTTAGTATTTTGCTGAACTTGGAGTGTCAGCTCTTGGTGTGTAACATTTTTTTTAGGAAATTAATTGTATATTAACAAAAAATAAAGATATACAACGAAGCTTGATACACACCTCCAAAGGCCAACAAAAAGATAGTAGAGCAAACCACCAAAAAACAAAACTATAAAAAACCTAGAAACTCTCACAAACCGAGAGCTAAGAAAATCAACCTACTATTTCTTACTTAAGCACGATTTCTTGGGTTTGTTTAAAGGAATTAATTTTTCTTTACCAAGCTTAAGATTCTCAATTCTTTCTAGCAGTTTTTCTTTATTCTCGCCATTTGAAGTTGGAGTCATCCAAGAGCCAACAAAGTTCCCATCTGAAAAGGTTTTTTGAGGCATTTTCAAACATGTGGATCGACGAACGGTAGGTTCAGAGAAGCTTCCAGAAGAGGTGACCAACTTCTCCTCTCATTTGCAAGAGGAGTCTATGTGATGCTCTACCAACTTCTCAAGATTCGCCTTGCAATAATTAGCAACCACATCAATCAAGGGATTATTCATATCTTTCCCACTAACACACTCTGACATGTCTACATTTGGAGAGCACACATTATCATCACCCTTTTTATCTATCACTTTCTGACATAAGTCCATCTCTTCTAGCACACAAGATTCAAACACATTAAAAAGATTTGAGGAGGAATGAGCCTTATAAACTAGAGAAGTATTAGAAATACCTTTCTTTTTTTTCATTTTTATTTTTTCCCATCTGCTAGGCTTTTGACTTGAGCCCATCTTTTTATCTTCTTTCAGTTTTCATTCTTGTTTGGGTAAATAAGTAAAACTCATTACCTTAGATTTGTTAGGGCAAGAATTATTAAAGTAACCAAAGATAATACACTTATCACACTTTAGGGGCTTCTAAGACACTTTCATTCTAATTTCATAAGAAATCTCATAGTCCAAATTTAGCATGAAAGAATCTGAGATATTCTTATTTGCTTGAATTTCAACACAAATTCTAGCAAAAGTAAATCTTGTTTTGAATTTCATATACTCATTAAGGTACAAAGGTTTTCCAATAACACTTGCCACACAACTTAAGCCAACATTAGTCTAAAGTTCAAGAGGCACATTCTAAAACTTTTCTCAAATTGGCACACTAGAAAACACTTCTTTAGATAAATGAATTTCAAGGAATCATTTCTTGACAATAATTAGCCGATTGCCAAAAAAGTATAGACCCTTCTCAAGAATTATTTCAAGAGTTTCTTTACTCTTCATCTTGAAAATAAAAATGCCATTATTAAGAGTAGTAGCATCATTGAGATTTTCCTTCCATAACTTTTCTGTCTAGCTTTTAACATTGTAAAAAGATAATTTCCTCAATGAAAAATCCTACCAAAGCATTACTCTTTAGAAATTTTAAGAGGGACCTTTAGCTCATTATTTTAAAACCCAATATTAAAGAGGTTAAGATTACCACTTATCTTATCAAAGTAAGAGTTTTTCTTCACAATGTTAACATTGCTATAGGATTAACAAACAATAATTTTTCTTCCAACATTCAAGTGGGTAAAAGCGATCGTTTGTATATTTGCATCCTCATAATTTCTTTCTTTACTGTTATGTTTTGCATCCCTATTGTTAAATCCAAATTCAGAACAGATCCCACATCCTATTGATCTTCCTTATATTAGAATCGTGTTGTTTATTAAGGGAATGTGGATTTTGATTTTGGATTTGTCATGATAAATGGGAACTACCTAAGAAAATTGATAATGAGAGAATTTATATTCTTTGGTCGGGTAGGAAAATGAGAATGAAAATGAATAAGATTGTCTTCTTATGGAAAGCCGTTTTTCTCATTTATCACACATATATGAATAGGTACAAGACTATAAGTCATTTTAGTTTCTTTTTTGTTTCCTTCCCTTCACAAACTTTAAGGCCCAAAAAATAGCTTGATATATATATATATATATATATATATATATTGTATTTCTTTTGTTTTTTTTGGTTTTTATAGTCGTTATTTATTTGGACGAAGAAATAAACTCCTATAGCAAACTCTAGCTCCAACCTGGATGTTGTGTTGGAGTACTTTCACAGTACGTACCACGTCAACACACTCCTATTCATTGTTCATTAGCTTTTTAGTTTTAGGTTTTATCACCTATCAAGAGTCTTTGAGCCTATTTATAGTCATGAATTCAAGATTTGTTTACTCTCTCTCTCTCTCTCCCCTTAATTTATTTCTTTACTTTCATGTTTTTACATGAGTAACATACCTTAGTGATATAATGATTGAAATGGAAATTCTACATTGAAGGCTTATTATTTGTTGTACTTTGTTGAATATTACTTGCAGGTGATGTTTGAGAGGATGAAGGTGGAGAAGGAAGAAGGGAGAGGAAGAGTCGACCCCATTACTGACCCTTTGGCCCTGTCAGGAAAACGGGCACGCATTACTCTAACTCCACTTGCAAAGCCAGAAGAACCGGATGAGGAGGCAGTGAAGTCGCGGATTGCCAAATTAAACGAGGGGCTAAAGAAGCTGAACAGGTACTCATCCATCTTGAACATCCTGACTCTTATGGCTCTTACTTGGCATCTCGTCTACCTCGGCCATTGCCTTCACTTGTCTTGTTAATACTGGTATGACTATGACTTTTGGTTTTGAGGCTTTTTTTCCCAATGTCCTATACAAAACATAGATGCTGCATATTTTGTATCACTCTCTTAATGGTGTATGGTAGATAGATGTAGTAAAAATTGTTTAGACAATCATAACAAATGTAACAGCGAGAATGATAATTTTTGCCAAATGAAGTGGCAAGTTTTGGAAAAAATACTGGCGCACTGGTGCCTCCTATCTATATGTCGGTGATCGTCACCGACATATAAGAAGGTCCAAACAAGTGGGTGCTACCGATCTTATTTTTCACATTTATTGAGCAGAATCCCCATTTATTGATTAGTGATTCTGCTCACTCGTTTGACCTGTTTCACAGGTGTGGTCATATCTTATATGTTGAGACAATTAGGCAAACATGCCCAAATATCAAGGTTTTCTCCAAATTTTAAAAATGATTTATGATATATACTAAACATATGTTTTAAAATATAATTATTGCCAAGTTTTAAAAAAAATTTAAATCCAATAATTTTGTATGATATTTTTAAAAATTCTTATTTAAGTTCAAAAAGTATATTATTTATTAGGTCCATAAATAAAACAGAATAGCTAAATTATAAATAATAAAATTTTTGTTAGATCGATTATGGTCATCGGGCTGCCTCGATTAACTCAGGGTTTGGATGCATTCATGAGATTATTTTTGTGGTGTTATGAGTTTTGATATACTATAGACCCTATCGTGGTCTGTGCTCTTTTTTAAACCCTACATATGCCACAGTTTCGTGCATCGGATAGCTCTTTTTATTCTCTCTTATGATTAGTGCATGGCATAGAAAATTACCCACAATTTATTGTCATCCTCTTGGCCTTTTTGTGGGATCTCCCCACTTGGGAATCAAGTAATTGGTTTCAAGAAGGGATGAACAATTTTTCACAAGTTGCATCAGTGGCATGAGCTCCAAATAAATCTAGCTTAGCTCAAAACACTTTATTCCCAAACTTCAGTCCATTGCTTCTAGTTGTTAGATGGAGTTGCAAATGGAAGCAATAAAATGGGTTGTAGTCCACTTTGTGAATCACCTTTTTGAATTTCTGTATTGCGAGATTATGGTAAATAGTTTGACTAATGAAGCATTTATAACCCCTGGTATGTGATTCGGTACATTATTAGTATCACGTTTTGGAGTATTTGTTTTCGTTAATTTTACAAATCTTGTCTTGTTTTTTATTTACTTTTTTTTTAGTTTTCTATTTATTCTAACAAAAAATGAATTAAATTTTTTTATTTATTCTAACCAAACATGAATTAAATGTAATTCAAATTTATCAAACACTGGGATTTTGGTGCAATTTAGAAGGAAATTTTTGCATAATGGAACTTTTTTTTATCAAACACTGGAACCTGTTTTTTGTCACTTTTTTCCCCCTCTTTTTGCAGTTCAAGATTTACAAATCGTTGAGATTTAATTATCAATCTCCAAACGATATGCACAACTATGCAAACATTAAATAGAGAATTCACTATAATATGTAGAGATTATAAATATGAGAAAAAAATAAAAAAATCAGACACCCAAAATTCGAGTATTGAAATCAACTTTATTTTTTCGCTTAAAGGTCATCTTGGTCTCTAGTATTCTTTTGCTTCTTTCTATATCTCTAGTCTTTTAATTTGCTTTTTATTCCTTTATTATAACTCTTAATGTTTCTATTTATAGGTAAATATTAGCCTATAATTATTAAACCGTACATGTCATGGACTTTTTGTGAATTTATAACTTCAATTAAATTCAATTTTAAATAAATATATTCCGACTTATATAAGTACTATAGAATATAAGATGCATACTCAATAATATTTACATTGACTTAAATTTTGCAAATAAAATTCTAAAATCCTACATATTTGGGTTACATAATGGTGGCCTTTTGGTTCGCAAGCACCCAAAACCCAGTTAGAAGTTGGTAGTCTTCCTTTTGTGGAGATTTGATTTTTCTCCTCTGTGTATGTTTTTTTCTCCTGATGTGGAGATTTCTCTTTTTTTTTCTTTTGAGGAGATATCTTGGTATATTCGATGTACCTTTTTAATCAATTGTATTTTGGATTTATAATGCATTTAGATTTTCTTGACCTCTTTATGATAAGAAAAGATTGGAACAAGCTAGTAGTATTAGCATGGTGATAGGCGCCGATTTTATGAATTAATTGGACGTTGGGAATCATGAGGGAGAATAAAAATATAATTGTTAATAACTAAATACCTTGTTATTTAATAACTAGAATAATTATATTCAAAGGTTTGAATTAATTTTAAAAATTTGTGTAGGAAACTTTCTTTTTAGGAACTTTCTAAAGTTTAATATTTCTTTATTACTAATTGATCCTAAAATTTAAGATTAACTAATTTGATATGGGAAAGTAGGGATCATATTCTTATTTAATTTGATAATGTGATTCCTGATTGGATAAATAATCCAAAATTATCTTTTTTGATTTTACCCATTTTAAATAGAAAAAACTATAGAGATTTAAAATCATGCAGGTTCTTGTATTTTCTCGAGATTTCTGTTATCCAAACATGGTAAATTAAATTAACATGTTGAGAAAAAAAGAAAAAAGGGGGGAAATTAAGTTTTTTTTATATTAAGTTTGATGCCTCTCCCCAAACAAGTTCTCTGTTCCTAAAGCTCAAAAGCAATTTTGTACAAAAATCATGCCTTTTAAAAATAACTTTTCATTTAAAATGTCAACACAAAATGACACAACTATTTATTTAAGTGGTCTTAAAATTTTAAGTTTTCTCAAACTTCTAATGTCTGGATTATTTCCCATTAGATCCCAATTTGTACAAGGCTCTTATCCCTTGGATATATCATCAGGATGAAGCTCCCTCTTGATTCGTCCATAACCAAAATAAGGGTACATAATGGCACCCTCCACATTGTAACTGTGGTCAAGCCCCAACAAATGCCCTATTTCATGCACTGCCACCGATTCCAAGTCCACTTCCACTTCCGTCCTGCTGCTCGGCCGAGTGCTCCAGTTCTCGTCTGCATCGAAATGGCACTTCCCCGCTGTCGGGTGGAAGGCGTGCGCCAAGATGCTGCCCCGCCCGTTGAACGGCTCGCACCAGCCGTGGAACCATCGGTGGAACCCGATCACAATGTCTGCGTGCTTGCCTGCGGGTGCCTCCGCGAATGTGAAGCGGCTCACCTGCTGCCACCGCCCAAAGGCTCGTGCGCAGACAGACCTCATAACTTGGGCCGGGACGGGCTGGGAGCTGGATTTGAAAGTATACGTGAGACGGTTTTTCTGGACGGCCGTTTTGGCCGTCCTGGAAAAATATTCATAGTGAGAAACAGCATGGGATATTTTGTACTGTTCCATTGTTGTATTTTTGTTGATCTGATCTGCCACTCCACACCTCGGGAGTGTCATTTTGTTGATGGTTTCCTCGTCTAAAGCTCCAGATACCTTCAAATGATAATTTGCTTGGTATGCCTATTGAGATTATAATCATTGAAACAATTACAATTATAACCCACAAAAGATCTCAAAAAACAAAGGAATGAGGAGGCATAAGTCATGATTGCAGGGGCATATGCATGTTTTTAATTAAAAAAGGGACAATTTTTTTTTTTAAAAAAAGTGATGAGCATATATAATTTAAAAATATTAATATTTAATATTTCTATAATGGAACCAACCATCTTCGCCAACTTTGAATTTATTACATGTGATTGCATAAATTTACAAAGATCTTGTCTTCTAGTTTTGTTAAGCGTGATGCTAACAGAGCCACTCATTGTGGGGTTAGACAAGGATTTATGCTTAATACATATGCAATTAGTTTTCAAGAACTTAACGATATTTAATTAATTTAATTTTTTATATAAATAATTTATTCACTGAGAGAAATAAAATGAACTATTTCAATCGTCAAAGTGAAACCAAAATAAACACCTAACTATATCGGTCCGGCCTAAATTAGGATAAACCGAATCTAATCCCATGAAATTACTAATTGAAATAAATAGATCCCACTTGCTAAATTAGAAAGAATATTTGAATTTTAATTTCCCAACAATAAAAGAATTATTTGAATTTTAATTTCCCAACAATACCTTGAGAGTCAAGTCTAAACAATCATCGAAGACGTCGTCGTCTCCATCGCTAGCATTCTTACCGTTTAAGTACCCAAACGTTTTGAGGTAGCGTTTTAGCTTTCTCAGGCCCCACCGTTTGCCCCTTGTGGCTTCCTCTCAACCGTCGGATGAAGTCAAAGCCTTTGGCCGGTGGTTGTGGACGGCTGGAATCTACAAAGAAAGGCTCTAGTCCAAATACGAGAAAGAAAGTCCCTACAAGAAGAAAGAGCTTGGAAGCCATTTCTTCTCAATTAGGAGTATTTAGTTTTGTGTTTGTAATAGTTTGAGTTATATATAGAGACTAGAGAGAAAGTGAACTATAAATGTGTAGTCATCCCTACAGGTACTCCTTGGGATGTAATTAATAAAAGGGTTAGGGGTTGCTTGTTCCTTTTGTTTGATTTGTGGGGCCAAAAAAGAACAATTTTTTTAGGAATAATTACATTTATCTCTTATGAGGTTTAAGTTTATTACAGGGACTTTCCATGTGACCTCTAAAATTATACTAACTTCTCATGAGATTTAATTTTAACATCAATTACACCCAAACTGTAAAAAATTTTATTAAAATTTAACGAAAACCGCCACTTCCACCCCAAAACCACCATTTCCATTCCAAAATCACCATTCAAACCACATTTCTCCCAAAAACCACCATTCTCACCCCAAAACCACCATTTCGTTGAAATTTGGGGTGAGAAGAGTGATTTTGAGAAAAAAAAAATAGTGATTTGAAGGGTGATTTTAGAGTGAAAATAGTGATTTTTGGATGAGAAACGGTTTTCGTTAAATTTCAACTGAAATTTTTACAGTTGGGGTGCAATTGATGTTAAAATTAAATCTCAGAGGAGATTAGTGTAATTTCAGAGACGACATGAAAAGTCCTTGTAATAAACTTAAACCTCATGAGAGAAAAGTGTAATTATCCTATTTTTTTTAATGAATTGATATGAACTATCTTATTTGAACTAAGAAGAAGATAAAAGAATTTACAAAAAAAAAAAAAAAAAGTAAGAAATTGGTATGAATGCATTTTCAACATAGATTTCTGAACAACTTTGCATTTTTTTTTTTTTAAATCTATAAAACTGTTGGCGTTCGTGTGATCTTATATAGAATTTTGGTACAACTCGACCCGTGCTAAAAAGTTAAAAACTTGTGTATCAATTCTTTCGTTCTCTCTGTATTTTTTGATACTGTCATATGAGTATCAATCATGGTAATTTGTGGCTTTTAGAGTGTGGTAGTGTGTTGTTCTACAACAATGGCGCTACTCAAAATACTAATTGCTACTCAGAATAATAATAAATAATTTAAGAAGTATAAAAGTTTACTTCTATGAAACTTTGGTGTTGGATCCTGCACATTAAAGTTTACTTTGGTATGGGATAGCTTTTTTTTATATGATTTTTAATCTTTTAATAAAAAATAATTATATTAGTTCAAACGATAATATTTTTTAAATTTCTCTCAAGAAACCAAAAAAATAAAAAAATTTAACCAAAAAAACAATAAAATTTAAATAAGACAAAAAAAAACAACTTTAAGGCTTTTATGTGACTTTTAAAACAGTTATATTTTAAAATTTATTTTATCATCATAAATTGAAAAAGTAAAAAAATTAGCTAAAAAATTAAATTTTTTTTATATAAGTTGTAAAAAGCCAATAAAAATGCTAAACCAAACAGAGAGCCAATGAATAGGAGTACTACTGGTTGGAATTCTTGTGGCTCCATGCCGTTAATAACCATTAACCTTCCCTTGAAGAATGATGCCAGTGACAATCCTCCATTAGAGCATTAAGGTGGTAGCATGTTCCAGCAAGTTTGACTTTAAAACTATGTCAACCAAATAAAAAGTACTCCTGATAGACAAAAATCTATATTAATCGATTGTGTTAACATTCAATGTCTTGTTTTCAAGATTTAATGACAATAGAACAAAAATAAAAGAAAAAAATATCACCACTAAACTACAGTTACTCGGTAAAATATTGAATATTCTCTCTTGCATATCATTAAAAAACCTCTTAAAACTTGAGTTAGATTACTTCTGCTCCTAAATAGAATCCATTATTGGATTGCTAAATTTTAAAATGTTTTTTTTGTTCAACGAGTACATTTCACATATTTATATAAAAAACTCTATCAATAGCTAATTACAACCACCAATAACTACTCTTAACAAACAAAGCTCCTCAAATGACAAGTGTTTGCTAGGAATCAAAATATCAATTAAATTATCAATCCTTAAATAGGACCTAACCTTAAGAAACCTCAACCCAAAACCTCTGATGACAATATCACCACGTGATAAGTAAAGTTCAAACACAATCAGTTACTTGGAGATCTCACTCGCAGAAACCAGATATTCTAGCTACTAGAACTACAACTGTCAAAAGGCTCACAAGAATTCCACCCACAAGAGCCCTGTCAACAACAGCCCACTCTCCCATCCTTCCTCTTGCAAGTTCTTGATTTTCTTCAGGTTCCGAGACAATCCCATTCTCCCTCCTCTTTTGTGGATGGTTCTTTCGCTTTCTTAAGAACCATCGAACGAGGTCTCGGTCGTGTCGTTCTTCCGGCCACGTTTCTTTCCTCAAATGGTAAACCGTATTACCCCCCATCGTGTCTTGTCCCCCACAGCTTGGCATTTCGCAAGCACAAGGTTCTGGTTCTCTTGAACACGAGCAAGTTTCTTCTGGGTTGGAGCAAGGAGTAAATTTGTTGGTAATAGACTTTCCCTCGATTGAAGTCGTGTTTCCATTTGTTTGGTCAAGAGTCTCGATAACTTCCCCAAACACAGACCACCTTCCAACCGATGTGACCTTCACAATAGCTGAAGTCCCCAGCATGGTTTCTGGACCAATTACCAGCACCTGCACGTAGCCTTTGGTGTGACCCACCTGGAGGAATGAACATCACCATATCATATAAATCATGCATTTGCAGGAAAATTACATGAAAATTGAACTAAGTTGTCCATCTGAATGATGATTGAACAGGCCTTTTACCTATGTTATATGGACTCGGGTACAGGTGGGGAAGGCCCTGAAAGCCCTCATTTTATTAATTGATACAATTTTATCCCATTTTTTCTCTCCCTCCTCCTCCGGTTCTTGTTCAGGATGTCGGCTGCAGGTGTGTCTATGTGTGACTTCATCTAATTCTTATATCAAGAACATTGGCACACGGCAAAATATTCATTTTCTATAATATATTTCTTTTGTTTTCTAGTGTAAATGTTGTTTACAAATTTCCATATTGCATGTCATGCATAGCATGAGAACTTATACAAAACTTTATAGTTAATTTGATTTACTAAAGATATTTCCTAAATGAATGTCCAACTAAAATATCGAACACATATCTTATACCCATCCAAGTATCTTGTGTCTGATACACGTGTTTTGTACATTTAGAAGAGTAGATGTAATATAGCCTGTTACTGTTTCAAAACAACTCCAAATTCATATACTATAAATCTGTTATTATGGTTCTTCCTGAATCTTCATGATGAAGAGTAGTAGTAACTCGAAACGAAGGCAACTTGCAACGAATTACTACTCTTTTGGCACCAAGTCTATACTAATAACAGGATTCAGTTAAAATGCCAACAGTGCATTTAAGCATCCTTCGCCACAATATTAGTTCAAAACAATAAAAAACTCACATACACACACTAGGAAATACTACAATCAAAGTTGTGCTTCATATTAAAGGGAAGTCGCTACATGCCATCCAAAATTCACATCAACAGCCATGGAAATAGGTTTAGATCATCATCCTAAACTTAGCGCTGGTATGCAAGAAGAAAAGAATCTAAAATTAAATATCACCAAGTCACAGATGCACACATACAGTCTTACCAAGTGGATTCCATCGGTAGCAATTTCAGTGATCCATATCCTCTCTACTTTTCCTTCCATGCCATTGTATGGTGTAAACGATTCGAAAACAGAAGTCAATTCACGACTCCGATTCTTAACTGCCGTGCTCGGGACCTTCTTCATCCTTGCGGCAGGGGTACCTGGTTCAGAAATATGCTAAGAAACATAGTTTGAGGGGAAACGATATGAAATTGCTAAATAATTTTTATGTTGTAAGGAAAGTTAAATAAGCAATATACCAGGCATGGTCTGATTATAATTTGTTCTCCGCATTCAGGACAAGAACCTCTTATTTATGAGTTAAAATTTACAACTCGATAATTAGAAACACACAAATAACAAAGAAAACATGTTTCTCCAGTTTAGACTCGAGTTTTGGCAGAGAAGCTTATTGCCCCAAAGTGTCATATTTTTTTTGCTTGTGCCCATTATTTTGAATGAGCAGAATCAAAGATCTTTCAATGGGAGGGAGGAGCCTCATTTTTTTTTTCAGTTTAATGAGTAGATTTCAAATCTTTAGTATAGGAATTCAGGGGGAAGCAAATGCTCCACACTTCAAATTTATTGAGCATTTTTATACTTGAGAAGGTAGAGATGTTACCATTTTTTATATTTCCTGCTTTCTCCTATTCTTTCTCTACACGGGTGGCATTTTTGATGTCTTTCTTGATAAAACTTTTCTTTTCAAAAAGAATGCAGAGGGCACGAAAAAATAGAAGAGTATGATGTACCCTTGAGTAGTGTAGAAGTAGTGGGAAGAGACCAGTGAATCACGAATAATAATTAACCTCAAGGATCAATATTAAGCATTTAGTTCTAGATAGTAGACTTTCAATGATGTCTTAAAGATATGTGCAAACATATGTGTCTCACTGATAACAATTATAAATGAATATACTATAGTGAACTCTAATTCTGGTGAAGAGAGTCCTAAGAATCTAGAGATTTTGGGTTGATAGGACTTAAGATAGAATGTATGGAGTGTAATTCTACAAAGTCGACAATAAAGATGCAGTAGAATTTGACTTGTCTAAAAAAAAGGATTCAGTAACATTTATGGCCAGAATACTGAATAATTACACCAAAATTTCTGGATCAATTATCCATAAAGAAAGAGAGATTAAGGAAGATATCGTTCATAAAGTTAAAGAGGATGTATGAAATGGATGGGATACTTTGTGAATTCTATGTGATCGTATATTTCCTTCCAATTTTATGGAAAGTTCTATAAATGAGACATAAGGTTACTTGTAGTTTATCATACCAAATGTTGGGTAGTAAATAAACATTTTGAAAAAACTAGTATGTCCCCAAGTGAAACTAATATGTCCCCGAGTGTTTCCTATTTATTTCCTTAAAATTTTCCATATGAGACAAAAATCGAACTAAACAAACCAAAATCTAGAGAAAGTGGTGCTTTCCAAGACAAAATGTAAAAAACAAATAGTTGTAATATTTCCTAAAAATGCGCTTTACACGTATAGTTTTAAAATAATGTTCCATTTTATAGGATACTTGTCACTGGAAAGAAGTACATTCTAATATTACAATCTATAGATGCCTACCTTTATCATCCCACAATTTAGGGCGCTCATGCCACGTTACCATTAATGTTACTTGAATCAAAACGATCCGCATTCTAGGTAACATCGGTTTTAATTCAACATGAATGAGTAGTATTATAAGAAAGAGTAAGAATCAAATGCAATTGTTGTAACCTAGAAGATGAAATAAGCAACAGTAACGAGAGATAGTTTGGCAATGTGCAATGTAAAATAGCTAATGTGCCAATACCAAGTGATTTGATCTAGGCCAAAGGTGCTTAAAGGACAAGATGAATGTTGTTAGCTGACTTGATTGAGATGGTGAGTAAACTAATTGGGATCAATACTTGCATATGAGTTGAGGATAATGGTAGTGTTCAGCATTATTAAAACTAATTGTTTAAAGACTGTAGCTGAAAAAATTATAGTTATTTCTTAAAGTAGAAATTGTGATGCTTGAAAAATATACAAACTTGCAGCTGAAAGTAGTTATTTATAGGGAAAAATAATAATTATAGCTTATAGAAAAAATAATAGTAATTATAACTTATAGTAGAAATTATAAGTGTTAGGAAAAAAATAATAGGTTATTGTTAAAACTAGTAACAAAAAGCTAAAAGCTACGCTCGGTAGCAATGCCAAACACCACCAGTATCAGGAAAGTGAGAATCGCAGTGAAGCCAAAAACTCCTACAAGAAACAGAGGCTGAAAAGAGAAGTTCAAGGTGGAAACCAATAAGATCAAAATATGAGTCATACTATGATTTGACTTTGATCTTGTACAACTGAGGCCAAAAACTCAACCAAGAACACATTCTAGTAGAGAAAATGATGCCGAACAAAAAGAAGGAGAACGAAAGATAGAGAACACACACGGGATCACAGCTCTAAATTTCAAACACACTCAATATTATTAATCCGAAACTAATGATTACATTGATAACTATCTTATTTATAAGCCAACCTTAACATAAAAGGAAATAATAAAATATCCAAATAATAACTTAAATAACCCATAAACAAATAAATTAAAATAGCTGCCAACAACAATTATTAGACCAAGCTGACGTATTTAGTCGTATCGGGCTCTTGGGCTTAACTCGAAGTTTCCAAATTAAATAACAAATCTCTAACTAGTCAACGGCTATGACATCAATTCTCCTTCGCCGAAAAGAAATCGACTTCAGCGAATTAGGGGCAGGATGAAGAATACCATCAAAAGGAAGAACATGACAAATCAACTGAGAGTTTTTCTTCAACTTGATAGTACGAGAATCAGTAGTGCAAGAAAGGTTTTTTTTAGCGCAAGAAGGGTGTGTTTCATCTTACCATCAATGAAGGAATGTGTTCGCACACCCAACATGCTCAATATCACGATCCCATATCCATGTGCGGCCTAAGAAAATATGGCAAAACTTAAGAGATAGCACATTGCACATTACTTTCTCTTTGAGCTTGCCAATAGTGAACGTCATGTGGCACTGCTTATCAAATTTGAGTTTTGTGTTGGTGATCTAAGCCATGTGATAAGGAATGGAATGTAGTTCAATCTTCAAACCCAATTTGTTAATCCTTGTAGTAAAAATTTGGCCAAAGTAGTAATTTTTCTATTTGTTTGTTATTTTCTCTTTAGTAGCAAGGAGAGGATGAATAATGTCACTAGTACCATCATAGAATTTCTCATCAGAAGCTGAATCAACGGAATCAAGGGCTCAACAATATGATGATCAAGCTTCGGTTTTGCAAAGTCTTTTGCCTCCGAATTCCTCAATTCTCCAGTATAGCCAGCCTTGATGGGCATGTTAATTTTTGGAGAAAGATACTCCCTAACATGATGTCCAAAGCCATGACAATTAATGCAGTTAGCCATGGTATAACTTCTAAATGTAGTCGGGGAGGGAGTGAAAATAGCACAAGAAGGGAACTCGAAGAACTTGCTACGAATGGGTTCCACAAAAGTCGTCACTCTTTGTAAAGGATTTCTCTAGTAAACGAGAACTTGATTCTTTTTCTTGATCTCTTCTTTCATCTAAAGGGGTACTTGAATTGCATATGTTATGATGTACAATCTGATAATAGCTAAGCCACAAAAGATTTGTAGATTCAAGCCCTAACGATACATAGAAATCATAACATCTTCATTCCACAAGGACTCAGATCCAGTAGTCAAGTTTAGAATAATTTGGTACACTCTTCACTACCTCACTTCCTTTCCTTGTGTCAATTGAGTAAATTGTAGATAAGCTTGCTGCTTGTAATTTGGAGGAACAAAATAGTGGTTCATTACAACCTTCATAGTTGTCCAAGTACAAATAGTTGCATAGCACTCTCATTCATACTTAGTCCACTAAATTCTAGTTGTACCCTTCAATTTTGCTTCGGTAAAAAGAAATTTTCTTCCCTCAATCATTGGATGCAAACGAAAGAGACTAAGTTGTGCAACCAATCAAAGATACCTCTGTATCATGATCATCATTGAAATCTGAAAACTTTTAACTTGGCACCTATGTCTATACCACTCAACCGAGGATCATTTGTCGTGTGTTGGTGTACAAAAGGTTATGGTAGATGAGCGCCTGAAGTTCTTCATACTCTTATCTTCTAAAAATGAGGCGGTTATTTTTTCTAATGTGGCTCGAATTTGTGTTATATCTCATGTTGTTCAATTATGATCTCTTTTCAGCTCTTGCACACCTTGATATAGGCACTAAAGCTTTAGAATTCAACTCGGTACTAGTAACCATGATTGGAGTTGGGGAATAATGGTTTTTTGGGCTGAAAAAAGATAGGGTCGTGAGTTGGGCTTGGAAAAAGAGTGGGGCAAGTGGGCTACAGCAATAACATAATGGGCTTAAAGTAGCTAGGGTTGAAGACTTGGGCAGTTGGGTTGGGCTAGGGGTTTTATGCTGGCTGGGCAGGTAGGTTTGGGGCCTTTTCTTTTTCCTTTAGGTTGGGCTTGGTGATAAAATAAGTATACAAGGGATTGAAAAAAGGGTGGGACGGGTGACAAATTCAGGGTCAAGATGGATTGGGTTTATGAAATCAAGTCGGGTCTATATTCTAAAAGGGCGGCTAGGGTTTTGCTCCAACTCTTAGTGATGGGAACCAGAACTGTTGGCAAAGAAGGCGGAAACGCAGCAACAACAAGATTGATTGGCTATGAGGAGAGAGAAAGTAAAAGGGGATTTTGGGGGTTTGAAAGAGCCTAGCTTGGAAAATCTGGCCGCCGATGGTGTGGATGGTTATCAACAGTGAGGGCAGCGCTAGGGTTGCACGGGAGAGACCTAACTAGGCTTTGACGATGACTACGAAGGCTTGCAATGCACTAGAGCTTGGTTGGTGCTCAGTTTGGCAATGGCAATTAGGTTATAATCAGCAAACAGCGCTAGAGGAGACGTTGCAATTGGAGAAGGATGACTAGTAATCACCAAATAGCTCCAGCCCTATATCTCAAGTACACCAAATATTATTAATTCAAAACTGATGATTACATTGATTTCCATCTTATTCATAGGCTAACCCTAACATGAAACGAAATAATAAAATATCCAAATAATAACATAAATAATTCAATAAATAACTTCTAAAAATTAAAATAATTACAAATGACAACTATTAAGAACAAAATGACTTATTCACTCATGGCAGGGGCCCCTTGACCTTAATTCGAGACTTTCAAATTAGATAATGGCTCTCTAACCAGTCAACGGCTATATTATCAGAGTGCCAAGAAGATGAGTGACAAATCACACTAAACCTTTATCCCACTCAATTGGGGTCGGTCTCGTGAATCTTTTACGACATTCAGGCATTCAGCTATGTTAACGGCCACATGAATCTTTTCTTAATACGGCATCCAATATCACTTTAGGTCTATCGTCTACCCTTCTCCTAGTGTTTTTATTACCCATAATTTTGTCGTTTTCTTTACTACTGTATCAACTGGACTAATGTTGTGTATGTCCAAACAACCTTAAATTTATTTTCTCTCAACTTATCATCAATCAGTGTGACCCCTACCATTCTACGAATCTTTTCATTTCTAATTTTATCTTTTCTAGTTTTACCATACATCCACTTTAACATTTTTATTTCAGTAACACTCATCTTATTTATATGAACCTTCTCATTAGCCCAACATTTGTCCCATATAAAATTACAGGTCTAATAGGTGTCCTATAAAAATTTCCTTTAAATTGTAGGCATTCGTCGATCACATAGAATGCCAAAAGGATGAGTGAAAGGTTAAAAAGAGCATTGCCTACGCAGTGAGAAAACATATGATTGGCTATAATATAAGGAGAACAAAGTCTTGATGGAGTTAAAATGAAACGAAATTTATTTAACAATCCTCAAGTAATGCTTTGCTGAGAGTAGTTGCAAAATTATCAGAACTTCTCTTCCATCTCTAATGGCTCATTTACAAGTACATAATATAAACCTCAAATATCATGCTTCCCAATGTTATATGTTAATGCAGTAGCCAGCTAGAAACTCATTAGAATGGCATGACATCAATAACCATGTAATTTGTATTGAATAAGTCTCCTGACATGTATTAAACAATGCTAGAGGAATTCAATAGCAGCATACCAGGACGAGGATAGAACTGTGAGATATGAACTTGAGGAAACTTGTACTCCTCAATAAGGTTTACGGTTTGAGCAAAATCTTCATCAATTTCACCTGGCAAGCCAAGAAATGAATATCACCTGTATTAATGACTTTCGTCTGACAACTAAAAACTGAACTACACTTTTTTTTTTGGAAAATTTAAAAATTAATCCTTTTTTTAGACCTCATAAAAAATTTAGTCCAACAATTTTTATTTTAAAAGATTTAGTCCAGTCAAGTTTGAAATAATTATATTATGTCTAATTTGTACCTATTTAAGAATTTATCTTTTCCGTGTTTGACAAATGAAAAAATTCAAATAATACATTAATCAAGCGATCATAACTGTTGGGAATGAGAAGTGATACATTTTCATTTAACTAATGTCTCAGTTTTATGAACTAATAAATATATCACTAATTGAATAAGACTAAAACTGTGAAAAAAATTACTACGGTACTAAAACTCTATTATTAGTTGATAATAAAATTTATATTAAAATTACCCTTCTTTTTACTTATAAAACAATCAACTGGACGAGTACTGGACGAGTATTGTGACAAAAATGGGAAATGATATTCAAACTTCACTTTAACCATTGACATCCTCCTTTTGGGAAGCTAAAAGGCAAAAAGAAAAAAAAAGGAGCGTTTGAAGTTAAGTGGAGTGCGAATATCATTTCTCAATAAGAATCCAGTCACCTTGCTAATGATGTTGAAATCCTTAATGACATAGAATTTTCAAATGTAAATAGCATTCCAAAAAAAAAAAAATTACTTTTCCTATTCGATGAAATTATTTCCACTTGTTTGCAACTTCTTTTGCTAAACTGCTTCACTAACTCATGAATTTGGAATAGGTTTCCAGAGCACAATTCCACACCAAAGGAGGAAGGAATAAATGAACATTAAACAACTGCAATTTAAGATACCAAGGACAGTTGCAACTAACCAGGGAATCCACAAATTATATCAGTTGCAATTTGCATCCCAGGCACAAGTTTGGTTAATGTATCTACTACCATCCTGAACTCGCTTACATTGTACTCCCGATTCATTGTCTGAACATCAATCACGGAAAATAAATCATTAATGAAAACAAAAACACGAGGCGGGGAGGGGGGGACAAAGAGAGTGTTTATGAGCACAACTAAAGAGGTGGTTCCAATCAGCATCAGAAAGAGATTTTACACTCAAGACTCTGTCACTTCCAGATTGGACAGGCACGTGAAGAAATGAGAACACACAAGGGTGACGCAGAATATCAGCTATGCCCTTTAAGTGCTCAAGAATATAAGGAGGATTAGTCATTCCAATGCGAAGCATTGTGCTTCCATCTGTGGGAAGCACTGCAACAATTGCCTTCAATAAAATTGGAAGATTAACACCAATGTCACGACCTGGAAGTTTTACAAAGCCAAAATTATCAGCAATATTATTGAAAAATCACATTTTTCTTGATTATTGTTCTTAAGAGTCGGAATGACGTTAACATGATAGTTGTTGCTTCAAATTTCAATTCTTCCATACTTCATTTAATTGTCATTTTTTTTCCAACAAAATAACCACACTCAGTTCATGGGATGCGAAATAGATGAGAATTCTAGCACATTTTTATAGTGGCCGAAAAAGGCACTAAAATACCATATGCTCCAGTGTCTTCGCTACTCAACCAAATCTCCTTCACTCCATCAGATATGACAGTTCTGACACGGCCTACCTGAAGTGTTAAACTTTAATAACATGCCCAACAAATTCGGAGTAACATTATGAATCCACACAATGGCACTTACAAGGCTGTCAACAGTATAGCTTCCTAAATGACCACGAGCATGCTTGGTCTTGCAATAAGTGCAAGCACCTAGGCAACCAACATTAATAGGAAGAATCTCAACAAATTTGTTCTTTCTCACCTGTGGGAATAAATACGTTAAGTGCATCTCAAGAAAACATCAGATAACAATTCTACCTCCAAATCAGTTGCTAACTCAAGCGATCATTAGCCAGAATTAAGCATATGTATTTACACTACACAAATACGGTGAAAAATATATAAGATTTGCACCTTCGGCAGATCAAGTGCGGGTAACGTCTTGCGGTTTAAAAGCCGCACCTCATGGCCTTTCAAAGTCTCTTCTACAACTTCAACTACACGGTCAATTTGCTGGACACCAACTATGCTGACCCCATCTAGCTCTTTCAAATCGCGACTTCCTTGAGGCACACATCCTGCCACCACCAAGGGCTTTTTTGCACATTTACATTTCGATATCAGAGTTTCCATGGCAGATTGACTTGGGGACTTCACCGTGCATCTGATAAACGTAATGAGAATCAATATAAGAGAACTTTAGCTCATTCGAATCAATGTAGAGTGCAAGCTGCTAAGAGTGACAGCTCAGCTTCTGAGTGACTTTTAGTGCATGAGTGACGATGCTGAAGCTCATTAATCATTGGAAAATATAGAAGTCACTTGCAAGTTGCAACCATGCCAATTCACACCATAGACAATATTAAATGCAGTACTCAAGAATCGGAATTCAGGAAACATGGTTTATATGTAATTATGTATATATATTATCAGCTATTCAGATAATGTATGTCCACTGAAATAGAGAGTCAGATACTGTATTTTAAAAAAAAAATTCAAATAAAAAACACTTTGAAGATATATGGATGGATATATTCCAAATCATGAAAGTGCACAAAAAAAGTCTGGCAAAATGAGGGTGACACCATCTACTCCATGACCCCAGTAATCTGCCCTGTAACAAATGCAATGGTTTAGGAAGGATCTAAATGAGGTAATGCATGAATGGGGTAAAAAAGGGCAAATTAAAGTCAGGTTCTTGACAAGAATGCAAATAGTTCCTTACCCAGATTAGATAGGTGCTACACAAAAATACCCTATATAACTTCTGATGTTCATTGAATAACCCACTTTGCAAAGATTTGGTTTCTCTAATTATCACTTCGTACACCAGCACACAAGCATTAAATTTCACTTTGACATGTTTCATCAAAGTCATGTCGTTCCAGCAGTTATCACTTGTATTGTGTGTTTCACCAAGTCTCAATGTGGGAATTTTTAAGCTGGATAAAAGGATTATTTTTAGAGGATAAATGACAGGTCTTGAGTTCTGGTCTGAGTATAGAATGCTTTCTTTCATATCAGAGCCGTTATTCACATACCCCAAACCCTAAACCCTAAAGCCTAAACCCTAAACCCTAAACCCTAAAGCCTAAACTTAGGATTTGCAAGAAATAAAGGAGGAGATAGTAAAGGAGAAGCCATTAACCCTCACAAAGATAGTTGGTTTGACAAGGCACACCTCAAATTCTTAAAAACTCAACTACATTGAATATAACAAATACAAGGATATTTATAGGCTACAATAGATCTCATATCCTTTTAACAACTCTGATTTTACCCACAAAAACCAACCATACAGAAAATTGCAAAATTACCAAAATGTCCTAACTCTTAAAACCTAATAAAAAACATATACAAATCATACCAACAGCTCACGGACTGAAAAAAACTAAAAAAAGGCTCAAATTGCTATTACATATAATTGTCCTAGGCATGAGCGAAATTATAAACGAGTCATTTCTCCTTTGCACATTTTCATGGTATGAATTGGGAAATAAAACCTCACTAACTAACAAAAAAACAATAAAAAAAATGGCTCAGATTGCAATTAAATGTAATAAATAGTGTCCTAGGCATGTGTGAAATAATAAATTAGCCATTTTTCTTCTTTGCATACTTTTCATCATCTGAATTTTGAAATAAGCTCATCTTTGAATCCATAAGAAAACCAGCATAAATATATAGGAAACCACGAAGTCATCGACTTCACCATCCCATAAGGCCATCAAACTTCATCAATTATCTTCAGTTGGATGTTCAATCAATATCAAGTCCACATGAAAATTTGGCTGACATATAACATATTAGTTCGTGCTATACATCTGTTTGGAATTGACCACAATCAATGTATATTGCACAAACCTATCAAAAACAATGACCATCAAAGAAGAACCCCTTTGTAACTAGGTTCATGTTGCTTATGAGTCATGACTCATTGACCACAATGATATGTCAACCATTGAAGCAACAATGAATTATTATCTCCAATGAGCAACTGGAGATTGATGAAAAAGGCAGCCCCCCCGAGCTGCCTACATACTCCTGCTCATAGCTCACTCGGATGTCGAGATCCTGGTCCATAATCACTAAAAGAAGTCCCTAGCCAAACACTTTCCAACAGGGAAGCAGAAAAGGTATGAGAAAACTAAAATAGGATCCTCACGTATTTATCAGCCACAGGTCTGCCTCCTCAGGATTGTCGCTCAGCACATAACCAAAAGCTGAAAGCTGACCTGCCATGTATTCACTGTCACTCTGACACAAAAACAGAGCATGAGAAAAAATTCTACAAGGATAAAATGAGTTCGCTCCCAAAATATTACAATATGAATAGAAAAATGCATCCAAACCAAACCAAACTAAGCCTTTGTCCCAATTAGTTGGGGTAGGCTACATGAATTCTTTTTTATGCCATTCTACTTTGTTAAGAGCCACATATTTAATTAGTTTTAACAGGTTAATATTTTTTTTTAATACGGCATCCTATATCAATTTATTTGTATTCCTCCCCCTAGTGTTTTAATTACTCATGATCTTGTCACTTTTTATTACTACTGCCTTGGCCTGTCTACGATGTATTGTGACCAAACTAACTTAATTTATTTTTTCTCAACTTATCATCAATTGGTGTGACTCTTATCATTCTACAAATCTTTTCATTTCTAATTTTATTTTTTCTAATTTTACCATATATTTACCTTAACATTCTCATTTCTGCAGCAATCATCTTATTCATATGATCTTTCTTAGTAGTCGAACATTTTTCCCATATAAAATCGCTGGTCTAATAGCTGTACTATAAAATCTTTCTTAGCAACTGGTGATTGATAAAAAATGCATCATTGTTCTAAAATGATAACCTGGCAGCTCAAAAGTGAAACTAGTAAAAAAGGCAACTTCCACACAACTGCAGCTTCAGTTCAACTACTCTGCAGAGTGCAAACACTCATGCCAAAGAGGAGAGTAAATCAAAATACATAGAGCGTGCAGATAACTTAGTAGCCCAAAGACAACAAAGGTACCAATATTGAACTTGGATACCAATGGAAGCCACTAATAGTATTCTTAAATGCCTCACAAAACAAAATATCCTTGTTCTAGGATATAAAGAAGACTTTCACTAAGTGAAACTTGCACGCTGGAACCTCATAGACCCAAAAGGGCCACAACCAAATCAAAGCAAATGAGCACTTATGTCTCAATCATTTGGGGATAGATATATGAGTCCTTTTTTGCCATTCCACACTGCTTAGTTCAAATTAATAAATTCACATCATTTGTCATTACGGCATCTATGCCAATTTAGGTTTTCTACTCCCCCACCATTTCCATTAATAGCGATCTTATTGGGATTTCATACCAGTACAAGTGCTGGCACATGATCAAACCATCTTCATATGTTCTCTCTTAACTTATTCTTAGTTGGTTTTACTCCAACAATTTCACAAATAGTTTCAATTGTAATTCTATCCTTCCTGGTCTTTACTATACACCTATCCATGCGTGTATACCTCAGGTACACTCATTCTATTAATGTGTTGTTTCCTAATTATTCGACATTTTGTCTTGTAAAGCACAAATGACCTTGCAATTGTTTTATAAAATTTTCCTTTCTATTTTGTTAGTGGATATCCATTCATCGCATAGTATACCAACACCCCTCCACTTAAGTACACCTAGTTTGACTTTATGGGTCACATTGGCTCCAACCTGCTTCAACCTCTCTATCTTTATTAATAATTGAGTCTAGATAACGAAATAGTAGCGTTATTAGTATCTCTCCCATAATTTTATTGTATGACTTGTTAATGGTCTTAACCTATGTATCAATAAAAAAATCTAAATTACCCATATTTGATACAAACTCATAAATAGTCTATAAAACGAAAATAAAAGAGGATGCCTGGTTTAGGCTAAAGGTCTAAAAAGGTTATATTGGGTACAAACCTGACATTTGGCATTATAAGCACAAAATAGATGCTATAAGGTCATAAAATAACAACCTGGTAGGCAGATTGAGTATTACCCACTGAACTAGTGACCCCATGTAAAAATGTACACCCAATTTAGTTTCCATTAATGAGGTCTAAATCAAGGTTTTAAATCGCGGTATCGACCGGCGTAACGGTCACCGTCGCGTGTAACGGATATCGGGCGTATCGGTCAACTTGTAATGGGAATCGAGCGTCGCGAACGTGAATTTTTTTCAAGCGCTAGCAAATGGTATAAAATTCATTAATACACATATTCTAACCTTATTTATTACAAATTGAATGTTTGTAGTTATTTTTAATTACTATTTGAACACAAAAGACATGTGTTCTAGAATTTATGTTGTTTTTAAAATTTTAAAAAATACGATATTGTTGTATGGTAAAAGAATTTCACTA
>JAOTRH010000022.1:11052619-11076940 GCA_034768845.1 Heliamphora exappendiculata
AAGAATTGACTGACCTTGTATTCATTTCACTTTTCAATCCTTACTCAAATTGCATAAGTGATGATCGAAAACACCGGTTAAGTCGTTATCAGGAGTTTTCTCAAAGGTCAACAAAACCTCCCGGCGGACTGCGATCCGTGCGATGTTTTGATAGCCTAGTAGCTATGTCCTTGTCCAGTAAACATTCTGAGTGGGACCCAGGACTGAGAGAAAACCTGAATAAGCACTGGTACAAGACGGCGGTCATTGCCCGAAAGAAAGACGATGGCGGTTACATCCTAACTTACGACGCTACTTCGGGTGCTATGAAGACTCCTTTTACCCTGTTGTGCCAAAAGGCACTATAACCTGACTTTTCTGCTAATCTGCTAGCCATCTAGCAGTCTTTCCTCTTCTTCTTTTTTTTTTTTTGTAAACAAGTAAGCAATAGAGGGTACTCGCGGACAGATGACCAAAGAAAGAAGATAGAGGCTTGCTGACAGATCAGAAGAAAGAAGAGTCTGAGACCCTTGTCCCAATTGAATTTCAAGGGGTGACCTATACAGATAGATAGACGAGAACTCAAGGCTAAAGGCTACCAGTACTCTAATAACTACTTAAATAGATTACCGGAACAAAGAAGGAAGCAAGGCTTTCTTTTCTTGTAGTCGGGGCCGAGGTTGATGCTGAACCAATTCTTCCATTCCAGAGCCCAGAGGAAGAAGCTGTGACCCTTTCTCACTCTTCCACTACCACTGTAGATCACCACCTGACCTCAGGTCCAAGAAAGACTTTTTTTCTTGTAGACGAAGAAGCCCCTTTTGGCCCTCTAAACTCTAATTGCTTTGGTCGACTTCAAATTTGAACTAGTAATGAAACGAAAGCGATCCTCTCGAGCTAATATATCGTCACTCCATACTCAAAGTTGGCTTCACTTAAGCAAAGCGATTCACCGGATTGACTGACTTGCTTTCCTCCCTGATTGGCTTTATTGCCTGGAATGACTTCCCGAAGGAAACTCCTAGCTCAACTAGCGCTTCGCACCTTGCTTGACTGCCTTTTCACACTCATACTAGGAGTCAAAGAATGAACTCTTTACTGAGCTATTGCATAAGAGAGAGCAGAGCTCTTTCTTTAGTATGCCTAAGAGGACTCATCCTCCCTAGTTTCAATCCCTATATAAACGAAGGTATTCCATGATCTTGAGATACGTAATTCCAACTCAGTTCTTGATTAGAAACCTCTCAATGAGTAATCTAATTTGAACGTCGGAGTGTTTCACGGTCAAACCAGACCGAAAAGCACTAATGGTGCTCTTTGTTTTGCAAGAGTTCGGCAACACCACGAGTAGTCTCGAGTGAGTTCGACAATAAGATGTTCGGTTCATATTCTATTCGGAATCATTATATTTTGAACCAATCCGATTAGTTCTGGTTGTGCTGTCCAGTTTACAATACACACAAAAATATATAATTTTTTTAAAATTATTTAACACTATCAAATTATAAAAGAAAATATTATACTCAACATCACAAGTAAGAGTGTCAAAGAGACCTGAAAAACTCATGAACTAACCCAATCCAACCTCAGTTCTATCAAATAATGGGTTGAACCTGGATCTTAAAAACATTAAATCGATGTAGTCAACTCGGTTCTCGGGTTAATAGTTTTTAAAACTGACCCAACCCAATAACCAAAAGTAGAAATATAAATTTCATAAAATTATTATTTATATTACTTATACCCTTAGGTCTTGTTTGTTGTGAGTCCCACGTTTGTATTACGAGACTCGGACTAACAGTCTGATGAATGAGAAATTGTTAATCCCTCATTCATGGGAGTAGCAATACCAAGCCCCATTGGTATTATTAGTATCAGGCTCTGGATTATCTTTCATTCTTATCTAACGGTTAAAAATAACTTCACATCTCTTATCACATTTTTTATCCTACTTTAACCAAATATAAATTAAATTTCTCACTATATACATATTTCTATTCATAATTCATTAGTATACAAAAAATATGTGGGATCCTTGATATTACTAATCTCTCATTTCTAATTCAATCATATTTGGAATAACAAACAAGCTCTTAATTTATAGTTAAAAATATATAAATTGAAAATAAAATAAGTAAAATTTAAGCTGCTCAATTTCATATCTTGGGTACTCATAGAATAAGACATATTATTACTCTATAATTTTTTGTTAAGAAAATTTTTTGATTTAATTGAACTGTGATTTAAGCCCGAACTAATCTAAATTTTTTCGAGTTAGGTTAAGTTAATTTCAAAGCATGAATAATTTAATTATAAGTTCAATATTTTATAATCTTAATCGAATTAATTTTAAGTTAAATTCAAATAGACTAATTCTCACCCATAATCACAGGTGCAACAACTCCATTTTAAAAATATTTAGATATTTATTAAATCATAATATTTTTTTTTGTATTTTACTTGAATATCTTTCTAAACTTGTTAAACTTTCTTTTTGGTAAGTTTCCTTATTTTTATTTACTCATAATAGAAAAAAAAGTTGAACTAGAATTGAAAAAACTTCATTTAAACCAAAAAGTTATTTAACAAACTCCACTGTCAATAAATATCAACTTGTGTGCAAGATTTCTCCCATAAATCGGCCCAAACCCTAGAAATCACAATTCTATACTCACGTCTTCTCCTTTCCCTCCACTGTCATAGCACTCCAATCTCCCCCGTCTCATCCGTACACCTTTCTCTGGGGGATTTTGTGTCGCCAGTGACGGTCCCGGCGAGAATCAGAGCCGTCGGGAACGCCGACGATACTCGCCGGATAAAATCGACACATTCCGGAGGCATCGTCGAACGACGGTGTCGGCACCGCCCTATCTTGAGCCATAGGGTTTCGAGCGGAGAGAAAACGTCACAGCTGTAACTCTCTGTCCTTCATCTTCTCGTCTATTTTTCAAATCTTGTCGTTTATTTCATCTACAATTTGTTGTTTCGCGGAATCCTCCGAGATTTTCCTGGAAAATCCTGTTTACGAGAAAACAAGAAGTTTTTTCTATTTAGAAGTTCAATGTGCTATAAGTGTTTATAAGTGTTTTTCTTTCTGATGTTGGAGCCAATTTGTGGGCACCTTGACTAATTTTGGGCTATTTTGGGGTCTGAAGTTAAACGGCAGAGCAAACCTCCAGTGGCCGTTAGACGCGACCATTGGAGAGCAAACCAAAGGCCAACCTATAAATTATTTTGCCCCCTTTTTGGTCGGCGTGGATTGATAAATCCCTTGTTATAGTGGGCTTAACCTTGCAAAACTACACGAATAATTTGAGGCCGTCACATAGCCTTCAAAGTCCCAAGATTTGTTGGAATCCAAAAATTTGCATCATAGGACTTGTTTATGGAGCACGCCGCAAATCTGGTGAGAGGTTTCGAAAATCTAGTAGTGTTGTGTGGTTGAGAGGGTTTGACACTTTTTGAACTTATAAACATTGAGAACGTGTTTGTTTTGGTGAGAGGTTTTGAAAGTCCAGTAATGTTGTGCGGTTGAGAGAATGTGACTCTTTTTGAATTTATGAACATTGTGAACATGTTTGTTTTGTTCTTTTTCATATTCTCTCATGTACAATTGTAACAATGCATTCCCCCACATAGCATAATAGACTGTTTTAAGCCTTTTATATTTCTATCCCATGAATCGCTGAATACGTGATTGCGAGAATAAATTTGTTCACGACACTTTCTCATTGGGTATGTTGGGTGAACAATACCACTTTCTCATTGATTTAAATTGTGGGATCCATTACCAAATGTATAGTGGGCTCCACAGTTTGAATCAATGGAGGAGAGTGGGTATTGTTCACTCACTTTGAAGATGGGTGAACAAATTAACACTCCTTGATCATTAGGCTTCGGTTGATATTATATTGTAATCCCTACGGTGTTTTATATCTTGTTTGTTTATTTCTTTTCTATAGAAGTGCCATAGTTTATCTTTAGGCGTCATTTGTAAACCTGGCTTTAAGCTAGGTTTTTTGCTTAAGGTCATTTTAAGCCAAATAACCAAAAAGTTCGTTTGGTGAACCGTAGGGGTGACTTTAAACCAAAAAACAATAAGCCAAAAGGCTTGGCTTAAAGTCGTTTTAAGCTAAAAGGCAAAAAGCTTGGCTTAAAGTTGTTAAGAAAATTTTAAATTTGATTTAGATAATTTTATATTCAGTATGGATCTTGTTTGATATTTTATAAGTATATTTTAAAATATAACTTTTATAAAAAATGGGTGTATGTAAAAGTTATGATTCTAAAAAAATATATAAAAATTTTTATGTAAAAAACCAAAAAGGCTAAAATGCTAAAAGCCTTTAGGTTGCCAAACGAGGCTTTTTGGCTTTTTGGACTCTAAACCAAAAGACAAAAATCCCGACTTAAAGCCGGTTGCCAAACGAGGCCTTAATTCATCTGATGGTATTATTCTAACAGACCTTATTATGTTATGCATCTGGAATTCAACGTTTTGGGTTGCCATTTCAAGTTCAATTTTCAATGAGAAATGTAATTTTTCAGCTGTAATGTATTTTTATTTTTCAGGTTGTAGTACTAGGACAGTGACCTGTAGCTACTTGGCTTGATTGGAGGCTTGTGAATATGTCTCATTCAGAAGAAGCTAACGGAGTTGAGAACCTTGAATTTAAGTGGGGCAAAAAGAGAGGAGTTGGCGGAAAAAAGAAAGAGGCCCAATTTTATGAATCTTTTACTTATGATGGTGTTGACTACACTCTACATGACTGTGTATATATGTACAAGGAAGGAGAACCTGAGCCTTATATTGGTAAGCTGATAAAAATATGGGGGATGGTGGATAAGACAAAGAAAGTAAAGATTCAATGGTTCTTCCGCCCTTCAGAGATTCTTAATTGGCTTGGAGATGAAGAGGCACTTGATAATGAAATTTTTTTGGCATCAGGTGAAGGTGCTGGTGTGACGAATGTTAATCCTCTGGTAATTGAACTTTTCTATTGTTTTAGCATTGTATTTGTCTTATGCTTTGCCCTGTGTTAGATCAAATTGATTGTTTGGATTTTCATTTTCTTGTACAATGTTCCTTTTCATGTCATTTGGGTGCCATTCAGCATGTATGTTGGGCAATTCATGTTAGATCAAGATTTGGTAGTTGGGTTGGACAATCTTCCTTATATTGTATCTCTTTCTGATTTACACACTAGCACAAGTACTAAGTTTTGGATTTCATTTCAATGCAAAGTTACTACCCCTGCTGTATGGAATATGGATGGACACAACACCTGCACAACATGGACACGCTGACACGTTGATTTAAAAAAGTAGGACACGACACACCTGAGACACATTAAAAATTTATATTTTTATAAATTTGATATATGTTAAATATATGAATAATTCATTTGAAATAATAGAAATATACAAAAAACTACTATCTAAATTAAACAGTCAAATGTTTTATCTTATAAATAATTCAAAAGTTATTCAGTGAGCACGAGTTGCATTTTAAATAATACAAACAGCGTTACTATTAAAAGATTCATCACGTAAGACTTGTTAGGAGGATCAAGGAAGTGCCATTGATGTTTTCGCACAATGTCGAGGAGGTTATATATATATAACTTTAATTTTTAATTAAGATACGTTTAACAAGTGTCGGACACATTTTTTTGCAGTGTTCGAAGAGTATCGTGGATGACATGTGTATCCGACAAGACACGCCTCCTCTGTAGAAGTGTTCATGCCTCTTAGGGCATATGCGTCCCTCCAACACTAGAATTATCCAAACCCTGAATGTTAGGATACATGGATAGGCATCCAAAAGCCGGGTATGGATACGGGACACGTTATGAACATTTTATGAATTGCATACTATTTAACGTTCTTAAATAAGATGTAAGTAATTTAGGAATGAACTTGAATTTTTCTGGGGTTTAGGGGAAAAAGTGGTTTTCTACCTCCATCCATTTCAATGGCTATAAGATTTTCTTTTGTTATCAAAGGTGAGTTTCTTCTTCTTTTAAAAATGTTAATTAGAGTATCCCAGAGTTAAATGTGGGTACAAACGCTATAACTATCCAAACCCTGAATCTTAGGATACATGGATAGGCATCCAAAAGTTGGGTACGGGTACGTGACACGTTATGAACATTTTATGTATAGCATACTATTTATTGTTCTTAAATAAGATGCAAGTAATTTAGGAATGAACTTGAACTTAAATGGGGTTTAGGCAGAAAAGTGGTTTTCTATCTCCATCCATTTCAAAGGTTAGAAGATTTTCTTTTGTTATCAAATGCGAGTTTCTTCTTTTAAAAACTAAATACACCTTACTGCTGAAATATCGAGCAATAGTGATTCATAACCACAGAAACTCTCAAACCAACATGATTCCAGGGAGCCATACTCGTGCAAAAATGACATAATCTGTAGACACGCTTTTGTAAACGTGGATTGACATCTCTAACATTGACGTGCATGTTCATATCTCTTAATTTTTGTGTTGATACTTGAGCATATTTCTGCATATTTGTTGTGTAATGTATTCGGGATGTTTGCGCTCAGGAGGTAGCTCAAACAACTTAGGCTAAGAAATGTAGCAATATGTTGAGTTCCTTTTGTGGTCTGTGGATCAAGTTTATTTTGAATGAATTAACTATTCCACTTTCTGAGTTTCCATTTATCTAATCAGGAAGCAATTGCTGGTAAATGCAATGTTGTCTGCATTTCAAAGGACAACAGAAATCCACAACCTTCAGAGCAAGAACTTCAAATGGCTGACTACATATTTTACCGCACTTTTGATGTTAAACATTACACAATATCAGATAAGATGGATGATAAAGTTGCTGGGCTTGAAGGTTGTGTTTGTATTCTAAATTCTCCCATTATGGTTTTTTTTCTACTTTCTGTATAGGTTGCAGTTTCAAAACTCTCAAGTGATTTTGGTTTCTTATTTTGTTGCAGTTAAGTTTATATTTAATAGGGAAGATAGAGAAAATATCAGTGATGTTCCTAAACTGGATTCTGACAAGAAAGAGGATGCGGTAGCATGTAATCAAACACTGCAGCTTTCAGGCCAAAACCCAACTGTAGATTTCAAAACTGCCAGGAGAGTTCGAAATTCAAATGATTTGATGGAAAAAGGAAGTGAAGATGGGAAAGACTCGTTGATTGAATGGAAATCTTTACCTGGAGGTAAATCTGCTTCTGGTGCTGCCCTGGATTCAGATGCCTTGGCTGCAACCAGTGGTCAACAGGGAACTGCTTCAGGAGACAAGGTCTCCAGGTATAGAATTGATTCTGATAATAATGATATTAGAATGAATAAGGATAAGGATTATGTTGGTCACATTGAAGTTGAAGAAAAAGAAAAATTTGCTAAAGATTCTGGTGCTTTGGAGAACAAGCCAGCTAAGAAATCGATGACTGATGCAAAGGCCTTGGTAACAACTACCATTTCATCTGAAAGGAAAACAAAACTTGGACCTGCAAAGGATTTTCTGGAATCGGACAAGGGTGTAAAATCTGCTCAAGATGCTGATGCACCAGAAGATAGGCCTTTTAAAAAAGCAAGGGTTGATAGTCTTGCTAAATTATCTGAGAATAAGAAAAATGATAACGTTCAGAAATTGAATATCAACGCTGATGGGAATAATGCAAAGGACCTGGCAGCAACACTTACTTATGGAGGAAAAATAAAATCTGAAGTTGCTTCTCTTGGGCCTGACAAGGAACCTAAGCAGAAGACTCAGGAGATGGTGACAAAGCTTATCAACGGCAAGCTGCTTAAGGTATCTGCCGGAGACTCTCCTAGTGATGACAGAAAAACTCTGGGGAATGTGTTTGAAGTAACCCGCAGACCAGATGCTGTAAGTCATTTTAGTCATTGCTTTTGGTATTTTTTGTTCTTATCGATATCATGACATTGTATTAGATTGTTGTAATCTCTGATTGCTAAATGCTTGTATCTGGGACAAAGTACTGTTCTGAGTGATGGGTTATCTCTCTCTAGGAGAAGTCTGGAACATATTTGCAACTTTGAAGAGGTCAATAAAAAGTAATACTAAAGAGTTTCCAAAATGTGCCTCCTCCCTTTTCTCCCAATAGAGTAGAAGATTCAAAGGCTACTCAATGAATTGGCTCTTCTATTTCATTTATTGCTTGTTGTTTCCCCTATATGCCCTACATTAGACACAGAGTCACATTCCAAGTGTTGTTTGTTTTTAATAGTGACTTCTTTCCAATTATGAAGCACATCTGCTGTTCAGCTTGGATTATGCATGACCTGCAAGCAAAGGAAAGTATGGTTCTTATCATGTACAACAACTTAATCTAATAAAGTTATTGTGTGTTGGTTTTCCCAAGGACGACGTGATCTGGAGAAGAGAAGAATAGGAGAGCATATTCATCGAATTCCCTACTACAGCCAATTAGAAAAAAAGGGGATTAACCACTAGTAACTTTTTGAAGGCAGTCAAGCCATATATTGCTCTGGGATATTACTTCAAATATGCAGGCTGCTGATCCATTTTTTCCTTTATACACAAAACACAGGCTGATACCTGCGCTGGTGTCCCTGAGCAGAAAGCAAATAGAACTCTAACTAAATTCTCAAATATTAACTGGGAACTTTGTGATGTTTCCCTTAAAAAGTTGATGTTCATGGCTCTTAAAAGATAGCTGTGCACACCCAAAGCACCACATTCAGATTTCTGTTGTTCATCCATATAGTTACTCAGTTCTGATAAAAGATTTGAACCGCCTACTAGGAGGAAAAATCTATATAACAAGATAGAACGACCTTGATGTAACGTCTATATAGGTGTCAAAAATCCAACTCTTGAAATGACACAATTTTGGCCTTCAATTTTGTTTTCACTCCTCTCTCATGTTCTCCTATGTAAAAAAGTAAAAAGAAAAACATTCATTGATATTACTTCCCCTTCTACTAATCCAACAAAACAATTTTTTTTTTTAACTTTTATTAATTATTTTTTTGTTTATCTTTTTTACCTCCATAAATTAGCAAACAAACAAAGTCATGTTTCTTATTGACTGTCTCTTAAAATTATCCGATTAACAAATTATTGAATTATTGATAATATTTTATATTTTACTCATAAATTGTTAAAATTAGATAATTGAGTGCACGGGTCATAACTAGTAAGAAAACATGTGATGCTGTGTAAAACATGAAAATGGAAAAGGTTCTTGGGGATACTTGGATTACTTCCATAACAACCAATGCATTTATTGACTGCATGTAAGTTGCTTCACAGTTTCATTATAGAACTTACATATGTTAGCTGTATATTACGTGTTGCTTGGAAAGTTAAAAATTTATTTTGTAGTGTTTAAAATTTTAAGATAAATAAGGCTTTGACTTGTATTTTTCTCCCATTTGAAAAGTTTGTGCTTGTTGACGCCTTATAGATCTTGTGTTGTTTTATGTATCTAGTTATTTTTTCTATTGTTTTTGGTAAGCAGATACTTGCAATGTTGTTGCTTTAAATCTTGTTGTAGGTAAGTTTTAATTCTTACATGTTTTCTTTTCGACGTGATTGCAGGACAGAAGCAGATGGTTTAAGGCACTTGTGAGTGGTCCTTCCTCTCTCGTGTTAAATTGATTTCGTGTTATTTTTATAATAGCCTCTGATCTCTCGTGATGTGTTTGTGTGCAACTATGAATAATATTATCATTCCAAATTCTATTGCTGCTAAATGGCACAATTCTATTTCCCTATTTAGATGTATGTTGGTTCAGTGAAAGTGTTATTGTTGGGATACAAAAACAAAAAGTAATGACAGCAAAAGTAGCTTAACCAAACTTGGGTGTTTCTGTTTGCCCCACATTATACGTTAGTTAAGTAAAGGGGTCCTTGTTGGAAGACAAAGAGGTCATGAATAATAAATAAAAAATCACAATTATATTGTTGAGAGTTAATAGAAGGATCATACCCCATAGTTGTCACAACTGAAGAATTTTCTTCCCGTGTTTAGAATCATCCTAATGTCTTCATTGAGGAAAGAATCCCACAGTAAGAGTATCTTGCAGCCATCTCCCCCCCATCCTCCTTGTTTTTGGGGTCCCCTCACTCACTCGCTATTCCCTTATCCTTCCACTGTACTAGCTTTTTGGTGAGCACCCCATATTTATCGAAACTTAAGAACCTTCTTCCCATTTTTAGAATCTGCTCGTAATGTTTCATTGGGGCAAGAATGGTGAAAAAGGCTTTAATAATTGACTTGAGTTTTTTCATTTGATTGGTTTAGGTGACTGGTTTGAGTTGACTGTAATTAGATTTATTAAAATTTTCTGCAATTCAGATTTATGGTTGAAAAATAAAGGTTTGAGAAGTTGGGCCACTTTAAATGTCCTATAGTTCCAGCAATTTTGAAAAAATGAGTCAGAAGTTCGGTAAAAACATGGTTATATTAAAAAAGGAAGATTGGTGGAAGTCCACATTGAGTTATTCATTAGGGTGAATCTGAAACTGGTTGGACAATTTCTGTATTTGACCCATAGGTTTCCTTAATTGTTTGAGGTGAATGTGGAAATGACCTAGAACAGTTGGCGTATGCAGAGTACCTTTCTTTTCATATTTTTTCTTATCCAATTGAGCAAATGGAATAAATTATATCCTTGTTTTTATATGTGATTGAAGCAATGTGTGTTGACCAAGTTAGTGGAATATGTGCATATTACGGAGGCTGAGTTTGAAATGCTAGAATCAATTTGGGAATTGTGTGTGCGTCTTATTCTGTTCTTTAGAGCAGATTTCCCTTGAATAAATTTGTGTGAACTACTACTATACGAATGTTACTCAGTGTTTAGTGTATCCAAACAATTGGATCTATGAGTCCTTTGCCATTGTACTATTTTCTCTTTATCCTAATCTTGTTATGAAATTCTTCCAGAACTCTAATAATGCTGCTGTGGCATTATGCCCACCGGTCAATATTGCTTGGCATCACAATTATGGATTGCTAACTTTGAGTCCTAACCATAATAATGTTCTTAATCTCTAAGATCATTGATGTACTGTCTGGAAACAGTATTTTTATTCCTAGCAAAAGTTTTCATTGCTCATCCTCGATTTTCTCTTTACCCCTGATTTGGAGAAAACTTTCTATACTCAAGTTAACATGTAAGAATTAAAGTTAATATTTCCTATAGGTAGTGTATTGAATATTCTAAGCATGTAGTTATGACATCTAATCCATTTTTCCCCTTTAAAATCTTAAAGTGGGAAGGACAAGATAATGTGTACATATTTTCTGTTATCATGCTGACATATGCTGCTAGCTGTCCCTTTTTTTTTTTATAAATATTAAAGTTAATGTATTTCATTGGGAAATTGCTAAATCTACAACCATCTTGGATGTATCTTGAACCCTCTCTCTTACATTCTTGGATATATGCGAGAGGAGGGGTGTGGTACAACCATTAAGGCTGTAAATCTAGCATTTCCTTTTGTTTTGCTGCTTCTATTTAGCCTTGGGAGGAGAGAATGAAGAGTGCACATGAGCAAGGAACACTTGTCCAACTTTCGAATTTGGATCAAGAATATACTTCAGGAGAAGTGGAGGTAATGCCCATATTATTATGCAAGCTAGATTTATTCAATATGACCCTTCTTCTGGATTAATGTTGTCCATTTAATGGACTTACTAATTTTGTGCTATGCTTAAATCTCGTGGTGGTTTTGTTGTCATTATTGTTATTGTGCATTCTATCCGCAAATACATGAGAATTGAGATTTCTTGCATGACATGAGTGACATGTTCTCAGAATTCTCAAACAGCTCTATGTTTGGTAATGTTTATAGTTTTCTGTTTTTGTATAGAGTAAAAATAAAACATATTTTCATTTATTTTTGTAAAAACAAACACAAAAAACATATTTTCATTTATTCTCGTAAAAACAAACACAACAATATTTTTGACACATACATGTGTTTGTAATTTTTTGTTTTTGAAACAAGTGAGGGCACTGAGGAGTGTGCAGAGGGGGCTGTTGGTGGGAGGGGAGTTGCCTCGGAGGGTGGTCAATGATGGTGCCCAGTAAAGGCAGCTGGACGTGGTGATCATCAATGGCGGTCAGCGAAAATACATTTTTGCTTCCTAGAATTTAATAAAATTTAAGAACTATTTACAGTTTGTTTGAAAACAAAAAAATAGTTGTTAAAACGTATTTTTGTTTACAGTTTACAATTGTTTCAGTGTTTGGTGCAACTGCTTCTTACAGCTTGTATGGAAAAAAAATTGCTTAAAAGGTAATTACCCTTTATTTGGGAGAGGAGAGCTTTACATTCAGCTTTTAGAATAAGCTGCAGCCTGCAGCAAAGAAGCCTTTGTCTATTACTAAAAAAAAATTTACTTGCTCAAGGTTTTCTTCACGAGGTAGATTTTCCAATTTCTAACTTTATCCTTAAAGACATCATTTCGCCAATACTTCGAAATTCAATTCATAATTACGAATTTTCCAGTAATGGATGTACACATGCCCTTCATTCATTTTAAATCTTGACCTAGACTTTATTCAATATCTTTCAAATGCTGCTCACATGACAGTGGGATTTTATCCCACTCCCCCCTTCAATTTGTTCCCCTGTTGTATGCTTTGGCAGCACAGAACATTGAAATTATGAGCATTATAAATCTGACTGGACAACACAACCTTAAAAAAAAATGCTAGGTCTGGTCAAAATAATTTCAATCTTGACTTAGTAATTATCAGGATTTTTTTTAATTGATGCACTCCAATTATATTCTTTTTCAAAATTTTATTTCTTTGTTGTAAAAGCCAGCTTGTTTGTTTATATTGAACACGTCAGAGTTTGTTTCTCAATAAGATATTTTTGCCCTTTGATTTTGTTCCCTTCATTTGAGTTGTGTGTGCACTTTACACGTGTCATTCCTCGCGATGGTCTTCCATTTTCAACTTCAACCTTGTTTTTTTATTATTTAGTTTCTACTTCAAATCACATCTTTTCCACCATCTCATAAGATATCATCAAGATATGGTGGGTCTTGATGAAATCTGGTCTCCTTCTGAGTCATTTGCAGAATCTCTTTCCCCAGCCCAATTACCCCAGTTTCTTATCTTATTGCCACAAGTATGTAATAGCACAGCTAATTGAATTATTCCAATTCTATTTTCTCTGATGTTGTTAACTCACTTTTTAATTTTGCTGCTACCTCTTTCACCTTCTTTATGTTAGCTCTGAACTTGATTTGATAAATTAGGAATTCACGACAGTATATGAAACAGATAAATTACTCATGTACTTCCCTCAATAAATTTTGATGTTTTTTTTTCTATTTTCGTATCAATCACATAAATTTCATATATTACTTCATTCTCATTAATTTTAAGCCACATGTGATTACTTTCAAAACTGTCTGTCAGTAGTAAAATATATAAATAAGTGACATTGAAATTTAATATATGCATAAGTACTTGCATGCATGTGTAGCAATGATAACAATGACATTTTGTCTTCCTTTTTCCTTTTTAATAGTAATTTGTAGTAATAATAATCACATTACGTATTTAATTCTATATTCATCTAATGTCTATTGTTTATTTGCCAAGCGTCACCTATCATTTGCGCCCCTGCTATTTACATTAAATTTCTTTTTGGTCCCTCTTCATTCCATTGGAATAGTGAAGTCCATGGGCATTAGGTTTAGTTGCAATGTAACATCTTTCCTGTGACTAGCTCTTAGTGAATAAATGGTGTAAATTTTATTCTAGTCACATCATCTATAAATTCTTTCAAGTCGATATACAAAGACTAAGGCATTTGATAGCTATACATCTCCCCAGAGGCAGGCAGATTTGTTCTGAAAATAGGAACATCTAATCTTTCCCAGCATTTTGCTGCTCTGCAACATAGTATTCTTGCTGCATGTATGGTCTCTCTCTCTCTCTCTCTGAGATTAAATATATCAAACCAGCACATTAACGCAAGCAAGCAAGCTTGTGAAAGTAGAACTCAGCTGTGTGTGTGCATGCCGAAACTTCATATATAAATTTACCTATTTTGGTGAATGTGGGTATCAGATAGACCTTGATTTAGGCTGGGTAAGGACGCAGAGGATCACTGTCTCTGTTATCATTGGCCAAATCCTTGTTGTGATCTTCGTGGAGGTGTGCCACTGGTGGCAAGTGCTGAGCCACACTCAGACAATCTGTAGACGATCCATTGCTAATATTATCATTGCTCTGCTGATTGAAGGAGATCCTACTTCCACGATTTTTTGCCATTTGAAAGCACCATCGCAACTGTATATGTGTTTATTTGATGTGTGCGATAAAGAACCTTTGACATGGTGAATAGTTTGCTGCCTGCAAAATGCCTAGATTTATACAGGTGACATACAAGATAGGCACTTCACTGACTCCAATTGGGTTTGCATGGTTTCTTGTTTTGGAGTAGTATTGAATTGATCTTGTTGCTTGCTATTGCTGCTTGCCTTTGTGTCTTCCCCTACCCGGCCAGCCAACAGTCGGGATCATTTGCTCTCATAATCACAATTGAAGCAGAGCATTCTCTCTTTTCTCTCTCTATTAAGTTTATCTCTCTACAATAGCTGCATTATGAGAAAGAAAATGTTTTTAAGGGTTGAAAATCGATTTAGCAGCTGTGAGCTTATTGATGCTACTCCACTGATAGTGCTGCGCTCTAGTTTTATAGGAAGAGTGAGGAAGAAAGAGAAGATGTAAGTGTTGATGGGGCGGGCTATCATAAAAAGAGTTGGACACGGAAGAGAGTACTTGACTGTGTGAAGAGGCTTTTCCGTGGCTGCTGGTTTTGGTTGTGGTTGCAGCTGGAGAAAGTGGTGGGCCTGGTGGCTGATGACTAAGGGTTGTGCAGATAGGCACACGTGCTCACAAACAGAGGGAATATAAGAGAGAAATGAAGAAGTCAAAGATGCACTGTGAGGCCTCTATTGCTTTCGAACGTAGCCTACACGAGTGTCACATGAGCACTTTTGTGACAACCCATTTTGGTCCACACTGCTAACTGGATTGTAATTCTACGGTGATATTGATACAATCATACAATTAAAAATAAGGGAGACCAAAGGAGGATTCAACAGAAAATGTAGTGGCGCAACTTGTAAGTTACCCTCAAGAGAATGAAGATAAGTCGGCTGATGATTATATATGATATAGCTTTCTTGAAGAGTTTTTTATATTCAAGACCTATAGTTATCTTATAAAAGTAGTCATTGCTAAAAGTAAAAAGTGATTGCATATGGGCACCTGGTGCATTTTCCGAACACATGCTTCAGAGTGAGTAGAGGAGACAGGGTCAGCTTCTGGACTTGGGTGGTGTGGGTAGGAGCCGCTTGCCAATGTCTTCCTGGTGAGGAGTTCAGGTGCTAGCCTTTTTAAGATGTTTGCTTTGTTTGAATGTCTCTACAGTAGTGGGGTAGTTAGTAGGAGAGATGACAACTTGAGGTGGAGGGGCAGTGAACGGAAGATTTGACATTTGCTCGTTCTATTAGCTTCTGTTTGGAAGTTGTGTGATGAGTTTTTTTTGTTGGAGGTGTATTTGGGGGGATGGAGCACCCTCCGAAGAGGCTCTCTTTGCTTGTGCAAGCAATACATGAGGATCCTGACTATTAATAACCTCATCCGTAGGAGGTTTCTTGTCAATTGGTGATGCATGTTCAAGCGCGATAGAGAATCATTATCTGACTTGCTTCTGCATTTTCCTATTGCCTCGGCTTTGTGGAGTTTGATTTTCTATTTGTTTGGCATGGTTTTGAACTACGCCGTGGAGGGGGCTTTAAAGAGTTGGAGGGGATCCAAGATTTGTAGACGTAGAAGAAATGCTTAGAGGTTGGCGCCTTTGTGCCTTGTGTGGATGATTTGGCTTGAATGCAACAAGAGATCTTTTCAAGGCTTTGAAGTGTCTACCTCCAAACTTAAGTGCAATTGTTTGTCCATTTTGGCCTCACTTGGTTTTGGCTTAATGTCGGACTTTTAGCCTTTTTGCTTACCGTCACAAAAGTCATTTGTCAAATCACAACTTTTTCACTTTGAATGGTAGCTTAGGAGCCACTTTTTAACCAAATGAACTTTTTTTTATACTTATTTGGTGTTAAAAATGCAGAAAGTCTTGGCTCTAGTTTATCAAACGAAGCCTTTGTATAGTTGGGTGGGGTGGAGCATTCCCCAGCTTCGATTCATTTGTTGATTCCTTACTTTGTAATTAGTGGGCCTTTGTTTTGTAGTATGGCCTTTTTTGTCTCTCTTGGGATCGACAAATGTGACCTCCCTTTTTGTCTCCCTTTGGGTTGCATCCCCTTGATGCTCATTTTATAATACACTTATTATAGACAAAAAATTGTTCTTAGTAACACCGACCTTTTAAACTAAACATTAAAATGAAAAATGGTGTTCTCACCACTATTCTAGCTTATGTTTTCATTGTTAATTTTAATAATATTTAGGTAAATATTTTCTTGCAATGGTACTGGTAAGTCCAATATATAGATGCAAATTGGATTTTCAAATGATGTGTATATCACATTGATCATTTATCTTTTGTTTTTTTTAAATTTTACATTTCTTAGTTCCTAATTCCATGCAAAGCAATGTCCATTCGCTAAGTTTGTATGGATTCCATAGTTGTAATTTTGATATATACCATTGATTTTGCAGTAGTCATTTTCAATTAAAAGGCCATCACTTTTGCCTCATAAAATTGAACTTTTGTATAATGCTTGCTTTGGCGAAAGCTACTTTTAGTTTGGCTAGTAGAGGTGGCGATAGTATCCATGAAACAAATGAGAATAACTTTTTTTGATCTTCTATTCTATTATCATTGTCACTTTAAATAATTAGTATGACAATGGAAACAATGTTATTATCCAACTCTCTGACAATTTGAGAATTATAGTCCTTTTTCTACCTTTTCTTTTTATTCTTACTTCTCTTTGGATAAGTATCTTTTTATTTGTCCTCTTAATAATTGGTAACATAATTTGTAGAAATTGGAGCTTATTTTCCACAACTCTATTATGGTATGTTTGGTACGCAAAAATAGGCTGGAATTGAATGGTTATTCCTATTTTTTAAATCAACCGAAGGAATAGGTATTCCATTCCAACATGGATTCATACTCTCATCACACCATCACCTCTGCCATTACTGCTACCACCATCACTGTCAGTACAACCACCACCTACAAACCAGCACCAACCATTGCCATCACTGCCCTCACCAACCATTGCCGCACCGTCGCCGCTACCGTCACTGTCACCACAACCACCACCGCCACTCTAATCTCGCCATCACTGACACATCCATTTTGTCATAGCCACCACCACTCCACCACCATTCTTGTTGCTGCCACCACTACCACCGCACACCGTCACTGCCACAAGCGCCGCCACTACCACCAACCACCACCCCACTGGCACAACCACCACCACCACCACCATTGCTGCCATCACCATTGCTGCCATCACTACTAACATTGTCAGTACTATCGTCGCTCCACTACCATCACCACCACCACCACTACTACCACTCACCACAGCCATTGCTACGAAAGCCAGAGCCGCCTTTAGCGCAACCATTGTACCCACAACATTTTTTTAATGCCATTTAGTTATTTTAGGATTCCATGACACTTCTTTAATAATTGAATATTATGAAAATTATAATTTATTATTTTTATCATATTTGATGAAATTTTAATAAATTTTGTTAATATATGAGAGTTAATCGCTTGTTAAAAATTTTGAATGGTAATTTATTCCATTGGCTAAAAATATCGAGCATAGGAATAGAAAGTCATTCTATTCTCGCATCAACTTATGTTGCAACCAAACAATAGAATGAGAATAAACATTCTATTCGGGGATCTAAATAACAATCATTACGTAACGGTATTTTGGATTACCGATTTGGATACACTGAGATATTGACTTTGCAGAAGATCCCATTTGTATCGACCGATTCTCCCCTTACGTAATGGGTGTCAGTCGTGTATCGGTCTGTAACGACCATTATAGCCAATAAAGGCCCCCGACACAACAACAAGCATGAATAGCGAACTCACCTTTTCCTTTTTCTTTTTTCATCTTTGAAATCTTCTCGTTCCTTCTTTGTTTTAACAAATGAACCCTTGCAGCGATTTCTCTTTCCCGAACTCATCTTCCTCTTCAGATTTGGTATTCGAACTTGGGTTTGAGTTTGGTTTTGGGATTTTGGTGGCCGATTAAGGTTCCAACTTCAATTTTTGTTCGATTTGGGGTTTAGGGTTGCCGATTGTGTTTAATTTGAGCTGGATTGAGGATTTTGACTGTGATTGATGTTGATTTCTGTTCAAATTTGGGATTTCAGACATCAATCGTGGATTTCTATTGCCGATCGACAATTTCGACCCTCGATTGTGTTGGATTTCACTTCGATTTTGAGATTTCGATGGTCGATTGTGGTTGATTGGTGTTCAATTTGGGATTTCGGTGGGTGATTGGGGTTCAATTTGGGGATTTCACCAACTACTCTTCAATTTGGGATTTCGGCGACTCGAGTTGGGATATCGGTGACTTTTGTGTTCGCATGACTTTAATTTGGGATTGGGGACTGTTTGGATTTGGCTCATTTGGAATTCTAATTGGATTAATTTGATTTTCTCCCAATTTGTAAATTATGTATATATCTCATTTATATTATATAAAATAATATTCGAATTATATAAAATACTACATAAACATTTAATAATTAGTATAATATTTTTTTTAATTTAAGTTTGAATTATTCATGGTTTAATTATATAATATATGGAAGAATGTTTTAATGATATAATAGTTTAATAATGTTACAAATTTAATAATATTATTGTTATATGTAGTATTGTAGTTACTTGTAGTATTATTTTATGATTTATAAAAATCATAAAATAATATTCATATTATATGAAATTATATATGATGATATGTGCATTTATTATTTAGTAAAATATTTTTTATGATTTAAGTTTGATTTAAGTATGAATTATTTAGTATGTGATTTTAAAATGATATCTTGTTAGTAATACTAATATGTTAGAATATTGGATTGTTATTTATTAGTATATTAGAGGTTTAAAGCATGCATGACATTGTGACAATTAATATTATTTTTTGCTTGTTTTTGTTATCAAAGATTATCAATTGTATTAGTATTTATAATATCATAGATAGTGAAATCCTTTTACCATACAATAATATCGTATTTTTTTATTTTAAAAATAATATAAATTCTAAAAAATATGTTTTTTTGTGTCAAAATGTCAATTAAAACACTTACAAACATTCAATTTATAGTAAATAAAGTTAGGATATGTGTATCATTAAGTTTTATGTCATATGCTAGCACTTGAAAAAAATTTACGTGCGCGTTTACCGATTTTCGTTACAGGTTGACCTATATGCCCAATACCTGTTACACGCGCCCGTGACCATTACGCAGGCCAATACCGCAATTTAAAACATTGATTCCATTCCATTCTAACTTTCATTCCAATCCAACTTTTGTTCTATTTCCACATCATTCCATTTATGCGTATCGAGCATGCCATTAGTTTTTAGTTCTCATTATATTAGAAATTATGGAGTTTGTATATGCCAAGAGAATCTATGTTTCACTTTAAAAGTATAAATCAAGTTAATATGGTTGTCGTAGAAAGTAAAGTTACATACAGAGATAAATATTTAGGATTTGAGGTATAATAACAAAAGAGAACAATTGGGACCAACTCATTTCCCTTTCCTGTCCATTTTCCTTCCATAATCTCTCAACTGGGAACCTCTCCACATTAAAATCCTAAACATCGATCGACATTTCACACCCTTCCTCTATCAAATAACAAGTATGACACAAAATTGTCCAATAACGGCATTTGCTTCTTAATAACCCCCATATCACAAACCTCTAATGCATTCCTTGATGTATTGATACCTTCCAAACTAAGATATTGCATGAACCAAACTCATCCCTTGTAGTCTGTATGCTTTGTCCAAATTATAGTTTTTTTCTTGGATTTTAATGTATCTGTTTTTATTTGATTCTTGCTTTCCTTGAAAAACAAATGACTCATTTCCGACATTGGCAAAGTGACCTAGAAAGTTGAAGCTCCCTTGTAATTAAGTAATTGGTTCATCTAGCAACTTTGAAGGAGATAAATAGTGGGATGCTTCAAAAGTTGCAACAGAACTACTTTCTTATTTTTTTTATTACAATAGGATTTTGGTAAATGCTAGTTGCTATCTTAGGCTTTATGGGTTATGGATTGTATCTCATTTCAGTTTTATGCCTTTATTTTTTTTAAGGCTTTGAGAAGAGAGAATGTGTCAAAATTCCCTTGGCTTGTCTTGTAGTGGCTAACATTAGGTGCTTTGGGGTGACAAACTATCTGCAATGTTGACACAATTATCACGACTTTATTTTTTTAAGGCTTTGAGAAGAGAGAATGTGTCAAAATTCCCTTGGCTTGTCTTGTAGTGGCCAACATTAGGTGCTTCGGGGTGACACACTATCGACACATTTATTATGTATGTATTTAAATAGGATGATTGGGGTAGTGTATTTTATGTATGCTTGCAGGCAGCCTATTCTAAAGGTTTTGAGGAGTATAGTTTAATCCCACGTTTTGAGATTGGATGTCCTTGTTGTCTCGACACCTTCGCTTGGGAAGAAGCTTGCCCTAATTTTTATGCAAGCACTTCCATGATCCAAATTAATTGTGAATTATGGATTTTTTTGGAGATGATTTGGGGAGTACAAATCTTCTTCCTCCAATGATTTAATTTGATGAGGTTGAGAGCTAAAGAACGGGAAAAAAATTTACTCCAGGAAGACTACAAGGTCGTGGTTAGATGGTTAAGGTGATCCAAAAGTATGTCTTATATGCATCTAGTAGGAGAAGGTACAATGAAGAAGCCTTAGGCCCAATGGTATGGGTGCCACTTTCTCAAATGGGAGGTGAAGGTTTCAAACCTTGCTATGTGTAAGGTGTGGGTGTTGGGTGTGTGTGTATTTTTGGATAAAAAAGGAAGTAGGAGAAGGTATAAATTTCTTTGTTAATTTGGATATGGGATATTATATTGATTCTTGTTAAAGTTGAACTTATGGTGGAAGTTGATTATTGAGAAGCAAAAGCCAAAAAATATCAAATTGGAGCTTCTAAAAAATTAGCCCTTTAAAGTAATTTTTACCTTTATAAGCGGAAAGCAAAAATTGTGCTAAGTAAGTTGGCACATATCTCAAAGATTAAAAAAAAAATGATGCTAAAAGCTACCTTGAGAGGTTGCAGCAAAAACTCCCATTGGGTCCTCATGCTTGCTAATGAATAAGAAGCATTAGTCAATTTGGGAGTAGCTAAGGTGGAGTAAGTTTGGACCACTTCTATATTGTATAGAAATTATGCATGGCGGGAGGGGTCCATCTTATTTGATAATTTTGTTTGCGTGTTTATTTTGGTTTCCATACGTTGATGCCTTTTACTGAATGTACCTTCAATGGTAGGAAGGATATACGCTCGTATATCTTACACATTATAGTTTTTGTTCATTACAAAAGTAAATAGAAGCGTCGTTCGACTCTGGCTTAAAGTTGGGCTTTTAGCCTATTTGCTTAGAGTCACAAAAGGTCAATTGTCATATCACAATTTTTTCTCCTCACATGGTGACATAAAGCCACTTTTTAACCGAAAGAACTTTTTGTTCAGTTGGCTTAAAGTTAAAAAAGCAAAAAGAAGCCATGTTTGGTAACGTTTACAATTTTTTATTTATTTTTATAAAAAAAAAAAACATATTTGGCACATAGATGTTTGGAACGTGGTGGTCAAAGATTGTGGACAAATGTAGTAGTCGGGGCGATGATTAGAGGTGGTAGCTAGTGATGATAATAAGGGGTAGCAATGGTGGTTAGAGGTTGTGGTCAGAGGCGGTGAGTGTATGTGGTGGTCGAAAGCAGTGATTTGAGGTGGTGGCTAGAGGAAGTGGCTAGAAGTGGTGGTCGAAAATGGTGGAGGAAAATCAGATAGAACGGGAATTTTATTTACAAAACAAATGAAAATATATTTTTCTTGTTTACAAGAATTTAGTAAATTTTAAAAACTATTTATATTTTTTGAAAACAAAAATAATTATTAAACACGTTTTTGTTTCAATTTACAAAAAAAATTAAAAATAAAAATAGAAAACAGTAAACATAGCCTCGTTTGGTAATGTTTATATTTACTGTTTTCTGATTTGTTTTAAATTTTTTTGTAAATTGTAAACAAAAACATGTTTGATAATTATTTTTGTTTTTAAAAAAATATGAACAGTTTTCAAATTTTACTAATTTTTGTAAACAGAAAAAATGTGTTTTTATTTGCAAACAAATTTTCATTCTATTTTTTTTCCTCCACCTCCAACTACCACTTTCGACCACCATCTCCGACTACTCTCTCCGGCCACCACCTCCTAACCACCCCCTCCAACCACTATTTTCGGTCACCACCTTCGACTATCACATATGGCCAACGCCTCCGATCACCATATACAGTCACCGCCTCCAGCAACCAATCACTACCTCTTGCTATCATTAACGGCTACCATCTCTGGTTATCACCTCTAATCACCATTTTCTAAACATCTATGTGCCAAGCATGTTTTTTTGTTTATTGTAAACGAAAACAAAACTGTGAACATTACCAAACAAAGCCATTTAAGCCAAGTTACCAAACGAAGCCAAAATTACTTAAACATTTGTTTTAATACACATCTCAATCTATTATAAATCCTTGTATAGGTTTTGTATCTTTGTTCTCAACTTCTTAGCTTGCTATCTTTCAGGATATTATTTGGCACGCTTTTAAGGAAAATTGTACGGCAAAAGTGGTACAACGGACTGCAATTTCTAGTCCGCACCCTGGTATGAAATAAATTGAAGATCCTTTCCTTTACTAATGTTTTTGAATTCCAAGGCGTATTCATTTTCTTTTTTAAACTTAAGTCTTTTTAGACGATTGAAAGATGAGTCGCGAGTAGTTAGTATGTTTTCTCCAAAGAAGAAAAGGGAAGTTGTGTATATTGTCCTTTTTAGTTTGTCGATACAATCTAATATTAAAATGATCAACTCTCATGTTTGGCAGTTATAACATTGCCCATTTTAATTTCTTAGGCCAAGCTTTTATTATTTTGAAAACGAGAAGTGCGGCAGAAAGGATCGTCAAGGAGTTGGATGATGGATGCTTAATGCTATCAAATGGGAGGTACGCACATATTGCTATCAAATTTTAATGTCCTATATTGATGCCTTTTTTTTTCTTGGGAAGCAAAGAAGAGTTTATATTGAGATACATGGGGAAGCAACTCACTTATGCACAAGATGTTGAGATACATGGGGAAGCCACTTAGAAAACTACATAATACTAAACCTACCTAGTTAGTTATAAATTTATATGACAATTCACAATGGTTGGATGCGACATCTATCCTAATTATGACAAGGAATGGCTCTTTTTATTTTTATTTTTACAATCAATGGTTGAGATGCTCATGACTCTCTTTTTCTCTTTGCTCTCTTTGCCCTCTATGCCCTCTTCTTCTTGAAAAAACAATCTCTCGCTCTTTCTTCGCCAACAAAGCTTGACATCCATTAGTTGAACCACTCAACGGATCCATCTTTTGGATTTCATGCCATAACTCTCAACTATTTTTTTTTCTTTCTATGAATATTATATCCCTTGTGATTTAGCTTCCCTTTAGATTTTGAGGGTAGGGAGAGTGAAAGGAAGTGTTGGTTATTTAGGTAAGGTAAGCAAGGAGAAGTGAAAGAGTGAGAGCTATTCCTCCCCCTTTTGGTTATTTAAGAGTGCAAAGAGAGTGGTATTTTCTTCCTCTTATTTGTTGTAATAATTAATAAAAAAAGGGAGGCACTTAATGTCTATCTTTGTATATTAACTTGTATCTTTTACTTTTTGTATGCAATATTCCTAAAATTAAGGGTCATAATTGGTATTGCAAAAAATATACCAAGTATCACTCCACTTCTCCTTGGCTTCTTCCCAATTTCGAAGGGAAAGAAAACCGGTAACTAGTGGGGCCTCTCTCCCTTCACAACCCTTCCATCTACTTCTCTTTGTCTTCTTAAAAATTAACCACCCAAAATTATAACTAATTTCCCACTTTCAAATACTACACTTTCCCCTCAAACAACTCATTCCAAACGAAGGCTTAGTTCTTTACCAATTGGATTTCATCTAATAATGGAGAAAGCAAGAAGCTTCCCTATTACTCTTCTCTCCCTTTGTATACCAACTACTCTTCCCCCCTCCC
>JAOTRH010000022.1:11079270-11098619 GCA_034768845.1 Heliamphora exappendiculata
AAATCTAAGCCTGACACAGGTTCTGAACCTGCGTCTACTGTTCGACAGCCCTCTATATCTCAGTAGTTTTCCTCATCAGGGCTGTCAAATTCACTTTATTTTCTTCCATTTCTAATAGTTCTACGATCTATTCAGATACTCAATAAAGTCTTCCTGTAATTGACTTGGCCCAAATGCGTATAGGATGCAACTCTTTCGACTTAATAATTTCTAACCAAAACAAACCTGCAACCCGAAGAGGAGGGGAGAAGCAAGCATCAGAAGCTTCTCAGATAGAACCTTGATGAAGACAACAAACCTTCTAAGCACGACGCGACAAGTTGCGAGTGAATACGGAAGGATGCCCCGATTGGGCTCAAGACAAGCAGAAAATCGAAAAAGACAGCATGGCAGCTAAAACCCAGAAAGGGAAGCCCAAAATCCTAACTAACATTATACAAGGAAAAACCCCAAGAGAGCATCTATACAAAGATTCTAAGGGAAAAACTGGATAGAACTCCGAGAGAAAAACTAATCTAAACCAAAAAAGACCCTGAGCCTAAACCGAAGCAGGGGCCTAGGGGGAAGAGCTAATCTAAACCAAACAAAGGATCAAAACCAAAACCCGAGTGGAGCACCGGGAGGAGAACTATCCTTACCCAACAAAGGTTCTAAAGAAAGCTAAAAACCTAGGCAGAGCCCCGGGAGGAAGACAAACCTGAGCAAAATAAAGGGTGCTAAACCGATAGGCCGGGTGAAGCCTCGGGACAGAGAAAGCTATCCTAAACCAACAAAGGGTCCTAAACTAAAACCCCGGCAAAGCCCCAGGAAGAAGGTCGAGATCCTAATATAAACAAAGATTAAAATTAAGACTCGGCTAGGAACTCAAGAAGGAAACTATCCTAAATCGGACAAATGTCTAAAGAAAACCTAGGTAGAACCCCAGGAGGAAAACTATTCTAAACCAACCAACTAAGAAAAGGTCTTACACACATACAAAAAAAAAACATCCAATCAAATAAGAAAAACACATATTCCTACTGGTTTAATACCTAATGGGGGGTTCTAAGCAACTCTATGCAGAAAAGCCCGATTTATTCAATACTCTGGGTACCTTCTGAATAGAGTCAAGAATATACCTCACATGCTTAGTGTAGTGCAAGACATGGTCTAACTGTACGCAATAACTCTTTTGTCGCACCTAAAGAATGATGCGGCCAGAAGGCTTGCCCGCCTCCTCAACATAGCCCCGAGACGGTAAACTGACTGGGGTATCGGGTTGACCAAGCAGGGGCCGAGAACAATGCAAGATGCGTATGAGAATGCAAATGAGAAAGTCATATTAAGAACCAATAATATTTTCAAGTTTAGCCCTCTTATTTGTTTTAAAAATAGTCCCTAGGAGAGTCGCCAGAAAATACTGTGGCACCAGGATTTTGGGTTTAATCAAAAATAGGGAATTCGAGAGTTATTATGCAAACTTTTTAACACATTGTAAATCAAAAATTTTGAAAACCCTTTTTATCGAAAAAAATAGAGTCGCCACTTAGTTTTTAAGAAAAATTAAGAAAAACAAAAGAAACCACTGAACTTTAAAACGTTTAACTAAAGAGGATATGGGTTCAGGGGTTAAAGTACGAATCAGAGAAAATGTTAGGCACCTCGTTCGCCCAACTATGAGGTTGGCTCTACTAATCATCATTAGTTCTTAATTATATTTCTAAAATGCATGCAAATATAGAAAGTGGAGAGCAAAGAGAGAACACATGAAATCAAATAATAAAATAGCATAGCATAAGTATATAGAACACAAAACAAAACATAAAAAAAAAAAAGAAAGAAAGCCTAATTCCTAATCGTGTTAGATCTATACTAAAGGATATATGGTGAAACTTGCATGTGATAAACAAATAATAGGATCATTAAAAATAAACCATAATAATGTGAAATTACACTAATGATGCATAGTAAGCTTAACATGGGTTTAAGCAAAGGAAAAACAATCCTAAAGATTTATAAACCTCAGTCATGCTGAATCACATTACAAACGGCGTACTAGATGTCATATATAATAGAACTGAATACAGTAAAAGTAAAATTAAGCTACTGGAAACAAAAAAAGCTTGTAATCGTAACTTACATAGGTTGCGGTCGCAAGGCTAGAAGATGTAAAGGTTGCGGGCACAACCGCAAGGATGTTAGTGCCAAATAGTTGTGCCCGCAACTATGGAATTTGTGACCGTGAGGTATGTTGGCACCGCTTTGCTGAATTTAAATAAACAGTGTATAGGGGGCTAACATGGGATGTGTGGGGTCGAATACGAAACAGAATTACAGAAAAAGATTATGACCACTTCAATCAAAAACAAATTGAAAACAGGAATAGTTTGATACTAACTAAAATCTTGGAATTAAGCATGCTAACAATACAATTAAAATAATAAAGCTTAATAATAAAAAATTAAAAGACCAAGCATGCTAATCATGAATCAAAATTAAAAATTTAACCCGACCACTCCACAAGGTAGAAAGTGTGGAGAGAGAAGTGTCGGGGCTCATACAGGTATACCTACGAAGTGACGATCCGGATGTTTCCTCAGGTCGTGTAATGCTCATCTTTCCAATCATCGAGAAGGCTTGAGTTCCAGTACTTCGGGTAATTGGAGTGTATGGAAAATCGGGATTTGGGTCGATAATGCGGCAGAGTATCGACCTCAAAAATCGTCCTCTAAAATATGTACCGAAGGTATGTATTTATAGAGAGCATCACCCAATGAGATGGTGACACGTCTAGGGCTCAGAATATTCCCACGAAGGTTGCGGTCGTGACCTTTGAAGGTTGTAGCTGCGAGGTTGAACGTTGCACCGCAAGGTTTTTTAGGATTTCCAAGGGGTTCTTGTCGCAGTCAAGAAAGTCAAAGATTATGGTTGCAAGGTTCAAATGTTGCGGCCTCAAGATCGCAAGGTTCAAAGTTCGTGGCCTCAATGTTTGATTTTCAGATGTACTGGTTTTGAATCACTTCCCAACAATTGTTTTGGAGACTTTGAGCACCACTCCATTTATTTTTCATCATTGAATTCATCTGGATAAGCCTAAGATTCGACATGGTCAAATCAGGGTGTTTACAACCTGCCAATTAGCAAATGCGTCCTATGCCCTGCCACGACTAACGTCTATTCCCGGTTATTAGCTGGAGGCCAGAGTGCCCAATCGACGTAGTTTTTCGATCTTTCATCAAGGAGCTGAACTAGTGCATAATTACGATATGCGGATCCCAAATCTGTTCATTCACATCATCATTTTCATCATTTCAAACGCGAGTCCAACCCAAGCATGGTTCCTCTCATCAACACCTAACACACGTAAGGATTAAAATCATTAATAATCATTGGTATCTCATACGTTTTACATTTAGGTTTTATCAACTCAAAAACCCACCCAAACATCTCATGGTTCTTCACATTTACACAATCTCATATATTTCACAAAGTTGGTTTAAATTAGCTTAAAACTCCAACCAACATCTTGTAGTTCCCAAAACCCATCGCATTCGTTTGGTTTACTCAAAACCCTAATTCATCATTTCATATTTTCATATATCATCAAATTCATGAATTTTATACATGTAAATAGGCTCTTACCACCCAAAATTTATCAAATCATTAAGCAATTTCACTATTGAATTCATTAATTCAAAACTGCCAATTTTTTAATGATTAACCCAAAAACCAAACCCTAATTTCTCATATTTGAAATCCAAACATGTCTAACAACAATAACAAGTTAAAACCACCTTAACTCATCTACAAATCAAAGATTTAACATGCTTTAACTTTAAACCCTAACCTAGGTTCCAAAAATATAGATTCATCAAGAATTTATGTTTAAGCTCAAAATAATCAACTCATATCCAACAATGTTCATAAGTAATCATAGATCCTACCTTTTTTATGCTTAAGCCACTAGAATCTAACCCTAGTAAACTCTAATCCACCAAATCTCCAATCACGCGGCCAATGAGGAACTTCTAATGCGCATCTTCATTCTCCAACGGTTGCTCACTCGGAAGGGAGGTAAGGAATCCACTCCAAAAGGGCAATGAGGGCTCTAAGGGTCACCAAGACCAAACCCTAGGTCTTCTTTCTGGTTTTAGAGAGAGAGGAGGAGAGAATGCGGAAAAACACCTAAAACCCGCAACTTATACACCTCCATGTCAAAGACCGCTCGATCGGTTTCAAGACCGCTCCAACGGTCCCTCACGGGGCAACACACCATGGAAAGAAAAAGCACACAAAAATCCAAATCTTTGTTCCGACACCTCAAGGCTCGTTCAATTGACCCACCATAACTACTTTTCATGCTTATCCAAGCTCGAAATCCTCATCAAGAATCATAGCTATGATTGAATTTTAACCCTTACCCAAAACCAAAAACTTAACCGTATTCTACCGCACACGCTATGACAGATTTTAATTAACTGTTTCAAAATAGAAAGGAACCAAGTCCCTACAGGAAATAAAATATTTTTTTTAGATGAGGGAGAGAGAAAGAAAGGCTTATGAAGTTATTGAGAAGCATGCATACATCTACAATTCAATACAAATAAATAGATATAAAAATACATATAAGTTCTAAAAATTGGAAACAAACTTTTAGAATTGGTGACCTGGGTTTTGGCTCCACAAATTAGTAAAAGTGTTGGCTAGAACTTATAATATTGGAATGGAGTGATTGTCATTGGGTGTCTTTGTTCCCTCTGTTCTTCTCTCCAATGCTCTCCAAAATTTATTCCCTTTGTTCTTGTCTCCCATGCTCTCCAGATCTTCTCCCGACATGATCAATCTCTCTTTCTCTCACTCTTTTTTTTGATCTTTCTCAAAACAAACAATTGAATCTGGGTGGGAAGAGTTGGTGAGAAGGTTAAATGAAGAGGGATGATGGTCGGGAAGAAAGAAGAAACCAAAGTGAAAAAGAAACCAAAGCATATAGAGAGAGAAATAAAAGAGTTGTTACAGTTGTGGGAAAGAGGAAACGTGGGAAAAAGCAGTTTTTACTGTTTTGTCTTTGCAGTTAATGATTTGTGAATTGTGTAAGATTTGTATTTTTTAAATATTTAAGAGCAATTTTGACAAAAAACATTGTGTGAGTTGGCTTCAAGTTGGTGTTCGCACCAAGTTGTTTACTTTATATATACTAGCGTCGGGCTCACATGCGATGCGTGTACAACTTAAATTATTTAAAAATAAAAAAAATTAACACATTTTTAATACTATACAATCTAATGTAATAAACAAATAAGGTTTATTAAATTTGTTTCTTGATTGCAAACAGAGAAATCCTTTATCCCTCCAATCTTCTCCAATCTTCATTTATAGATTCTGAAACCCACAAATCAACACCATTACCCAATTCTCCCTTCCTTTTCCTCCCCTTCTTATCACTCGCAACCCTTCCGCTAACCTTCCTTAAACTCCTCACATCATCAGGCGACTCGATTTCACTCACCCCTCTCCCCACCATGACTTCATCTTCCACGAAAATAGCTTCCTTACTTACCTTCTCTTCGCCCACCATTTCCACCTCCAACTCTCCAAAAACTCCATTCCCCATTCTAATCCTATCAGAAACCCTAATTTTCTTCACAGTCGAATCTGAAACCCGAATCTCATTAACACCCGAACTTCCTCACGTTCTCTAATCCACATCCATTCTTACGATTCATCCGACTTTCAGAAACGACACTCTTCCTCTTCCGGCCGGACACAACAACATCAGGGGTGATTTCACCGATGCTTCGAATAGAAGCGAGGCAAAGACTCCGTCTTCGAGCGGTTCCCAAAACGGAGACCGAATGTGTCGACGAGGTTCGCTGGCTCTAGTGTTTTCGCGGGGGTCGTTGGTTTGATCGTCGCCATTTTTAGGGTTTTGAGCGGCGATTGAGATTTGACAGTCATGACCATCTCGCAAGTCCTCAAGACCGTCATTGCCCGAGCTTGATACGATGATATCAAGAATGGGCAAGAGGGTGGTTAATTAACTACTTTTTAAAATTTAAAATTTAGAATTATTTAGAGGGTATATTTGGGGGGGAAAAGTACAGTTGGCTTTAGGAAAGTTTCCTTTATAATAGCATAGAAGATATACTTTAATTAGTATATCATCATTTACAAAGTAATATAAATATTTAAAATAAACATACACAATCACATAATAAAAATAGTACAATAAAGTAAAGTAAAAAAAGTTTAACAAATAAAAAACTCTTAATTTAAATTACTATCAATTCATTTAAACACTTCACATTCAAATGTTTGATTTATATAATTAGTACAGATAGTATTGATATTTCTTTCTTATAATAGTGTTACGCTCCAAACTCCGGATCACGCGAAAAGCCACCGAACAACCACCAAAATTACCTAAACAAACGGGTGAAAACCATAAAGCCGAAACGAGGCTAAAATCTTTATAAAATGCACTATCGATAGTTTATTTGATTTAAAGGAGTAGCCCAAGGGAATACGATTACGGCCTCCGAGCCAAGCTTTGAAAACAAATAGATATTTTGGATAGAGAAAATCTTTCGTTTAAAAGAACCTTAGATCGTTCTAAAATCTCCCTCGATGCACAACAGTTTGAATGAAACATAAACCGTTTGAAAACCCCGTTTGTAAACCCTTGAACCCAACAATGAAAAACGTAGTAAGAAAACTACGAAAAACAACAACCAACCATTAGTTCTCTCGAAAGCATTAAAATATGCATGCATCTATAACAATAATATATGCATTACAACATGTTATATCCAACATGAAACATATACAAAAAGGTATAAACTACCTAACACAGACAAAACAGAAGCATTTTGTTATCAGCCACCTCCGGGCATCCCAAGGTCAACCTATAGGATCATGCCCGCCTGCAAAAGGTTTTACGACAAAATTTCACACCATGAGCCGAAGCCCAATAGGAATAGACAGTAAAGTTGTGAAGCAGAATATGCAATCATATACACGCAGGCTCAACCACAGGAGCTAAAAAGATTTTTCTAAAAAAAATCACAAATTTTTCATCAGACTAACACGAATCTCAAAAAGGTTTTATCTCATAAAATCTCAAATTTTTATCCTTAAAACCATGCATGTTAACAGTATGGATATCATGCCACTTAATGGAAAGCAGTAATCAAAACTTGATTTTGTTCAACCGGATCACACAACCGAAATCAAAACGTTATTTTTCCACTCGGAACACAGAACCGAGGTAAATAAAACGATAAGCTGCAATAAAATAGTATGCTCCACTCGGGCCACACAGCCGAGGAGAAAGACATAAATAAAATTCTATGTACCGACTCTGCCACACAGACAAATGTAACAGTTATAGACTCATGTCCATTATCCTAGTCCTGAACCACTTAAAGCCTGCTAGATAATGACAAGTTCTATACGGAGTCACAATAATAAAGCCACTCACGGGGCAACAGGCATCTTTACAGATTTTCACGACCGATGGAAGAAACATTACCAAACCACGATTACGGGAATTAACCCGAGGGACCGTAGTGAACCCACTCTGCGCACGTTTTTGAACTTCCACCAAGGTGCAATAGAAGCTTAACTCAAAATCACACAGTGTCACAATACATCTATGGAAAATATTTAAAAATCTATCGTAGCATAACTGCAAAAACCCGTAAAAATAGTTCTACATCGCATGTAGAAAAGTGATCAAATCCATCCACATGGAGATCTACAAGCATGTAACAACATATTTTCATCCAAACATTTCAAAAGTTGAGACTCAACCCCAAGGGTTAGCTCCAAACCTTCAAAGAAACATGTTTTTAAAATCACCTTTTTGAAAACCACGAATATCCACACATCCATACTACGATATGGCTAACATTCCTCTCCAAGTTTTAGTCAGAAGGATCTCACGAATCCATCTACTAAACACCCCTCGAGGAAAGCCAATCTCAAACATTGAAATTTCTCAAAATTGCCCAAACCAATCGATCAGTTAAGGGACCAATCGATCGGTCCCGAACCAGTCTTGGTTTCTTGGAACAGAAACAAGTTTTTCAACATGAAAACATGTATAAACTCAAAATCTAAACCTGCAAACACTGATTTTGATACCCACAGGTATATCTAAACTCAAAACAACCTCAAAGCCTCGAAAGAGATTCTCAAAATTCGATTTCATCCAACCGAAATGATGAAAAACGATTTTAAACAAAAAAAAACCGATTTATCGAACATAAATCACTTTTTCATGCATTTAAAATGGTAAAGATGCATAAGATTATACGGAGCACCCTTTAACAACTAAATAGTCTGGGATCCTACCTCATAGGTTCAACAACCCGATGCTTTATCAACCGGTGAAAAACCAAAGCCACTGAAACATAATTCCATTTAGATGAAAGTGAAGCCCACCGCGAGTACATCAAGGATCCGCCCTCCAATCACCAGGATCCAAGCCCAAACACACCAAAAACCTAGAGAGAATGCAGAGCTTGAGGTCTAGGGCTTTAGGAGAGAGAAAAGGAAGCTTTGAAGATAAGCTTTGCACACTTTCCAAGCAATTCCACTGCCTTAAAAATAGGTTGTCCGAACAGACCGATCGATCGGTCTTTCCACCGATCGGTCGGTTCCCCATTTCACTACACTATTATCCCAACCTGAAACGATGATATCTCCTTTGTCCGAACTCCGAATAGGGCCATTCTTGTGCTCAAATAAAAGCCCCAAAAGTTTAATTTCCAATAGTTCAAACCTCATACCAAAATTCATTTTGTACAAAGAGTTATGACCAAATTGGTGAAGGCATGTCACTTTTCTTCACACGTTTTTCACATATTTTTGTCCGGACATCTCTTAGAACCACATATTTTTCTCCGAACATATCTTCAATGCATATCCAAGCTCAAAATATTCACCCACAACATCACCAAGGTCAAAAGTTAACTCCAACTCCATCAACACTTAAACATTTCAAAAATGAAATAGGTCGGGGTCTCACAACTCTCCCCCTCTTAACGGAATTTCGTCCCTAAAATTCAATACTGAAACTCAAGTCAAACACCATTCTGCAACCATCAACAATCTCTGATGTGAACCCAGTAACACTGTACAACAGTAAAAGTGCCCCAGCAACTGAAACCCCAAAATCGTCGTCACAAAACTGATACCAAGAAGACAACCATCGTCACACAAGGTAACACGACGTGAAGAATCATCCTCCATACAGAATACTCGCACGAGCAAGTTCCACTAACACTACTGTCATCCAGGAAACATCCGTGAAACTTCGAATCAAGATCCAACTCATACTGCCAAACTCACGTACACAAACCACTCCAGTGACAAACGCATCACACAAGACCAAACTTCCATGGTACTTGATTCCAAACACTTTCTACTCCGGGACATAAATACTATCACCCGACTCCAGAGAGAAACTCACTTACTCACCTGGAATACCAAGGAACGCATTCCATTCAAACCTTCATCCTTTATTCGATCTTCCATCACAAACCACAATTCTTACCTTCGAGAAACACAAGGCAATACACCATTGTCCCAGACAAGGTTCCACACCACTGAAAACCAGTTCGGCATCACAGCTATAAAGTCACCTGACCAAACGAGTCACTTAACCAAGCACGTCGCACAGACAAAACATCTCATAGGGATCGAACAACCTATATAAACCCAATCATATCTCCCATGCAACAGCACGTCACTACTCAACCCGATGTCTCGCTATCAGATCACTAATACCACGGCTACAGACCAACCTCAAACCAAGCATGATCGTCGTCCTCCAACAAAGCAAACAAATGGTTGTCATCTGACATCAAACCACACACTTATAACACCTAACACATAGATTATTCCCCGAGTCCACAATAGTAGTATATTCGAACCCAAGACTTGTCTGACAAGTAACCAACTAAGACTTGCCTCTTACACGCAGTAATTTCCTCATATACAGAACCTATCACGGCCCTTCCGTTCCCAACCAAACAATCACCTCGGCCCAACAGGCCACGGTCACTAGGGCTTCTCAAACTTTGAATCCTTCCTGACTCTTACTTTGCCGCGTTCTCGAAATCACCATGCAAACAAATTGTTATGCCAAAGCACAACGCTTATCACAGTCGACAACCACTCCTCGACTCTAAGAACTCTGAACAGTTGCAACTCCTCAAACAGAACCCAAACCCATATTCTCAAGTCCACCAAAAACTCACATGTAGATATCCCAACTGGACTGTGCCGACAAAATTCCCACTCAGCGAAAAGCTAGAAGTATGACCATACACGCACAACCCAGAAAAAGCTGCACACAACCGTTAAGGATTCTCTACTGATCACTGCAAAAAGAACACTACTTCTTATCACCAACTCTCTTGTCCACAAGGACAAGCACAAGTAATCCTAATCCACCAACCGAACCTCACAGGGTACACAACCCAACTAGTTCAACCATCATACAGACGAACCACACTGACTAGGTTACCACAACCTCTCGTGTTTACCACACTTATACGTACTCCTTTACGATTTTCTATCATGGGATAATACTAACCCCATCATGCGATTCTTTACAGTTCTCAACCGCGGGAACAATCAGATCCCAAGTCACACACACAGATGCTCAACATCCAAGAAGGCATGTAGCCATTAACCACACATTAAAACCATGAAGAATCAATCCCACAATCACCTGATCACGGCGATACAAGTTCCCAAGGCACAACTCCAAGGATCACCACACGGGTATAAAACCCGCCGAGATTTTTACAGTCCCAGAATACTACTCCAGAACACTACCAAATCTGAACCAAACAAAAACCCAACATCTCTATCCAACCGAGATGAAACAACTCGCACCAGACAACCGTCTACAAAGAAACTCTCTCCGTCCAAAGAAAAGGGGTCAACAAAACTCATGGCCCAATCTTAGCGTACTCCCAGTACTCATCAACACTTAGTCCTCAAAGACCTTGAACCTTACCTTAAAGCCACATGGACCATAGTCATTACAGTTGCCGTCAACCACGATTATGGTACTCAAACCATTTGCTACACCAAGCTCTCAACTCTTCGGCGTCATTCGCGCACATACGAATACCATCAATCCTCATACCTTGTACCACAAGTCCCATAGGACTACGAATTCATTACTACCCAGGCACAGAGACACATACTAACATTCCCTCGTGCCAAAATCTCACTCCACAAGGTTGCGCTTACTTACCTAACCCCTGCTAGGCAACCACGAGCATGTCACAGTTTTGAGCCCACTGTCCAAGCAGCTCACACAAAAGGCGCACGGCGCCAAACACAGGAAACCCAATCTTAAGACCCTTCATTCAGAGTTACCAAAGACTCCCTTAACCAGGAAGACACCTTTTGTACTTTCACTATCAAAGCGCACATCGATCACAGGCATCGTAACCCACGACTCCTCACCTATCCTCCCAGGTTAGCCAAACCACATGGTCCACTACTGAACCTCATCACTCCACACTTCATTCCCATGAGAAAACAACATACCCATCTCTGAACTTAAGGTGGAACACAAACAACCTCCAGACATATCACGCTCAGGATACGTTGTCTCAGCGCTAGCCAACCACATGCACTCAGCACGGTTCCCAAACATGAACTCCTGATCACTAGAGTAACAACCAGACCACAAACCTGAGTTCTCGTTGGAATCTCACAAGACTGCTACTCGTTGTAGGTTAGAATCATAACATGAACCCTACACTACAAGAAAAAGCATCAACCACGATGCTTTTTCCCGACAAAGGCTGAATTTCATTGCGAAAAGTCGACCTTCACCGACGACCTTACCAATGTTGTCGCCGTAGGGTTATCGGAATTCCGCGACGAGCCACTCTCGTCGGCGAAGGAGTTTTTTGCACGACAACTTACACAGGTCATCGCCGAAGGGGTTAAAAACTCGCGCCAACACTCGCGCCAAATTTGAGAAAATTCACGGGAGTCCAAAACACCATTGCGCAACAAAGGAATGTCGTCGCGGTTGAGCTTGGTGAACAAATCGGCAATTGTTTTCGTTAATTAATTCTTCAACGTCAACCAATTTTGTCTCCTGTAAGGTTTTCCCCAATTGCTTGTGAAAATTAAACCACATATGTGCCGTATTTGTTTACCCTAGTTTACCCTAAAGCCTAAAGCCACATCTAAGCCGTATTTGTTTTGGTTAATCCTCCACTGCCTCTGCTGCCCTTGCCGTTCAAGCACCCTCCGTCGTCTACAACTCAAGTCCCGTCGTTGCTTCTCCGTCGTTGCCGCCTCTGCCTTTGCCTCAGGCCACCACTGTTGATATCACAGAAAAAGTGAAATGTATGGTTATTTGGTCGTTGGGAGATGAAGGTTTCTGTTATAAAGAAAGATTGATTTGTGTCAAATTGTATTGTTAATTGCTAAAATGCTAACCCTTTTCTTTCTTACAACTTATTTTCCAGATGTATGAATGATCGATGATTCCTCTTCAATTGATCCAACATTAGGTTTGAGTACTATTCTGTGTCAGAATCAATATATAAGTGCATATAAATAAGACTAACCTTTAATTTATACAAGTCACCGGCAACATATAGAAAGAGCATCTGAGATTATGAGAACAAGGTCAGTATTCTGCCTCTACTAAATTGATGTTAATATACACTGTATGCTAGAATAGTTCTTTCTTATATTTGGAGGGTTTCATCTTTTGCTCATTTTAAAGGTCATTTATGAGTACCCTGTGTAGAATAGTCAAAGAATTGAGGCAGCCTGTTGGAAACTGTAAGTGGATGATTTTGACATTGTTCATGAACTTACAAAGGGATATTAAGGGCCTGTTTGAGATAGCTTTTAAGCTGATTTTTTTTGTAAAGGGATATTAGTTGTGTAGTAGTCTAGCAATTGTATTGCAGTAAGCAACTGAATGAGATCATAATGAGTACAATGTTTTGCCCAATTTGGTTAAGAGTCTTGATGAGTACAGTGTAAGGTGGAAACTTGTCGGCCCTTGAGATAAAATGCAAAAGAGGCAATTAATTAGAAGCCAGAAGTTCTCCAACCCCGACTAACATTTTGTTGAAGTGCTTTCCATCTGCTTCCAACATAGGACCAATTTTCTGGTCTAGTCCATGCATAACAATAAGTAACTTCTACATGCTTTCGGTGAGTTCTTGATCATCCAAATTGGTTGCAGCAAGGGTCTGAACATGCATAGTGAATTCTCAGCAAATTAGCATATTGTTTCTGTAGGGCAGCAACATGAGCTTCAGCTGTCTCGAACCATGACATTGCTTTGATTGTAATTTAACTTGTGGTACCATCAGGTATTGATTTCATAGTGTTGTACTATGTAATTCCATGTAAGGATAATCGGTATTATCTCTTTTTAAACAAACAACTACTTCAAACCATTTGTTCAGGAACATACCACCAGTCTATTGACAACCATTGTTTGTCCTTTTTCCCTTGTTGTTAGGTCCCCCTGTGAACACAAAGATACTGAGGCATTAGAACATGTATTGTTTATCGAATTTACATACTCTCATAGATTAGATGTAAACCAAAAGGAAATGAAGAGGAACAAGGAATGATGAGATAAGTTCTTTAATCAACACAATCGCACCATATGTTAGTGAACGAGTGATGTGCAGTTCATATACTTCATCCTAGCCACAACTGGAATTACCTCCCATGCTTTTACATATCCATCAAGTGGTCTTTCTAGCAGAACTCCGCTTGTAGATTGCAGCACGGTGGCATTTCACTACCTGTTGAGATTTCCGATGCTGGAGCCCCTATTGATGAGAATGTGGCCCAGACAACAAAAAAAGGGCCGAAATAGGAGTAAGGCCTGTACCTCTTTTATCTCTGGGTCTAAAAACAAAGATGATCGCATTTAACACTCGGGCCTCCAGCCTCCTAGATTGAACCAGATTCTTCCAAACAATCTTTTAATTTCAAGGCCCACTCAGCCCGTCCACCATGCTCTCGGCCCACATACCTTTGTTAGCCTAGCCCTCCAAGAAAAGTCTCCTTTCCTATTCTGACTTCTGAAGAGTCAAAGACGCTTCCAGAACCTGATTTGAATTTATAACAGCGGCATATCATAAGCTGCAGTTGATGATGCGTGGATTGTTCATTTTAATTTACCCAAAATTTGTCTTCAATTTTCATCTAAATAACTGGTGGGAAGCAAACAGTTATGGATATCATGGAGATGATGGATTGCTTTATCGTGGGCACAGGAAGGGGGAAACATTTGGCCCGACATATACAACTGGGGATACAGTTGGTGGTGGTATCAACTATGCTTCACAGGAATTCTTTTTCACGTAAGACAATATTGACGTTCTGCTTGCTTTTGCAAGTAAGAGGGTTTTGTATGTACTTGGTTTGATCGTTGATGGTTGTGATAACCATCGAGGTGGTTTCAATCCTCTTTATTATATTAAATTTCTTTATTTGTTTATCTTCTTGTTCTTCTCAGAATTCTCATAAACCTGTGCTCTACATTCTTGATGCCAGTTAAAATGGGGCAGTAGTGGGCAGAGCGTGTAAAGATGTCAAGGGTCCCTTATTTCCTACCATTGCTGTTCACAGCCAAAATGAGGAGTATGTTGTTCTATCTTTCATCTACTCGCTTTTTGCTTTGTTAGCTCTGCCATTTATCTAATTTAGTAGTAGGACATATGCTTTTGTATCAGATGGTGCATGCTGGAAAAACAAAAATATCAGTTACACTACTTTTGTATTCTCTTGTTCAGTTCACCTACTAGGGTGGGGTTGATTACATCATGATTCTTCCATTTGGTTTCATGGTCAATACTAGTTGCACGAATATGGTTGAAATTTGCTTTGGAAAATCTTAATTGGTTCTTTATTCATTGAACCTTTAATGCCAAGTTTCACGAACCAACTTTCTTGTTACCTTGTTTAGTGGGAGCTGTTTAACAAGTGGCATTTTTTGTGATTCACCATTCCAACAACAAAATTCAACAAGTGAATATTGTTGTTCTATAATCAAATTAGCTTGATAGCTTATGTCAACTAAATCTAGTAAATTGAATTGTGAAGAATTATGAGTAATATCTTCTCATCTCATGGGTTTTGTTTTGTTTTTGTTTTTTATTTATTTAAATTTTGATAAGCAAAATTCATAAAGCAAAAAGAATCACCTAGAAAGGCACGTAACCATTACACTCAAAAATCTAAAAGCTATACATCGAGAGGCACATAGATCTCAAGTGAACTGTACCAAGGAGTCAATAGAAGAGGAACATTGCTCTCTCAACCAGGAAAGCAAGGAAAGGTGCATAGATCCTTTCAAGCTACTGATCAGGAGCTGAGCACCGTCAAACGATCTCCCATTACTATTGTGCTTCCTCGACAACATCCACAATATGCATATTCTAGGGACCTCTTAGGATAACAATGAACTTCAAGTGGCAAAGAGTTCTTTCATTGGATGAGGCATAACCCAAACCACACCAAACCGGTCACAATAGGTTCCACAGCTAAGTGGGGCCACCAAGCAATGGAGGACAAAATGGATTGGTGTGGTTTGGGTTATGACAATGAACTTCACCATTCATGTTTAGTACTAATTTGGTTTATCACACTCAAAATCCCAAGATATGACTCAATTTCATATTTTAACCATTAATTTCATATTTTTAGGACAAATGGATTTTATGAACTAATGTAGAGCTTTTTATGCATCAAATTAGAGTCTTATGCATAATTTCATAGTAAATTCTATTACTTAGCATATTTGTTAGGTTCGCAAATATGAGATCACCAGTTGTTTCAAATGCTTCCATTATTTGGAATTGGGCTCAACAAGATCGTAATGGTGTACGGCATTTGCAGGTTGATGAACATAAACCTGAACTAGGTATACAGTTCTTTTTTTCTTTTTTCCCCCCATCAAAGTCAAAAGAGTTCTGATGCTTGCAGCTATATATTTGATTTTGATGTCATAGGGTCAGGGTCAACTTTGGGAAGGAACCCTTTATTTTTTTATCATAAGGTAAGATATTTTCTTATATTCCATCGTCATCATTCTTCGTTGAACGTGGTTAGCTCAGCTTGCTGTAGTTTTATTTCTTGTTCATCACACTGCCAATTTTCTACCCATTTAAAGATTGCTTTTTAATTTGTGTTTTTTATAATATCCACTTTCAAGAAAGAATAAATATTTTGATTTTTGGAAGTGTTATAGAGGTAAGTGCATTTTAGATAAGGCATATACATATGTAAATCATTCTGTGTTTGTCCTTCAAAATGCAGCCAATTATTCAATTATAAATTGATGTGGCAAATTGCACCCTTTTTCATAAAGGCTACTTTAAGTAGAGTGAAATATATCATCACCTTATGCTTATTAGCAGGATTCTAGTCAAATTTATAGTACTGCAGTACTGTAATACTAGCCGATCCATAAAAGAATATACTATATGGAATTAGACGGTGGTTAACTGTGTGGGCTTGTAAAGTTCATGTCTCTTCTGGCACTAGTTAACACTGATGACTTATGGTAGTTAAACTTATTTGGCAATTGGTGGGCACTGAATAACTTGACCTATTCATTAGAATCATTACTGTCAATGTTAGCAGTGATGTTCTTAGTTTTCAGCCATGATTTCTCTTTTATTTTGTCATGATTTAGTTTCCAGTCATGATTTCTCTTTTATTTTGTCATGATTTTTGGGACAGTATAATGATAAGTTTAGAATAAGGTCGCTTACCGTTTGAGAAATAGATAAAAATTTATTAATCTTGAAACTTAAAAAGCCACGAAAGTTTCATAGAACTATAAACTAGCGGTTCGATGACTTGGGCACGGACATGTACACATTACTAGGCCAAATAAACTTTAACTAATAATAGGCACCTCAATGCAATTTATATTTTTTTTAATTTCATTAATTTTATGTTTACTTTATAGGGTTTAACAATGATTTTTTTTTTCTTGTAACAGATACGGATCAGGAATTCTGTTGTGCTTTTGAAGTGATGATCATGCTATTAGGATTGAGAAATTGATGAACTATTTTATAATTTATATCATTTTATTCGGATATATTTTGAACGGTTAATGAATGTTTGGAACTAGTTATTTTTATTCGGATATGTTTTGAACGATTGATGAATGCTTAGAATTTGTTATTTTATTCAGATATGTTTTGAATTACATTATTGTTATTAAATTTTTTATGACTTAAATTGATGAGAATGCATTTGGTGGTGATTATTATTGTGTTATACAGGTTTTTTGTGTATGATTAGCAAAAAAAAATATTATAGCTTAATTATGGGAGTGTTGTTTCTGGTTTATCTTTAGTGACGAAAATGATTTTTGTCGCTGAAGACATGTCATGCTTTAGTGAATTATAGCGACGTATGTTTTGTCGGAAAATGTGGCCATTACCGACGAATTAGAAGCATCAGCGACGGCTGCTCTGTAGCTAAAGATAGGTCATTGGCGACGAAAATGCCTTGTCATTGATTGGTTACCATTAGCGACGACTGGCCTTGTTGGCAAAGGATATCATTGCCGACGAATTTGGCTTGTCGTGGATAATTACCATTAGCGACGAATGCCTTAGTAGGTGAAGGTAGGTCATTACCGACGATTCTGTCATCGGTAAAGGTTTATCTTTCAGTGACGACACAACATCGTCGCGGTAGATCTTCCACGGTTCCGCGACAAGTTGGCGACGAAATTAAAATCGTCGCAAAAGGTGTTTGGCGACGGAATTTATGTTTTTAGCGACAATTATGTTCGTCGCTGTTGATGTTTTTTCTTGTAGTGCTAACACATTCCAACACAGTCGCGACCCACACTCTTCCCAGTAAATCGGCAACTCATACTCGTCCCCATATCCTTGAGCTCACTCACTCGAAATTCAATTCTCGAACCTCAAGAAGGTATACAATGGCCAAGGTTATCAGACACAACTTTAACTACCAACGACATCCTCAGATGGTACTCTAACTACCATCAATATCTAGTTGACCACCACCGACATCCTGACTACCAGGGAATATTTCCAGAGCCACTCACGTTATTCTATCTCAGCATACACCCGACCAAGGATTACCATGCTCCTATCCACTATGTTCCTGTCTATACCCTATCCTGATTACACGGCTCATGACATAGCATGGATCAAGACGTACCTAATCCATCACACGACCAAACCCAACTCACTGACGAATCCCACAACATGCCAAGCGATCGACGTTCAACCCATAACCTTACCTCTGCAACTGATAGCAACCGAGGCGTACATCAAGACCCAAACCACAGTCTCGTCGTCTCTCAGGGTTTACAAGTTACGTATATAAAGAAAACATGAAACACGACAACCTAAGGTTGATCTATCATGTTACTTCTAACACATAGCCACAACGATTATGCAGACACAACACCGATACCAAGGAGAATCGACAAGAATGACGCGTCACTTTGGATAACCCACTTAGATTCCTTGCTAGAAATCACGTATGCGAAACGCGTTTCTAACTTGGCTCCCAAGTTTGTCAATCCAAACGCCCAAAGACACGACTAACCAATCCTAAGGTTCAACATCCATGCTCACATGTACACGGCATCAACATGCTCAACAACTAACATGCTCATGTTCAAGACACAAGAAACCAAACACACACATCTTTTCTCACAAGGTAATGCACCCACTTCCCACAACTCATAGGTATTCGAACCCAGAGCTCTGATACCAAGTTATTAGCCCCAAATTCTAGGTCACGCGAAAAGCCACCGAGCAACCACCAAAACCACCCAAACAAACAGGTGAAAAGCATAAAGCCGAAACGAGGATAAAATCTTTATAAAATGCACTATCGAGGGTTTATTTGATTTAAAGGAGTAGCCCAATGGACTACGATTATGGCCTCCAAGCCAAGCTTTGAAAACAAACAGATATTTTGGATACAGAAAATCTTTCGTTTAAAAGAAGCTTAGATCGTTCTAAAATCTCCCTCGATGCACAGCAGTTTGAATGAAACATAAATCGTTTGAAAACCCCGTTTGTAAACCGTTGAACTCAACAATGAAAAATGTAGTACGAAACTACGAAAAACAACAACCAACCTATGGTTTTCTCGAAAGGCATGCATGCATCCATAAGAATAATATACGCATTACAGCATGTTATATCCAACATGCAACATATACAGAAAAGTATAAATTACCTAACACAGACAAAATAGAAGCGTCTTATCATCAGTCACCTCCGGGCACCCCAAGGTCAACCTACAGGATCACGCTCACCTGAAAAAGGTTTTACGACAAAATT
>JAOTRH010000022.1:11103624-11116464 GCA_034768845.1 Heliamphora exappendiculata
CCTTTTATTTAACTATCTTTTTATCTTTTTCCCATTTCTGGCAATGATTTTCTTCAACCACCGTTGTTTGGTTCATTATCCTTATACTGGAAATCATTAAAACATTATTGTGGCGTATCAAAAATTAATTAAACATGTTACTGTATTTTTAGTAGGTTGTGAAATTGACAGTATTTATGGCCCCAATATTGGCTTCCCATCAAATAATCCACCGTATACTCTCTTCTCTAAGTTGACATCATCTATGCTTTACAAGCTTACATTGATAGAGAATGCTACAAACTTTATATTTGTCTTTAATGCACCCCCTTGAAATGTGGCATTGCTACGGGTAAGCAATGTCATCAATATTCCACCTCAAGTGCGACCAGATCCTTGTGAATTGGTCATGTATGTGGATGTATCACATTACCAGGGAGGTCGGAGGGCCTTATCTCTTCTGATCTAGATGAAGAACTTGATACGCTGATAGAAAAAGATCTAGGGCTTAGTAATTATTTATGTCAAAAAGTGCCAATTATATAGTGGAAAAAATGGTTTTGCAAAATCATCACCTAGATTCCCCTTCATTCACTATCCTCTCCATGGTCTGATTTGTCTTTCTTCCTGCTTAATTTCCTTCTTTTTTTTGTTCCTGCTTACTTGGAAAACTGTCCTCCATCACATCATTCTCACCGTGCTTAGCTTAACATTTTTGCTGCTTATTATATTTGTGCATCTAAGCCATGTTATTATTTTTGTGGTTCTTTAAAATAGATCACCATTTTATTTTGGATTATCTGCTGTTTTGCTATGAATTTGCTTTTACTTGGTTCTTGTTGATTGAAACAGTCACATTCTCTGTATATATTGTCTACATGATTTTTTTTCTTTGTAATGATATGCGTCAGTTATCAGAAGTAATAATAGGAGCTAGTGTAAATGATGCTTAATATGTACTGCATATCCCCACTTGATTCACCCAAAATGCTACAAACTAGAGTATCTTTTTCCTAAGATCTGTGCTCGCATTGTCCTGGCTTTGATAATCAGATTTGCTCTCTGCAGGATGATACATCAGCTACCTGCTTTCTGCTTCATTGTCAGAAATTTATCGAACTGGTTCGGGTAAATCATTTTTCCTGGTTTATCTTCTTACCAGAGGCATTATGCAGAATTAAAGTTATATGGTTTTGTGAATTGAGTATTCTAGGTCATTGCTTTTCTTTCGAGAGAATTAACAAGAAATATGAAAATAAAATCCTTTTGTGTCTGTTGAATCGTTGATTTGCAAAACAAAAATAAACTAAAATAAAGAAAAGGCTTTGAACAATTATGAAAAGTTTGATTTCTCTGTATTTGATCTGCAGGTTGGAAAGCTGGAGGAAGCTGTGGCATATGGAAGGTTTGAATTTGAAAAGTTTTATAGATTGGAAGAGTTCGATAATCTAGTTAAGGTAGTGAAGAATTTTATTTTTGGGTACAATTTAATGCTTTGCACCATAAAATATATTTTGAACTTCGCAGTTTCAGTGTTCTTTACACATTGTAATGCCTTTTTTTTTTTTTTTGGATAAAGCACATTTTGATACCAGCATAATTACTGCTAGGACTTGAACTCATTATATTTATTGAAAAAAGGAAAAGAAAACTCCAGTTTTCAAAATCCAATGATTTTAAACATCTTGACTTTTTTTTTATATAAATGCTTGCAGGGGAATAAGTTTTATTTATTTTTTAATCCTGCTGCTCTCTTTCTTCACCTTTGTAATATTTAGCACATCCTCTAGGACTCTCTCCAGGTCCTGCTGGATTGTTTCTGAATTAGTATCCCTATTTTCTTACCTTTCAAATTAGGAATTATTTCAGTATGGAAAATTGTGAAAAGGAAAACAGAAAACTCCACTTTTCAAAATCTATTGATAACGCCTTGACTTTTTCTTAAATAATACATATAAATCTCTTATTTTTATGTGATTCCTGAATTATATAAATGATTGCAGGGGAATAAGTTTTTATTTTAATTTTTTTGTCCTGCTGCTGTCTTTTTTTTCCTTTGTATTATGTAGCACATCCTTTTAGACTCTCTCCTGCTCCTCCTGGTTGTTTCTGAATTACTAACCCTATTGTCTTATGTCTCTTTCTACTTGAGGCTGTGCTAGAAACATGGATTTATGGAGGGATTTGTTGATTGAAAAGGAAAGGAAAGAAGAAGATAAGAGAGGAAAATAAAGTTGAGACTAAATCTTTTTCCTCTCTTTTTAGTTAGGTAACGAAAATGGGAAGAAAATAAATAGATATTAAAAAAATCAAGTTTTCCTTTAGTTATCATAAAAAATGAATATGCACAAGTAGCTCTATTTCCCTTTTCATTTCATTTTTGTTGTCCTTTTCACTTGACAATCCAAGTTCCAAACAGAGTCTGGGGGAAACAGGTGAGCATTCCTTGTTTGGCTTTGATTTTGGCTACTTGGGATTTAGGATCTGTGGTATGTTCCTTTCTGAATTCAGCAGTTAGTGAAGCTTAGGATTGCACTGTCATTATCATTTTCAATAGCAAGGATTTTGATTAAATACCTTTGATAAAATTCTCTGTAGGACTGTGCTGCTCTGTTGGCATACGAACAACCACAGAAGTCATCGGTTGGGTATCTCCTCGAGGATTCACAGCGAGAGATTGTGGCTGATACTGTTAATGCAATGATCTTGTTTACGAACCCTAACTTGAAAGATTCTCCACCGAGTTGCTTGCATTCGTATCTCGAGAGATTACTGAGACAACTCACTGCTTGCTACTTGGAGAGGAGGTCCTTGAACGGGGATCAAGGTGAAGCTTTCGATCTGCGCAGGGTACTTAACAGTGGTAAGAAACATTAGATTCTTAGCTGATAAAATCTTTTCACCATCCTCGCTCACCTTGTTCATATGTCCAGCCAACCATTCCCCGACCACCCTCATCACAAGTGATATAAGATTGTTTGGATTCCCCATATTACTGAACCCCTGCTTGATTTAGAATATTGCTTTCACTCAGAAAGTTCTTCGTTTGGGGCATTCTCTATCCCCTGTGTAAGTTTTAACCTCGTGAAATTCAAATGAGAACGAAATTTAGGAGTTGAAAAATGAATGATGATGATCTCATTTTATACACAGTTAATATGAAATATTGGTACTGAAGTTGTTTTTGCCTCTTGGTTCATTCCATTCAGAGGGTGACAGGATACATTGAGGCTGCATCTGGTGATGTATGTAACTTCTACGTCTCAAAGCAGCTGTCATTGTTCCTTTTTTAATTTTCAGTGCCAGCCTTATTATCCTCAGGATTGCTATGTAGCCTCATTTGGTAAATTGGCTTTAAGTATAAAGTTTTTGCATTTGGAGCTATAGGTTAAATAAACAAAAGGTTTGTTTGGTTCTTTGCAACTTTAAAATGTTAGTAACCAAAAGATCAGTGACTATACTTTTTGTCTTTTTCAAAAAAATGGAAGGCCAAAACAAAGAGTTTTAGATTGGTTGCCAAATGAGATTCATGTTAGGTGTTAAATGTCACATTTCGCTTCAAATCATTATTCTCATTTTTTGAGTGCAACGGTTTCACACTGTCAAGGTGCAATGTTGAACCTTGTTGCCATGCGTGCTTATAAATTAAGAGAGATCCAAAAGCTCGATGTAAATTTGGCTCGGAGCCCACAAAATAAAGCTCAGCTCGAGTTCAAATTAGGCCCAAGCCTTTTGGGCTGGGGTTCGGTCTACGTACTGGAATCCATATGATTGATTCAAGCTTGGTCAAGAGCTAAAAAACATAAAATTCAACCCATGCCAGCAAGCCTGAAGAATTCACGGGAAAAAAAAAGTTCGGCATTATCATTTATGGCCTGTACTTCCATCATGCGTTGCAGATGGAATCTTACTACCTATTAAGGCCAATCCAAAACAGACAATTGCCCTGCATTTTTTTTATTATGATCATTATTTGGAACTGTATGTAGCATGGAATTTTTTTACCTTCAAGGAGACAAAGTTGCATCTCACAGATGTTAGATTCAAACCAGACATCATGTTCGTTTGTTCTAAAAAGATTAATGGCTTTATTTTGAAATTTTTCCGTCTTTTCATATCAAGAGTAATCTAAAAAGTGTCAGTTCGCATTAAAGAGTAATCTAAAAAATGTCAATCCGGATTAAACTTGAAAAGAGATCATTAAAGGCTAAAAGAAACCAAAAAAGCCTAATAAGTTGGCTTTGTTAGTCATATCTGAGCTTTAGTTTTTCTGTCAAGAATTTTTACCCTTTGAATTCCTTATTACGAAAGAAATCTTAAAAAACACTCATTTATGTTAATATTGAAAAAAGTTTACTAGATATAAAAAAGACAAAAAAGAAAAGAGCTACACCAAATGCACCATAGCAATTAACAATGATTCAATAAATCAACATCATTTACGATTCAATAAGGATGACTCAAATTGACCCTTCTGATTGGCTTCTCTAGCCTCAACGACATAGAAGAAAACACATTCTCCAATAAGAAAGTAAAATGAAAACTATTATTATGTTATGGATTGAACAAAACCCAAGAGAGAACTTAAATATACCTAAAAACCAACCCTTCCCCTATCTTTCTCCACCCCAAACCCTCCAGACTATACCAAATCAATGAATCATTGGCACTTCACATATTCAGGAACTGCGATGCCCTAAGAAGCACAATGGCATCTTCCCAATTTGGCTTCATAACAAACAATCCCAATTAAGGGGAAGAGATTTCCATACCAATTACTCGCCCCAAAATACAATTTCTATATCTAAGCAGGCAAAAAGGGGAAAAGGAAAATAAATGAATACAAACAAATTAAATCAAATAAAGAAACTGGGATCTTTTGTTCGAAAATTGCATTTCCCTTTGTTCTAATGCATTGAAGAGCATTGGATCATGTGAGAATCTCGAGACAGATTCAACATTGGGACAGATGAACATTACAACTTTTTGGGACTAAGTGATCCCTTACCGAAATCGAGGAAATAAGAGAAGTTGAATAGCTTATACATGAAACTGCTAGAGGCAAGGCCTATCTCAGACAAAATTCTCTGGAAGTATCTTTGCAACCTGCTACATGATTATGCATGCTTGAAACCCCTTCGGCCTCAAAACATGGAAGAAGAAAGCAACCATATATTTGCCAGAAAATCCCAAACTAATGCAGTTGTGCGTTAGTCATTGAGAACTGTAAGCCGAACAAATAAAACTATAAAAATGATGAAAAAAGTGGAGCCCACCATTATTGTGCATAAAATAATCCAATCAGCCTTAAACTCATCTCTCCCGTGGTATTGTGATAATCCTCCGTGTGGGGGTAAAGGGGTCTATGTTTGTTTAAGGGTTCTAATCCATACTCTTGAATTGCCAACCAAACGCTGGACTACTCGAAACTAATTTGAAATAGTCCAATCCCACCCCATATAATTCCCAGGATCCCCAATGAATCACACAACCAATCTAGTAAAGAAAGAAGCCCCGATTAATTATCACACAGTTTTGTGATTTACCGTAAGGAGATAAACTGGAAAGTGACTAACCATGACAGCCGTAGTGTAAAGAGATCCACTAGTTGAAGCAATTCTGTTTAGTTTGCTTTGACAGTTGGATTCCGGCCAAACTGGATGATCATTGGTTTTCCTTTGAATACGTAACCATTGGCTAGATTCTGCAAACAATAAATAATAAGCTCTACAACACAACTTGGGCACAAGGACAAAAGAACAAAAAAATCAGGTAAGAGGAACGAACGAGAACGGAAATCAAGGTAGAGAGGTAAGACATGTTTGTGATCGTGCACTGCAATACCATCACTTATTGGCCAACAATTAGCTCCTGCCAGCTTTAGAAGGCAAGTAATCAACAGCAATGTTTCAAGGGAAAGCTCAATATCAATAACAAATTAACCTAAATTTTCTTCCAAAACTCTGGACACATCCATTTGGTAATTCGTACACTGAACTTGAATGTCGAGGATAACATGAAAGAGAACCATGGAGACTTCATCCATGGTGCCACATGATTTCGTTTTGATTCAAATGCTTGTGTTATTTCTTCAGATTCAGTTTGCATCAAGATTGCAATAGAAGATCTCACTGTTCATATGCACAAGGGCAAGTCTGGGGGAGTGCAGGCCTCCATAGCCAGGAATACACAAAAAACAAAAGAATACTTGGTTGAAGTTGCATATAATAGGAAATTCTAGTTAATCACCTTGCTATTGGCTATGGGTACAAATTTCAATCTCTATCATTATGAAAACAGAATTGCCATCAGTCAGCAATTTATTGTAAAGGTTCATCAACTGACACAGAACCAAGCTCAACTCAAGATGAATCAGTCAAAGGATATTTCATACACACCGCATGCATCTGATTTTCTATTAAGATTACATCATGAATCATCCAGTTACTCAAGATGGTGCTTACAATAATCAAAGCAGTGTATAACTATGAGAATTGCAGGTAACCCCTTTTCATACAGGTGATGATCACATGGTTGCTAGAGCTTTTTGTGTACTTGTGATGATGTGTTAGTCCGTCACAGGACAATGATATTAGCTGTTAACCAATTTGTTATGATGAACTTTTCACTTAGAAAATGTTGGGGATCTAAGATTGTGGAGGGAGATGAAAAGAGTAGGAAAATGAAATTACTTGACCCTATTAAATTTCGTGTAACCATACACAAGTGTATTTCTGTGAGAAATGCATATATGTCCTTTTCAACCAAACAAGGCTAAGGAACATTATTCTCATTTCCTTATCCTTTTCTCCTGACCAATCCAAGAACCAAAACATAGCAATAGAGCCACACAGTTAACAACATAAGCAGTTAATAATTATAACAGATGCAGTTCATCTTAATACATTGATCGGGAGGACAAAGAGATCTTGCCTCTTTAAATAGTTATTAAAATGATTTGCTCACTGGCTCTGGGAGATTTTCAGACAAAGCATATTGGAAACTTCAAGTGCATTACATGTGCAACATACCAAAGCATGATGAGCAATTTCAGTAGATGGAAATGTCACGAAAGATTGTCCCCTCATTCTTCCCTCCTGAAATCCAAAAGGTTACAGTTACTTTCTTGGTTCAAAACTTAAGCCACCATGGCACTTTAATCTGGGATGCAAATGCTGAACAATCAAGGAACAGCAATCACAAATCCACCTGATCATATCATCACCTTAAGTTTGGGTTAATTAAAAGAATTTCCCCTATAAAGAAAGCTCTCTTAATGGCTAATGAGACAATGCAAAAAAACAATATTTTTTCACAGAAACCTGTCTCCATTGTTGTTAAATCATAGGAGCTAGTCAAGGGGAAATTACTATAACTACTCTAATATTCTTCCCAAGGACAAATACTTTATTCTTATATGTTGTTTCCGTCAATTCAAAAATGAACACACTCTAGAACACAAGGGAAATGGTAAGGCCTCATTTGGAAAGATTTACAGTTTTTTGTTTTTTGATTACAATAAACAAACAACATATTTTGTTTACTTTTTATAAAAAAACATGTGTAGCGCATACCTGGTTTTGTAAAATTCTTATTTTGAAACAAAGTGAGGGGTGTTTAAAGGGAGCCGCCGATGGGAGAGAAGTCACCCTAGAAAATTGTCATAGTGGGGAGCCCTATTGTGGTCTGAGGTGATGATAGGCGATGGCAGCCAAAGGTGGTCAGGAGACAATGGTCGATAGTGGTGAAGGTTAGGATGCCGGAAGGTGAGGGAGTAGGCAAAGATAGCCCCCAACAGCTGGAGGTGGAGAATGGAGGTAGTAGAAGTCGCCAAAATTAATAGCCGAAGGTGGTGGTGGCGACAATAATGGCCAACAACGGAGGCCAGAGGTGGCGACTGGTGGGTATAGGTGGCGGGTGGAGGTGTCGATCAGTGGGGGGAGCGGGTGCATGGAAGTGGTGGCTAATGAAGAGAGGTGGCAGCAGGTGGGGTGGAGATGGTAGGTATGAAGTGCAAAATGTTTAGAAATAGTGTTTTCGTGCACTTCAGCACATTTTGGTCTGTTTGATTCAGAATATTAAGAATTTTCATTTCCACGGAAATTTGTGTCAAATTCCAATGAAATGAAAATGTTTGTGTCCTTCAAATGGAAACGTAAAAATGCATTTGAAATCGGGTTTTCCGAATCTCTCTCTTCCAGCCTATTAAGTTAGGTCGAGATCGACGCTCCAGGCCAAGCCTGTAATAACCCCAGTACCTGTAGATACGAATAGTTAGGGCCTACCCGCTAAGCGCTCTACCATGAGCGAGGGTTAATCCCGATAATTATTAGGTGGAAACCAGCTAAATCAGATCCTTCGGTCCAGGTCTCCTTCTAAGAAACCAACCAACTATGTTAGCAGTTAGCTACGTGAAATGTCACATTACGCATTCTAAATGCAAAACATAGTGGAGGGAGCCTAAATGTAGTCATGTGGCTCCTACTCACTTCCGTCTCCTCAGAAGAAAATGTTAAATAACTTTCTGCTAAATGATTCGGTTTTGAAAATGTAACAAAGGCAATAAAGGCCATTAATTGTGTTAGTAAGTGCATTTATGTGAGTTGATTCATGAGGATTGGGAGCCTAGAAAGGAATAAATAGAGCGTGGGAGTAGTTCTAGAATCTCAGATTCATGCCCTACCAAAGAACCTTCCTGACATTCTCAGCAACGTTTGGAATGAATGCTCGGATATAACTTAGAGCTAACATTCTCATAACTCCTTGTTTTTTAGCCCTATTTCTGATGATTCACACCATCTAGGAAGAATGTTCAATTTTTAATTTCAAGGTAAAATTTTATAACAGTAAATGCTCCATTTAATGATGGTAAAGTTAATGGACACTGGCATAATATAATCCCCTTAACCTGTTTGCAAGAAGATGACAAGCAAGCCAATGAAAGCACATATGAACAGACTGCACCTCCCCCCCCCCCCCCCCCCTAGATTCTCTATGTTTCCTTTCCTGCTCTTTCCATCCCTTTGCCATGTTCAATTGTGACCACTTATATTCCCTTGAAGAACTCCAGATGTGTGAATTTTATAAAGCATGGATTCAGAAGTATGAAGGTAAAGAAGAGTCTAACCTGCATTAGTTTAACACTGAGATTAGATTTAGCTGCATCAGCACTTCCAAATAGCGATCCTAGAACACGAATCACAAGATAAATAAATTGTCGTCAGGATAAACAAAGGCCAAGGACGACCAAAAAAAAAACTGGTACTTAAGAATAATGACCCTATCGCACAAGTGAGATATAATAAACCAAGAAAATCCTCTGAATAAACAATAGTAAAAAAGAACAGTTCAATACCAAGGAATAGCCACCTGAGGAAGTTGCAGGATAATGATTCCTCAAGAATGTTATAACACAAAGAGGGATTAACTGAGAGAATTGAAAGAAGGATTTGAGCTCACCAAATATGAAATAAAAGTCATCAGCAACCACATCTTTTGCCAAGTTCTTTATGTATAGAACAGAAGTGGGAATCCCAGCATTATAATTCTGCATAAGTTGAAAGAGGTTATCCTAGTAACTGGGTATATTTTATTTGCACTTCACTGAATCTTACTTTGAAAATACATAATCACTGATTAATGATGCTGTGGATGCATGTGATTTAACTGGTTGGGCATATTTTATAAAACTCATGAAGCAAATCAAGCCACCAACATCAGTCACATGAGCTACAATAAACGTAGAATCTAAAATGGAAGAATAAAAAAAAAGATTGTGTGAACACTAAATCCTCCATTGAGCATTGCATTGCTAAATACAAAATATTAGGTTCTTAAATATGAAATACCATCAAACCACTGCTAAAATAACATTTAATTGCCAATACAAACTAGAGATAGAAACAGAAGAGTTATGAGAAGGTGTCCGTAATACGTATCCTCGCCCAACCCACCAACGGATAAAACTCTTACCCCCCCACCCCCATCCCCATCCTATAATCATTCCATTCTCATGTTCTACCATTCCCAAGCCCAAATATACCTTGCAGTCCAATCCTTAATTAGGCCCACCAGCATTTGACATAGGTCCATGAGAAGAAGATTTTAATCAATCAGTGCCTTTATCCCAAAGTAGAAAATATACAATACCTTGACATGAAATAGTGAGCTTTTCCAGTTTTCCATTATTTTTTTCTACTTTGGCAGTCTTACAAGTGCTTTGCAGCGTGTTCTTCACACACACACTGTAGGGAGGGACTAGGGAGTGAGGTGGTGGGATTCACACATTCCATTCCAATTCTAGGAAGTGAGAGGCATTTGATTATTGAGGTTAAAGTTAATAACTATCATGAATTGTCAAGAAAATGAATCATACAGCAAAAAATTGTTTTACCCACAGAGACTAAACAAATTAGGATATAATAGTCCCAAATTTTTGCAACCAAGATTCCAAATCTTTGCCAATGTACAATTGATTGAATCACGCAATACTAACTCTCAAAAACTAGCATTTGAAACTTTGAATGAATTCCACTAGAATCGAGCATTTTTTGAAAAGAAAAGAAAAATCAAAATATCAAAATTGGTCCATGCTTTTCAGAGTTCAATGTATCTTTTTATCATAGTTCTATCTTTGCATCTGGTCACTTATTTCTTCACTAAAGGTAGTATCCCTCATAATGTTTCAAGTAAAAATGGACAAAGGTAAGAGGAAAAGTGGAATTAACACAATGCAGGGCATTATTTAAGGGGGCATTGTTCGCTGCAATGGGTAAAACCTGCGGACTAACAAGCATGACTATCTGAGATAGACTCTGAAAGCAGCCACTTCGGGAGTGTAATAGTTACGTTGGTATCCAATCTTACCCTTCCAACACCCTACACTAGGTAATATCGGTTGTGTATTTGTGCCAGAGCACGCATAATCTACGTTTTGAAATGCACACTTAATTTACTTTTTGGAATGCACATTCCAAAACACGGTACTCCTTCGTTCCGAATCAGTGAATTTAGCGGTCTACAGCGATGCTCAAGGTTTTTCCTATTTATTTCCTCAACATTTTGCATGAGAGACAAATCAAATACAATAAACTAAAATCCAGAGAGACTAAAACTTTGGCTAAAAATTGTAATAGAAGTGATCACAATGCTCCTAGAAGTGTGTTTTGCATGAATAATTTGCAAAATAATACTTTGTTTTATAGGATGCTTATTACTTGGAAGACATACATTCTACATTTTAATATATAGAAGCATACTTATATTGTACTACATAGTCCCGTTCCCATTTCTCGTATTGGGCGTTCTAGGTAATATAGGAGTATTCTAAAGTTCCATTTATGCAGCATGAGTCTTATGCTTCCAATTTTCCTATAACATCCATCTTAAATTTATCTATACGCCTGCATGTTGTTGTTCTATTCAGTTAAAAGTAAATTACAATGATAAAGAGTCGCATAAAACAGGAAATAGATCTGCACGTAGATAATGATGAAGAAGAAAGTTTAATATGAAAACATTTTAAATCAGGAAAAAAATTACATTATGATTTAAGTACTGAATACTAAAAAGTGTAACCAATTTTATCCATAGAACAGAATAAGAAGGAAAGATTATATGAAGATCTTACCTACATGTGCATATAGAATTGTTATTAAATAGATGTGTAAACATGACGAATTCTTGATAAAACATGGTTAACATAACCAGTACATGAATTAGGTTTGACAAATCAGTAAGTGTGCTTCTTGCATACCTTAAACATTGGAAGTGATAAGATTTCTTCCGGGGGCAACTTTCCACTCTCCAACTCTTCTGGAGTTGCATAAGGTTTGAGATCTAAATTCTCGTTGTCTGGCTTCATTAATTCTTTCTCGACTTCAGTTTCTGTTTGCTCACTTTGGATTTGTTTAGGCACAATTTTGATCTGCAATTAAAACCAAAGACAAGCTTCAAATAACTTCAGTAGACAGAGAAAATGCTACCACTGTTTCTTTCAAAATAAACAGCAATGACCTGCAACACAGGGTTCTTCTTTTTTATCACCGGGATCTCTTTTGGAACCAAGCTACCATGTTTCAATCCAACAGCCTCGTGAGCCACATATTTATCCACAGCAGGGCCAATAATAGCTTCTCGCTTGATGCGCTTTCGTTTAGGTTTCACCACCCCAACAACTCCAATAGGATATGCCTTGTCATCAACTTCCTAGAGATATTTAGTTCTGAAACAATTAACATCTCATGAAAGAGAATCCACAAATAAACAGGATAAACTAAATATAAGCAATATTGCAGTCCACTTCCCAACCAAAACAAAAACAAAAACAAAAAAAGAGTTAGCAACATCCAAAAAGATTAGGGTAAATTACATTAACCTCCCCTGAGGTTTTTGGACTGAGTTTTTCCAAGTTTTTCAAAGATTAATTTGTCTATCTACTAGGAGGGAATATCAAATACCCTGGGTTGAAGATGGGTACATATACGTCATGAGCCGTAGTACCTTAGTTGTACGATCCTCCTACTGGAGTGACAAATTTGTGTCGGAATCTCGCTCCCGCACTCTAAAATAAGTATCTTGTAAGAATCTCATTCCTATCGAGAAATAACCTCACTCCCAATTAAGATAAAACTTCTCAAATATATAGATTCCGAAAAAATAGAATAAAAGTAAGAAAATAAGATAAAATCTATAGAATTAATAAGATTATAGAATAAAATTTACTCAAATATATTCTAGTACTTTATATTTACATAATATATATTTATATTTACAAAAAATAATATGTATTTGACACTAATCTACAATATTTATTCTTATTTTAACATATATTACAATTAAATAAAAAAATATTTCGTAGAA
>JAOTRH010000022.1:11116564-11151887 GCA_034768845.1 Heliamphora exappendiculata
GGCTTTAAAAATACAAACAGCCTCATTTTTTATATTACATTGCCCTTCCTTCAGCTTCACTTCTAGGTTTCACATTTATCCTTCTGTCAGCTAACGTTAAGAATGTTAACACAATTTGCTGATGTCAACTAAACTTTAAAATTATTTTCCGCGTTACTTTTAAATCCACATTAGTGTGCCTCAACCATTCTCCTCTACCTCTCCTCCTCCCCTTCAAGACACCAACTCTCCATTCTCCATCTCTCCCTCCAAGTTGCCACCACCATTCACGCACCACCGAAACGCACCCAATCCACCGATATCCAGTCCTACCACTACCAACCCACCACCATGACGAAACCCCTGAAACCCACTGTCCAAGGTAACTCCACCACCACCAACATCCAGCTACCATCACCACCATCCAAGCCGCCACCACCACCATTCAAACCACCATCACCAACATCCAAGCCGCCAGCACCATCAAGCCCCCATTCTCTCCCACACCCACAAAACCCGCCCAAACCACTGCAGCCCAAACCTACCACCACCAAATACCATGACCAAAACGCCCCAAACCCACTATTGAACTTCCTCATCACAAAACAATAAAGCACCGGGTATGCATCACTCAAAACAAAAAACATGAATGGGTCAAAACTGCCTCACATTGAATATTATTCCCAAGTTTTTTGGTGCTGCTGCCTTTTATTCATTGAACTCAACATTTGTGATTGGTTCTCAAAGGAAGCGTTTGGTAATAATTAAGAGAAGAGATAAAAAGAGAAAATGGGAGTAGGGAGAGAACATCAACAAAAACCCACCCCACCACTGAAAGCCCCTCCCCTCAGCCCCAACACCACCCGTCGTTGCACCATAAACCACCGCCATCACCGCAGGTCGTGGCCACCACAGCAAAACACATCGCAACACTCCATCGGCACCACCAAACTCCATCGCCACCCTTACACGCCATCATCATCATAAACTACCATCATCGCCACATGCCATCACTACCTACTGCCAGCACCACATTGTCGTTGCACCATCAACTGCCACTAATCGCTTGCTTGCTCGTGTTGTCTTCCACTCTCTATGTGAGATATCAAATGTGGGCTTAGGGCTAAACCTTATTCTCTCTCTACCTGTAACAAAGATTTCTTCTGTTCGTCTGCTCATATCACTTGTCACCATGTTTGCACGGCATTTACGTCAACTCAATGTGAGGAATGCATTCTTACACGGTGATCTACAAGAGAAGGTTATATGGAGCAACCTCCAAATTTTATTGCTCAGGGGGAGTCAGGTTTGGTTTATCGCTTGAAGAAGTCATGATATTGGCTCAAACAATCTCCTCAAGCATGGTTTAGTAGGTTTACCGATATTGTGACTACTTTTGATCTTTAAAGACGTGGCGTAGATCATTCTGTTTTCTATAGACATACTGGAGCGAGCAAGATACTGCTAATTGTGTATGTAGATGATATTGTGGTCACTGGTGATGACTATAATGGTATTGAGGAATTGAAATCGTTTCTACTAACCAAATTTTATATTAGAGATATGGGAATGTTGAAATATTTTTTAGATATTGAAGTGGCTAGATCACACCAGGACATCTCCCTATCTTAAAGAAAATATGTTTTTGATTTATTAAGTGAAACAGGAATGTTAAGGTCAAAACCTATTGATATACCTATGGACCCCAACACAAAATTAGTTGCAGATCAAGGTGAGTTGTTAGTAAATCTGGGACAACACCGAAGATTGGTTGAAAAGTTAAATTATTTAACTGTTACAATACCAGACATTTCTTTTGCAGTTAGCTATGAAACACAAATACTCCGAAAATGACGCCCTACAAGTATTGGATACGTATCGTATACCTATATGCGCCCGATACGTATTAGATACGCCTGAGAAGTATCTAAAAATATTTTTTTATTTTTTCAATTTCGGATATGTTTTGGACATGCCCAGTATACGGGAGGATACGCAAGAAATATGTTTTTGATACGGATGGAGTACTTTTTGAATACATTTTAATTTTTTTATTTTTTTTATTTTTTAAAAAGTTATTTTTTTATTTAGTTGATATTTTGGTTTTATTGTTATGAATGTACTACCATCTAGATATTTTTTATGTTTAATGAGAATTCTATTTTATTTATTACTTATTTAGTTATTTTTTACTTAGATAGTTATTGAACGTTTCAAAACAAAAAATAAGAATAAAATAAATTAACTCTTGCTATTGTATAGATAATACAATACTACAAATTATAAAAAATAATTTGTTTACAAACGTATTCTAACCGCACCCGTATCTTACTTACTTTTTTTTTTTTTTATCGTATCGTCGTATCCGTATCATGTATCCGTGCTTCCTAGGCAGTTAGTATTGTCAATCAGTTTTTAGATACTTTACGGAATTGTCATTGGGTTGCCATTGTACATATTCTAAGATATCATAAAAGTGCACTGAGTCGTAGTTTATTATATCAGAATTATGGCCATACTCGAATCGAGGGTTATACGGATGCAGATTGGGTTGAATCTCCATCTGATAGAAGGTCAACTATTGGTTATTGTGTATTTGTTAAAGGTAATTAGGTCTTATAAAAAAGCAAGAAACAGACTGTTGTTGCAAGATCTAATGCTGAGTCTGAATATAAAACTATGTCACATACCACTTGTGAGTTGATTTGGTTGAAACATATGCTAAAGGAACTTCGATTTCAACATTCTCATTCTATAAGTTTGTTTTGTGATAGCCAAGTAGCAGTTCACGTCGCATCTAATCTAGTATTCCATAAGAGAACAAAACATATTGATGTCAATTGTCACTTTATTTGAGAACAAAACGTATGCAATTCGTACAAACCATGTGAAGTCAGTAGATCATATAACAGATTTATTCACCAAACCTTTGTGTGGTTCACGAGTGAAATATATTTGTACTAAATTTGGTACACATGATATATGTGCCAACTTGAGGGGGAGTTTTGAGGGTTATTTATGTCAATGTTATAATAGATGGTTAAATATAAATAATTAAAGAAGCTAACCCTTTGGGTTAAAACTCGGTCATTCTTCTAATATGTTATCTTAACATACCAGAATTAGAAGTTTCTACTTTCCAAGCTATATCCTCAACGAGATTCTTAACTACTATAACAATAACCATAATGTCTGCATAGGAGCCACTAGGGCTAGGAAAGCTTGAAAAAAGCTCAACCTATTGTCTAGACATCCAAAGTATCCACGGTATACATTTAAAAGGACTTTAAATCTTTACCTTTGACACCAAAATGAGGTTAGGCAACTTAAATTGCATTTTTTGTGGATTAAAATCTAGTTTTGGATTCTAAAAGGCAGGAAAAAAGTATCCACAAAGATAAAAACTTAAAATAAGAACTTTTAACCGCCAAGAACATTTTTAAAAAAAAATAATGACCACATAGAATAATATGAACTCATACCAAATCCTATTTTCATAAACTTGTTAACCTAAAACCAACACCATAGAAGTTGAATCCAAACTTAATTGCACAAGGTCCTCATTTTCGCTTCTTCTTATACGAATTCCCCTTTCTCCTTTCACACATCTATTGTTTTTTCTTATGCTTTGCGCTTTTACTACGCATGTGTGTGTGTGTGTGCACGCGCGCACATGTATAAGATGAATCACAAGAAACTAACTGTTGTGCCTCAGAAGTATGAATGTGTTTGCATTTATAAAAAATGAAGGTAAATTTTGCTTTTAGATAAAAAAACAAACAGATTGAGATATGTACGTGAAGTATCATTTCAAATTTAAAACTCTAAAAGTGACTGAGTACTATAGCTAAGAAATGCATCCATTTACACATACTTCCTAACCTGACTAAATAATGTGAATAATTGAATGATTATATCAACAAGAAGTTTGAGGTTACCTCGTCTGAAGACTCCAATTCTGACTCACCACTAGACAGATCAGCTGAAGGCCTGGTAGCTATTGGAGGGGGTGGAGGGGGTGGAGGAGGTGGGACTACTACTGAAGGCGGTAAGGGTGGAGTGGGAAGTGCCATACGAAATGGAGCAGGAATATTCATTTTGTTCATCAAGTGTAATACCTGCAGTTGGGTTAAACTTTAGCAAATATAACCACGATGTACTTAGGATTTAATTGATTAAGATCGATAAAATGAATAAGAATGGGAAAAAAAATATTAGATTCCTTGGCTTGAGTCCATAAATAACCTGTGTATAGAATCGAGGAACAGCAATAAGAGCATTGACAATGTTGGTAAGAATATTTCCGTCTGGTGGGGGGTAAGCATACCTGCATCACAAGCAAGTTGTCTAAGAAGCAAAACCAATCAAGAAATATCTCTCTAAGAGTGTGGAACTATTTCAAAACAAAAATATTGTATCAACAACTTAGGTGTTACCTTTTAACAAACCAAAGTATAGTTTAAATGGGAGGCAACCTTTCTCTTTATTGTCAAGTATACAAACATGGAAGGGGATGCGTATACACTATTTGAGTCATAATGCTTCTTCCCATTTGATTTGTATGCCATTTTTTATCATTTTGTTCCATTTATACGTTATTTAGTGAGTCGTAGCTTGGACATTTATAGCTAGGAGCATTTGAGCAAGTTGTCAGTCAATTTTCTTTTCCTTTGATTGATAAATACAGATTCACCCACTTTCACACATTGCACTTGGAAAGGTTTGAACCCCTTACTTTTATTTGGGAGACACTCGTACCGTTGGGAGACACCCATACCGTTGAGCCAAAGGCCTCTTGGTGAGTTCTGCGTCAGTTAGGCGAACATTGCATAGCTTCTTGTTTCAAACTATTTACTTGAGCGAGCCTGTTCGTTTAAGTGAGCTCAGCTTCGATTGAATCAGCCTAGAGACATGGTCCTACTATTTAAGGCGTGCTTACTCAGTTTTGTGCCTTAAACTTTGCACCTATCCTATTTAGTAGTAATTCTAACAAATATCTAAGGAGATTACCAACCGATACCAATTAACATATTACATAAATTAATTATTGAATTAACTACATGAATCGTTTGTAAACTCAAGTGGGGAGGAGGTTCCAAGCGAATAGTGACTTCAGGATCCTTTAAGCTAGTTTTCAAGGTGAGTGACTTAATAGTAAAGCTAATTTGAGCTTGATTTATGAGTTGTTTTAAACTTGATGTTATAAAACATGTAACTTTCTAAGTATATAGAGTTTTTGAATATTGTATTTGAATCACTTCTTCTAATATGAATTTTTAAAATTGTATTCCATGGGTCTAATATGCTTTCCCTCCGTTGTCTCTTCATCACCCTATGTTAGTCACAGCAGTGACCCTCCGTTGGATTCATTGTCTCAACACGACTCTTTTTTTCGAAAATATAAATAATAAAATTATTTTGAAAATATAAGTAATAAAATTATCTCTACCCTAAAATGCTAGCTTATAGATGAGTTAGTGGTCAAATATTTAATTTAACGTGCTATTAGAAATAAATTAGGTGTTCAAGCCTCATCATCAAGCTGATTATTATAATACTTGCACATGTTTGGCCCGCTAACAAAGTAAAGCCGAGCCACACATAACATGGAGGTTAGTGGCACTTTGATTGATTTTAGGGGTATAGGAGAAAACAAAACAGCGAAAGTGTTATGCACTTGTGCAATATGAATTGTTAGGTTATTTGGTTTAAGAGAATGCTTATGAATTTTAAGAATAAGTTTGAGGGAATAGAGTATATAGAGTGTGCCATTTGATATATTTTTAGGTTTCTACTTCTCCTTCGTTTAAGAAAATTCCATGTTTTTGAGATTTCGAGAGGTTTGGGATAGAGTGTGATTCGTAAGTTTTAACTTGATAAGTTTTGTTCTTTTCTATTTTCTTTTAGAAGACTTCTTGTCTTCTTCTTCTTGTATTTTCTTATTTTTTATAATAAAATCGTGTCTTTGTTGTTGATCAAAAGAAGTATAAATAATGGAGTTGCCCCTTTGTAACAGTTTAAACTTTAGATGAGTTCCTAACTTAGTAACCAACAACATAATACTCTTGGAGACCAAGCAAGACAAAACTTAACACTATTATGTAAATCAATGAGACCCACTAGATCTCACTTATAAGTTATAATGAATAAGTTCGCATACAAACATAATCTTTCCATGGTGTCTGACTTTATAATGAAAAATGCAAATGACTACAAGCTAGCAACATTAAAATAAATGAAAACTTCAAAGTATCATAAATCTTGAATCCATCAAATTTATTGAAAGTTTGCATTTTGAAAATAAATAAGCATTCTCAAAAGGACTAATATACAAATTTCCTATGTTTCTATGCCTATGTTAGTCTGCAACACTAACCGAAGAGTCTAAGACATGATCAATCCTCTTCAAAATCTACTGCATCTATCAACAAGTACACCACTGATAATCAATGCCATCGGGCCATCATACATAGTTTTGTGGCAAAACCAATAGATACTGTCATTGTAACTTCCACGAAAGTGACATACTTTGGTTATAGTAAAACCTTTTAAGGAAAAGGCAAGCTGCACAATGTGTTGGTATAAGAAAATATGTCACTTTCCGCGCACCATTAGTACAAACCTTGTATTGCATTTCAAACTACTTTTCAAAGATGCTGTCTTACAAAAGAGAAATAAGCATACACAATGACATAAATAACTCCATCTTATTTATGATAAGGTAACATTCTTTACAATGGCAAAAGAATGTGAATATCCATTGGAAGTAAAAACAGTGGATGCATGCCAATAGGTTCAAATATAAGAAACGAGAGGGGGCAGCAAATGCTCAACAAGGGCTATCCCCAGATTTTGTATATTTATGGCTCATGCATCAAAACACACATGTGGCCAATTTACGATCCCACACTAACACCAGCTAAAAATTTCAACCCAAGATACAATGGTATTTGAAGATACACAACACATGCTCTCTCTTCAATTAATATTAATGGGTCTGGTTTCGTTAATTTGTTTGCTCAATTGATATGACCTGTTTTTAGTTTGAAAATAAAATTTCACAAGGCCTATTCCACATACGGGCTCAACAATCCACATCCTCGCATGCCTATATAGGCATGCCATATAGGTAGGAAATATAATGAAAGCTCATGTTGACATAAGTGTGAAAATTCAAAATCCTGAAAAAGGGAGACATACTCCAGGTGTGGAGGAAAGCAGTAGTCAACACCAAGTCTTTCAGCAATAGGTTCACTAGCAGGAGAGAACCCTAATTTCGACCCTTCATTAAGATCTCTGGTTGGAGCAACATCTTTCATCAAAGATGAGTGCTTTCCTGATTGAGCTGTGCCATGTTGAAGTTTATTGTTCTCTACTGGTTTACTAGCTCTCTCCACTGACAATACTTTACCCAGAAAACGCAACCTGAACAACCATATTAAGTTAACAATTTAGATTCTTCTTTCAGATAAGCCTTATATGAAAAGGGTAAGGAAATATGCAGGGAAAAGACCAAGACATGCAATTAAATCATATTAAAGTTTCAAATAAATTGGGATGACAGATGAATGAATACCCATGTAATTTGCAAAAGAAGATTTGAAGTGAAATAGACAAGGATGAGATTTGAACTAACTAGGTGTATGACTACAATAGAGCATAATGTGATGTAAAACAAACAGGAAAAAATTGCTTAGAAATATGAGGACACCATATCAAAGTATCATATGGATAATTGTGATGCTAGATAAATGAGTACCCGTTTAATTGGCGATGTGCTTGAGTTGCCAAAGCTTCATTCTTGAAGTCAACAAATGCACAGTTTCTCACCCTGTACAAGACCCAAAAATTGTCCAAAGGAAGTGAAAATAGATCAATACATTTATAAAAGAATTTCAGTCACGGAAAATTCCCACTAAAAGAAAATATCCCGACACCCCACCCATGGGCGGAGCTACATGGAGATGAGCTGGGGCAATTTCCCCCACAGAGTTTTCAACATTGAAAATGTAGCGATAATTTCTCACAAGATTTTTTAAATTGCTCTCTACTAAATTTGAAAGAAAAATTATTAAGTTCATGGATGAGTTTAGTTATTTTTTCAGTTTGCCACTATTGATTTTTATTTTCCATCTAACTCTCAACATATATTTACTTTATAATTTCTCATATCTATCGATTGCTCTCACTTTTTACTTCTTTATGTTATATTTCCTTTCTTCTTCATTATCTCTAATTTATTGTTTGCTTGTAATCACTACACTAATAATAATTAGACTGTGATATTGACAATAATACTTTCACAGCCTCTTCGATAATCATATAGTTTTTAGAATTATTTAAAAATTAAAATTTTAGGCAGCATTTTTAGAATTATGGAAAAACTAATAGATATCTTATCGATAGATATTTACTTTTTTTTTCTTTTTTTGTTATTACTCCAATTTATTTCCTTGTTCTAAATATCAAATTTGAGGAAATTATGTACATAGTTGTTTTGCCCCCACTGTGCATAAAAAACTGGCTCCGGCCCTGACCTCACCCCTCCCCTGAGTCCCCTCCTCTCCTTTCCCATCCCAAAATAAGAATGTGAAGGAGATGTTGAGTGATTCAAACAATTCTAAAATGAAGAATGGAGAAATCAAGATTTTGCACAATTAATCACTTAAAAGGGAAGATAAATGAAGAATGAATAAATCAAGATTTTGCACAAATTAATCACTTAAAAGGGAAGATAATTTCGAGACCAGTAGAAGATGGTGAATCGAAAACTTCAAATACCTTCCACCAGTGCATGGCCGCACAGAAGAAGCGCCGTAATGAGAGAAGAGCCGAGAAAGGGTGTCATAAGGAATAGCTTCAGGAAGGTGACGAATCAAGAGTGTAGCTTCCGCTTCGTCCCCCGACGGTTCTGAGGTCACTTTAGCCAAACCTTGATAATCAACGTACTGTGTCGTCTGAGGGCTTATCGGCGACTTCAATGGTGGAATGGCCGCCATAGGAACATCCACGGCAGTTGGTTTTACCTTCTTCTCTAAACTTAAAAAGGGAGAGAGAGAGAGAGAGAGGGAGAGAGAGAGAGAGAGAGAGAGAGAGAGAGCTTTCGTCGCAGATCGCTGGCAAACGACGGCGGCGGCGGCGGCGGCGGCGCGGGAGCGTAGGGATGGAGTTTTATTCCGTCGTACCTTGACGGTCGACCCTCGACAGAGCTTGTTTTTTTAAAATGGAAAATGCTACGTTAATAGCACGGATCGTGCTGCCGTACCCGAGAGCGGTATTGGGTTATGATACCCCCAAATTATTTTCGACAGGTAGATTTTGAAATTTAATTTTAGCCATCTAATATTTAAAGCAAAGAAAAAGGAATATCTCGAGGGTGGAGCCGAACTTGCGCTTGAGCGCCGGTTGAGCATGATTTTCAAAGAGTTGGATTTAGTGTCGATGTCTTGCGATCGTATTTTAATCGTCATAATTTTTTAAGTTGTAAAATATATTAGTAATAAAAAAAATTATCGCAAAAATTATTAATGACGAAAAATTTTACATATGAAGAAAAGAATATTCGGAGGGTGTGCTCAACCTGCGCTTGAGCTCAAGTTGGGAGCGATTTTCAGAGAGCAGCAGCCAAACTCTTCTATGTTTTTGCGATGGCATTTCAATTGTCACAATTTTTTAGGTTGCAAAAACAATTAACGGTGAAAAAATACCGTTGCAAAAACTATTAGCGACGAGATTTTTTTTTAACGACGACATCAATGTTGTTGCTAATAGATTTATATTTTTTTTTTGTCCTTTACACACTAAATGTACTATTTGCAATACTCAAACTAAACAAAAAGAATAAACTTGATTTTACATGTAATTACGATGTTTAAAATTTTCAATAAGATTACTCCTTATAATGTTTGAATGGAATTGAAAATAATTATACATCTTAATAACTCATTCTCTTTTTTTGATAATTTTCGTACAAATTTAAAAACTTAATGATTGTATTATAACAAATAATTTAATCATGTATAGTACAGGTTCATTACAAATATTACATTATATCAAAACGTCATCATCTCTACAATTTTAAAAGTCGTAATCCATTTTTAAAAATTTCTGTAATTGTTTAACTTTAATAATAACACGTGTCGTCTTATGATTGGTCAAAATTAATTATAGTTGTTCTAAAAAATATTTAAATTAAACAAATACATATTTTATATCAATTTATTTTATTTTTAATGCACTTCCGCTCGAAATATTTAGAATACGTCTATACGAATTATTTGAAATTGCACACCAACGCTCTCTGAAAATCGCGTCCAACGCGCGCTCAAGCGCAGATTGCGTGCCACCCTCTGCAGGAATATGAATTTTTAAACTTTATTCATATTCTACATAAAAACGTGTTTAGCAAACACGTTTTAATAGAAAGCGTGTTTGCTAAACACGCTTTAAACTTAATCTCCATATAAACTGAAGAATAAATAATAACATGAAACGTTTTTAGCAAACACGTTTTTATGTTTAATACATAAAACGTGTTTTACTAAACACGTTTTTTAGTTTAATACATAAAATATTTTTATCAAATACGTGTTTGCTAAACACGCTTTCCTTAAAAAATGAGTTAATATTAGTATGTAGTTGGTTCATATTTTTAATAAGTACGATCTTAAGGAGTTAATCACACAATATTCTTTTATAAATAATAAAAATAAAAGTTATAATTTAAAAAAAATTAAACAAATGTTATTCAATCAAAGAAAACGTGTTTGATAAACACGTTGTTAATGTAAATATATAAAAGCATTATTGCTAACAACGTTTTTAGTGTAAAAATATTTTTGTAAAGAAAACGTGTTTAAAAAATACGTTTTTAGAGTTGACAGTTTGAAAAATATATTTTGCAACGGTATGTTGCCATCGCTAATAGTTTTTGCGACCCAAAAAATTGTAACGATTGAAATACCGTCGCAAGAACAAAGAAGAGTCTGGCACCCCAAAACTTCTTTAAAAATCACGCCCAACGCGCGCTCAAGCGCAACCCTCAGCATACTCTTTTCTAAAATTTTTCGTCGCTAATATTTTTTACGAAGGCATTTCTCCATTGCTAATAGTTTTTGCGACAGTATTTTTCCATCGCTAATAGTTTTTGCGACCCAAAAAATTATGACGATTGAAATACCGTCGCAAGAGCAAAGAAAAGTTTGGCATCCAAAACCTCTCTGAAAATCACGCCCAACGCGTGCTCATGCGCAGGTTGAGCGCCACCCCAAATACTTCTCATCTTTTTGGGCTAGAACTGGTCACATACTGTGGTGGAAATTTACTTGACCTATGACCTAAGTTTTACCACATGGCATCCAAGTATCACATTTTATGGTAGAATTTGTCATACATAAGGGTAGAAGTGGTCACATTTGGTAGTAGAAACATACTTGACCTATGATCAAATTTTTACCACAAGGCATTCAAGGGTCATATCCAGTGGTAGAACTTTCGTGTTTGGTGGGAGAAGTTGTCACATTTGGTGGCAGAAACACACTTGACATAGACCTAAAACTTAGCATATGGCATCAAAGGGTTATATCTAGTGGTAAAAATTAATATCTTTAGTGGTAGAAGTGATCACATACGGTGGTAGAAATACTCTTGACCTATGACATAAGTTTTGCCACAAGGCATCCAAGTGTCACATCAAGTGATAGAAGCTATCATACTTAGTGGTAGAAGTGGTCAGCATGGTGGTATAAACACACTTGACCTTTGCACATGAAATGCTTGGGTCACATTTTGTGGTAGAAATGATCATGTTGAGTGGTAAAATTGGTCATATATTATCGTAAAAATTAACTTCACCTAGGGTTAAAAGTGTTTGCACATGGAATGGTTGGGTCACATTTTGTGGTAGAAGCTATCATGTCAAGTGGTAGAAGTGGTCATATGTTGTGGTAGAAATTGACTTCACATATAGCCAAAGTGTTTGCATATGAAATGCTCGGATCATATTTTGTGGTAGAATCTATCATGTCGAGTGGTAGAAGTGGTCATATATTGTGGTAGAAATTGACTTCACTTAAGGCCAAAGTGTTTCCACGTGGAATGGTTGGGTCACATTTTATGGTAAAAACGATCATATTGAGTGGTAGAAGTTGTCACTTATTGTGGTAGAAATTCACTTGACCTACTAAAAGAGTGTTAGCACAGGGCATTGTAAGGTCACATTTTGTGGTAGAAACTATCATCTTGAGGGGTAGAAATAGTCATATATTGTGGTAGAAATTCACTTCACCTAGGGCCAAAGTATTTGCACATGGAATGGGTGGGCCACATTTTGTAGTAAAAACAATCATATTATGTGGTAGAAGTTGTCACATATTATGGTAGAAATTCACTTGACCTACTAAAAAAGTGTTAGTACAGGACATTGTAGGATCATATTTTGTGGTAGAAACTATCATCTTGAGGGGTAGAAGTAGTCATATATTGTGGTAGAAATTCACTTCAACTGGGTAGGGCCAAAGCGTTTGCACATGGAATGGTTGGATCACATTTTGTGGTAGAAGCTATCATATCAAGTGGTAGAAGTGGTCATATGTTGTGGTAGAAATTGACTTCACTTAGGGTCAAAGTGTTTGCACATGGAATGCTTCGGTCACATTTTGTAGTAGAAATGATCATGTTGAGTGGTAGAACTCGTCATGTATTGTGGTAGAAATTGATTTCACCTACGGCCAAAGTGTTTGCACATAGAATGCTTGGGTCACATTTTGTGGTAGAAATGATCATGTTGAGTGGTAGAACTGGTCATATATTGTTGTAGAAATTGACTTCACCTAAGGCCAAAGTGTTTGCACATGGAATGATGGGATCACATTTTGTGGTAGAAACGATCATATTAAGTGGTAGAAGTTGTCACATATTATGGTAGAAATTCACTTGACCTACTAAAAAAGTGTTAGCACAGGGCATTGTAGGGTCACATTTTGTTGTAGAAACTATCATCTTGAGGGGTTGAAGTAGTCATATATTATGGTAGAAATTCACTTCACCTGGGTAGGGCCAAAGTGTTTGCACATGGAATGCTTGGGTCACATTTTGTGGTAGAAATAATCATGTGGAGTGGTAGAACTGGTCATATATTGTGGTAGAAATTGACTTCACCTAGAGCCAAAATGTTTGCACATGGAATAGTTTGGTCACATTTTATGGTAGAAGCTATCATGTCGAGTGGTAGAAATTGTCACATATTGTGGTAGAAATTCACTTGACATACTATCAAAGTGTTAGCACAGTGCATTGTAGGGTCACATTTTGTGATAGAAACTATCGTGTTAAGGGATAGAAATAATCATATATTGTGGTAGAAATTCACTTCACCTAGGACCAAAGTGTTTGCACATGGAATGGTTGGGTCACATTTTGTAGTAGAATCTATCATGTCGAGTGGTAGAAGTGATCATATGTTGTGGTAGAAATTGACTTCACCTAAGGCCAAAGTGTTTGCACAGGGAATGGTTCGGTCACATTTTGTGTTAGATCTATCATGTCGAGTGGTAGAAGTAGTCATGTTGAGTAGTAGGAGTTATGAGATTGTGGTAGAAATTCACCCATAGTACAAATACCCCTTTTTTCCCTCTTGATGGCTTTCTCTTTGACCTTTGTAGTAAAAGTGTTGATATGTAATTGTAATAGATGGTGATAAAAGTTGTGATTTGTTATGGTAAAAGTTGTAATATTAAGTTTAGCCATTGGCCATATGTAGTGGTAGAAATTATGAGATTGAATTGTAAAAGTATTTATATATAGTGGTAAAAATAGTTATATGTACTGGTAGAAGTTATATGTCTTTAGTTTTAGTAGAAAAAATATAAAACCCATTGGTCATATATAGTGGTAAGAATTATGACAGTCAATGGAAGAAGTGTTCATATATACTGGTAAAAATGATTATATTTACTGGTAGAAATTGGATTGATTATGTTTTTGGCAAAAAAAAAATATAAACTGTCTTGAGTTTTGTGAAAATCATTCTAATTATTTTCAAATCTCATCAAATGGTCCAGATTGTTTCCAATTGTCATTCAAGGGTCCAAATTCATTTGGGTATGATGCACCAAAACCATTTTGGGTCATCATAAAAAATTCATAATAGCACATACAATAAACTAATTACAATCAACCACATGTGCATGTGAAATAGGAATGTGAATCTATATAAAAACATAAAATTTTTTGTTGTAAAAAATTCAATCTTTGAAATGAGATTATTTTTGTTCTTATTTTGTTTTCTTTTCTCTTCTATTTTTTATGTAAAAATTTAAAAAGATACATTACTATTACCTCTTTTTTATCTAATTTAATAACAAATAATTTAATTTTTACTTATAGGATAAATTACATTGAGGTTAATTGCCAATATAAACAGCTCCCTTTAGAATCTTTCACACTACGTTCATTCTGATGGTGTAATTTTAACCCAACCCAACCATGGTTCAGGCGATCCAAGATCGGCCCAAGTCCAACAGGCTCGTGCTAAATTTTTGGACCAAGTTAGACTTTTTCGTTAAGGAACCGACCAGACCCTCAGGTACTAGGCCTCGAGCCCAGACTTTGTTACGGGCGTTGGGTTTTTTGGAATTTTTTTTAATTTGTTATATATATTTATATTTTTATTGCTTTTATAGTTATTTAGTTTATAAATTTATAATATAATGTTAGTTTATTACTTTATTAGTAATAGTTAATATATTAACTTAAAAATTATAAAGTTAAAGTTTATTAATTTATTAGTTATTAAACTATAAACTTATTAGTTTATAGTTTATAATATAATACATTAGTTTATAATAAATTTATTAGTTATTAAACTATAAACTTAATAATTAATAATTTATTAGTTTATTATATTATATAAATTTATTGTTTTTATAGTAAATTAATAAAGTAGTAAACTTATAAACTAATGTTATTAGTTATAAATATATAATTTATTATTAGTTATTACTTATTAGTTTATTATTTACTTATTATTATGATGTTATATTTTATTAATTTATGAGTTTATATTTTATTAATTTTTATAGTTTATACTTCATTATTAGTTATTAAATTATTAACTTATTAGTTTATTATATAAGTTTATATTTTATGTGTTTTGTTTATTAGTTTTTAAGTTTATAATTTATAAGTTTATTATTACTTTACAAGTTTATAATTTTTAACTTTATATTATTAATTTATTATAAGTTTAATAGTTTATTTACTATAAATTTATTATTAATTTGTAAGTTTATAGTTTATATTATTATAAATTTAATAATTGACGCTAACTCAAAAAACTCTTCCTTCTTGGTCTCAGCCGCAAATTTCGCCACTCAATCCCTATTCATAGAATTCCTCTGGTGTCTTTTGATTGGTGGTCTGCACTACTCTGTTTTCTCTTCCAACCGAAGGCGTACAACTGTTAATCCATCCAGGTGGAACAATCAAGAAGAAAAACAAAAAAGCAATTAATGAAGAAGAAGACAAATGGAAGCAAAAGTCATAAAGAGATAGCAGCAGCAAATTTGAGCTGCTGAAGATTTGAGGCGGTGTGATCTCTTCTTAGTAATTGTCAAGATTTAGCAGCCTGAATTTATACTTTTGTCCCCCTTTCCTCTGCTATATATATATATATATATATATATATATGTGTGTGTGTGTGTGTGTGTGTGTGTGTGTGTGTTATATTTGAGTAGTGTAAAAATGAGTGATAAATTCAAAAAAAGTAGAGTTGTGAGCCTCAGCTGTAATTCTTTATTTTAAGTTAGTGAAATTCCTCTCGCTCTGTGGATGTAAGTTAAGATTAGCCGAACCACGTAATTTTGGGTGTTCCTTGTGTTTGTGTGAATGTGTTTAATTTTTGTGGGCCTTCTCAACTCCTAACAACTAGTATCAGAGCAATTTCGAGAGGTTAGAATCTGTTTTGTGCAAACTACAAAGCACTGACAGTAAAAGCTCGATTTTTGAAAGTTGTCCAAACATAAATATGAGCATATCACGGTGTAGAGGAGGCTAAGACGAGCTTAGCTTACAGGTGAAAACTATAGCCAAAAAGACCAAAGCACGTGCCCCCATGCGCCCCCAGAACAACGGGCGTAATAAAAAGCGAGCTCACGCGCTTTCACACGCCGGCTAGAGCTGCTGCTATTTTCCACGCGCTGGGCATGCGCCAATAACGCACCAGCGATTTCTACAAGCGCTACACGCGCGCGCAAGGAAGAAGAAGGGCCCTGGACCCGTTGACTGACCCATTCGCCTGTTGACCAAGCTGCCAAACGCACCAGAACGCGCCACGTGTCAGCGCGTACCCGTTCCACGTGTCAACCCGACCTGCGAATCCAGTTTCGACCTGCCAATTTCATAAAAATTGTTTTGACCATATTTTGGTCCTTTTAAGTTCGATTTGATTGATTCAAGTGTCGTTTCTAATTAATTCGACCATTCCGAATGCATTGGTGTGGCATATTTCATCAATTTCAGCTTCTAAATTGGTGATATGATATGCCTACTGAGAATGATATTTTCAAAATTGATAAATTTGATGGGTCAAATTTTAATTTTTGAAAGATGCAAATAGAGGATTACTTGTATCAAAAAAATTTGTTCTTGCCTTTGCGAGAAAAGTCAGAAGATATGAAGCAGTCAAAATGAAAATTACTTGATAGAAAGGCGCTTGGCACCGTCAGACTAACGTTATCAAAATCTGTCGCCTTCAACATCAAGAACGAGAAGACTACGGCATCTCTCATGGCAGCCCTTTCCAGTATATACGAACAACCGTCTGCAGCGAATAAGGTACGTCTTATTAAGAAGTTATTTGATCTGAAAATGCCAAATGGTGAGAGTTTCAGAGCTCATCTTAATAACTTCAATGAAGTGGTAGACCAACTGGCGTCAGTAGACATCACGTTCAACGTTGAAATTCGAGCCTTACTAATTCTCAGTCAACTGCCTGAGAGTTGAAAAGGCACAGTTACTGCAATCAATGGATCAACCGGCAAGTCAAAATTAGTATTTGAAGAAGTTGTAAGTATGATCATGACAGAGGAGATCATGATGCAGTCAAACAGTACCACTAATTCAAGAGTAGCCCTGAATATGGAGAGCAGAGGCAGAAACTCACACAGGAGAAACGGGTGTGGTAGATCACAGCGTCGTGGGAGATCGAAGAACCGCAGCAGAAATAATCCCAGGAATCAAAATAATTCCAACTCAAAGACTGTTGAGTGTTGGAATTGTGGAAAGATCAGACATTACCAAAATCAATAAAAAGCTCCAAAGAAAGATCCAGAGAAGAAGGCATAAACAAATCTCGCCTTTACTTCAGCAACGACTGACGCCCTGATATGCTCACTAAAGCATAAAGAAGAATCTTGGATGCTAGATTCTGGCGCGTCATTCCATGCCACCTCTCACAAGGAACTCCTTAAAAACTATGTACCTGGTAATCTTGAAAAGGTTTATCTTGGTGATAACCAACCTTGTGATATTATTAGCACAGGTGAAGTAAAGATCAAGTTGAACGGATCTGTATGGAAATTGAAGGGTGTCAGACACATACCTGACCTCAGGAAGAACTTAGTCTCGGTGGGACAATTCGCAACTGAAGGCTATGTCACAACCTTCAGTTGTGATAGTTGGAAGATTTCCAAAGGAACATTAACTATTGTACGTGGCCCGAAGAGTAGAACTCTTTATATGACATCAAATGCTTGTAAGACAGTTGCAGTTGCTGCAGGCAAGGAAGATTCTAATCTATGGCTCCAGAGACTCGGACATATAAGCCAGAAAGGGCTCAAAATCATGCACTCAAATGAAAAGCTACCAGGTCTGAAATCAGTTGACATCGATCTATGTGAAAGTTGCATCTTGGGAAAGCAGAAAAGGGTTAGCTTTAAGACGAGTAGCAGAACTCCAAAGAAGGAAAGACTTGAGCTAGTCCACACCGATGTATGGGGGCCGACTACCATCTCATCCATTGGTGGAAAGTCATACTTCGTGACTTTCATTGACAACCATTCCAAGAGGGTATGGGTTTATTTCTTAAAGTATTAATCTGATGTATTTGATGCATTCAAGACATGAAAATCTATGGTAAAAAATGAGACGGGCCAGAGAATCAAGAAGCTAAGACCAGATAATGGTGGCGAGTACGAGGATAATGAGTTTAAAAAGTTTTGCTATGACAATGGTATCAGATTGGAGAGAACCATTCTGGGTACATCCCAGCACAATGGCATAGCAGAACGTATGAACAGAACACTAACAGAGAGAGCAAGAAGCATGAGGATCCAGGCAGGACTACCAAAGCAGTTTTGGGCAGAAGCAGTGAGTACAGCCGCCTACTTGATCAACCGAGGTCCATCAGTACTGTTAGAATTCAAAATACCAAAAGAGGTATGGAGTGGCAAAGAGGTAAAACTTTCACATTTGAGAGTTTTTGGTTGTATTACATATGTACATAATAGTGACCATGCGAGGGGTAAGCTTGATCCAAAGTCACAAAAATGCACTCTTGTTGAATATGGCAAGGACGAGTTTGGTTATCGCATCTGGGATGACCAAAATAAGAAGATAATTTGATCCAGAGACATTATATTCAACGAGAAGGTGATGTATAAAGATCGGCACATAACATCCTCAAGTAATTCAACAGAGAATGATCCCATATTTGCAGAGCCGAATGATCCAACAGATAGCATTGTGGCTCAGCAGACAGTTGAGAGTTCTCAGGTGGAGGATCCCATTGCTCAGAGTAGAACACCACAGACAAATGCACCAACACCTATTCTTGTACCCCGGAGGTCTAGCAGACCTCATGTACCGAACAGGAAATACATGAATTACTTATTACTCACTGATGGAGGAGAACCTGAATGCTATGATGAGGCATGTCAGGTAGGAGATTCTAGCAAATGAGAGCTTGCAATGAAGGATAAGATGAAGTCCCTTATCTCCAACAAGACATGGAAGCTCGATAAGTTACCCATGAGAAAGAAAGCGCTACACAACAAATGGGTGTATCGAATGAAAGAGGAACAAGATGGTTCCAATAGGTACAAGGCACGACTAGTGGTCAAAGGCTTTCAGCAGAAAGAAGAAATTTACTACACTGACATCTTCTCACCAGTGGTGAAACTGACTACCATTCGATCAGTTTTAAGCATTGTTACAGCAGAAGGGCTACACCTTGAGCAGTTAGACGTGAAAACTGCTTTCCTTCATGGTGACCTAGAAGAGGAGATCTATATGCAACAACCCGAAGGTTTCTCAGAACAAGAAAAAGAGAATCTTATATGCAGATGAAAGAGGAGCCTATATGGTTTAAAACAGGCCCCAAAGCAATGGTATAAGAAGTTTGACGGGTTTATGCAGAAGAATGGCTACCACAAAAGCAATGCTGACCATTATTGCTATTTCAAGAGGTTTAAATCCAGCTATGTAATTCTTCTACTTTATGTTGATGACATGTTAGTAGCAGGACCTCATATGGACGAGATCAAAAGATTAAAAGAGCAACTCTCAAGAGAGTTCAAGATGAAGGACTTGGGTTCAGCAAAGCAAATACTTGGGATGAGGATCAACAGAGATGAACAGAATGGTACATTGCAATTGTCTCAGGCTGAGTACATCAGCCGCGTCCTGAAGAGGTTTAGTAAGAGCGATGCTAATGCGGTTAACACACCATTAGCTAGTCACTTTCGACTATCTACAGACCAGTCTCCCAAGACAAAGGAAGAGAGAAACTTCATGGCGAAGGTTCCATATGCCTCAGCTATTGGAAGTTTGATGTATGCTATGGTATGTGTGAGACCTTGACCCGTTTTTTTGGGCATTTTTCGACGTGCATTATGTGTTTTCGTTGCAGCATGTTTTATATGCTTTCGATGCATGTTTGAGGGTAGAGATGCATGCGGAAAAGGTTCTGGGGGCCGTGAGGTGTTACGACGCAAATTTCAAAAATTAAAAAAAAAAGATATTTTGGAGACCTATAAATATCTTGAATTGGATACTTTCATAAAGATATTTTTCAAAACTTCTCCAGTTTTTCATTTTCTCTCTACCTTCTCTCTAAGTTCTCGGGGGCGTGAGGCTCAATTTTCAGCGGTCCAATAGCGGATCCTTACTTTTAGCACGGTGGGCTACACAACTATTCAGTCAGATTTTGATTCCGGCAAAGCTCGATTTTACACGTGGTTCGAGATGGTTCGAGGCGTTGAGTTTTCAACTCACCGAGGTAGGATTCTAGACCCTACTGCTGTATAAGGGTGCTATGGGTAAACATGGGTGTTTTTAACGGTTTGAACTCTGTAGTTCTGATTTTGTATCAAAGTTAGTTTTGGGTTTAAAAAATCGGGTTTTTGTTGGTTCCAGTGGATGGAATCGGGTGTCGAGAATTTCTTTCGAGGTCTTAATGTTAGGCCTGGGTGTACGTATGTTTGAGGATGTTAAAAGGGAATTTCGAGGCTTCGATCTGAGATTTGGAGGCTGAACCCGTAGCTTAGAACGGTTTATGGGTTGGGTTCAGTCGACTGAACCTATGAGTTCAGTCGACTGGATCATGTGTTCTTGGGTTCAGTCGACTGGACCTAGAGGGTCAGTCGACTGGACAGTGCCTCTGAGCTTTTTGGCCGTTTTCAATGGGGTTTTCAGTCGACTGGGGGTTGGGTCCAGCCGACTGAATTTTGGGCTATTTTGTTGGTGGTTTGGTGGTTGGGTTTTGATTTTCAATTGGTGTCCTATGTTATTCAATTTATTAATTTATGAGAATTACTTGATTTAAATACCTGTAGAGTCCTTTAGGGTTCAGTTGGTCCTGTGGTGGTTTTGGGGGTTCGTGTTGTGATCCCGGGTGTTTATTTAAATATCGTCCTTGAGTTGATGTGCATGGTCGAGTTTTGGGTGTTATGGCACAATCGTGTGCGTGATGGTTATGCACGAGAAGTGTGAGGTTTTGGTGAGAACCACGGTTGTGGGTTTGGAGTTGGCCTTCAGTTAGGTCGAGTTATGTAGGTTTGTTGATCGTGTTGGCGTGTGTGGGCGTCGTGGGTCCAGGTTTGTGGATGTTGGGTTACGTGACGGGTGGCGTCGTGGTGTGAGGTTATATGCGGCTATGTGCTTTTATAATCAGTTTGTACATTTATAACTCTGTTTATTTATATACGAAATATGTAAGTGAATTACATAAGATGGTATCGTTATGTGTAACGTAGTTTATGCTTTAAAACATAGTGTTCTATAAGCATGTGACGTGGTTTGTGAAACGTCGTGTTGATACATGGATATATGCTTTAAATTCTGGTTTAGGTTTGCATATGTGTATGAAATGGATTAGGTGAATATGTGATCCAGTAAATGTAAATTCTGGTTGATAATGCATGTGTGTGTGTGGGTGTATGAGGTAGGCTGCGAAAGTCGGTGTATGAGGTAGGCTGCGAAAGTTGGTGTGTATGCAATTGGGGCTGCGGTAGTCCTTCGATACTGGTCCGTAAAGGTGTATTTGGGGCTGCGGTCCTACGGTGAAAGTCCGTGAAGTTGTGTGCGTTGCATAGATGGGGGCTGCGGTCTTTTAGTGAAAGTCCGAGAAGATTCTTAGATTGCCTGTACTGCATATTGGGATAGATAGACCAATTTTCTTAAAAACTGTATTATCGGCTTACGAGAGTCGAAATACTGTATTAACGGCCTGCGGGAGTCGTAATACTGGAATCGTTTTCAAGGCTCTGGTGAGTCAAAAAAATTATTTTTATCCTCGCTTTCCCTTGCATGTGAAAATGGTTTTTTGGCTCTGGTGAGTCGTGATCTAAAACTATTTTCAAACTGTTTTAATGGCTTGAAATAGAGTCAAAAATTGCACTTCGTTTATTGAGCATGCTTAGCTTATATTGCATGTGTTGTTTAGAATCTGCTGAGCTTTTGTTCACGGTGTGAAATTTTATTTTTCTTTAGGTACCGGACGCTGGTTGATCTGGAGATGCTGGAGAGGGAAAAGAGTTGTAGTCTTTCTTTTTGTTCTTTTGTTACATGTATGTTGTAATATCTTTTTCTGGCGTTAAGGCCGTGTAATGCTGCCATTTGGCGTTTATATACAATGCATGTATGGTTTATCTTTGAGAGAGTGTATTCTCGGGTTGGGTTTTATCTGGTTGTTGTGGCTTTTTCACGAGACCCAGAGTTTGGAGTGTGACAACTTGGTATCAGAGCTCTGGGTTCGAATACCTATGAGCCGTAGGAAGAGGGTGTATCCCGTGTGAGGTTGCTTGCGTGTGCTTGGTTGCATGTGTTTACACGCTTTGATAACATGAACGTGATAGCATGCGAGTCATACGTGAACGATGTGTATATGTGAGCATGGGGGTTGAACTGTGGTATTGATTAGTCCTGCCTTTGGGTGTTTGGATTAACAAACTTGGGAGCCAAGTTAGAAACGCGTTTAGCTGACGTGATTTCTAGCAGGGAATCTGAGTAGGTTATCCAGATTGATGTATCATTCTTGTGGGTTCTCCTCGGTATATGTGGAGTTGTTTAGCATGAACCTATGTGCTTATGTGTTAGCATGCTAAGTGTTTAGCATTTATGTTCATGCGATGTCTTGCATCTTATATATTGTTTTCTTTCATATATACGTGATGTCGGCGAGACAAGGGCAAGGCCGTGGTCGAGGCCGTGGCCATGCTGGCCAAGGTGATATTCCTATCCCTGATGCTGGGGATGTTAATGCTCCCCAGGGACCGATAGACGCGACAGAGTTGTTGTGTGTGCGGGTTGGTTCTATCCAGCAGCTAGTTGCTAGGAGTGAGCCTGTTAGGGAGATGGAGGCAGTGCCTGAGGTGAGGGAGGCGAGGGTTACAGCTGCGATGCGAGAGTCCCGGCGTATGGATCCGCCTACCTTTGCAGGAGATCCTGATCCTCTTATGGCGACAGAATGGTTGGAGTTGACGACTCGAATCCTTGACACATTGCAGATTGTGGAGGATGAGTTGTGGGTTTCCTTTGCCACTTTTCAACTGAGAGGTAATGCTCATCAGTGGTGGAGGTATGCCAGGACTACGGTGGGGGTCACATGGGCAGCTTTTACATGAGTCTTTCTGGAGAGATATTTCCCAGCTTCGAGGAGGAACTTATACAGTGAGGAGTTCTATTCTCTTACCCAGGGGACCATGGATGTCATGCAGTACGAGGCCAAGTTTACGAGCTTGCCTCGGTTTGCACCGGAGGTGGAGTGCACAGATGACTTGCTTTTGATGAGGTTCGAGTGGGGCTTGAGGCCGGCGATCAAGGAGCGAGTGGCAGTGATGGGATTTCATGTGTTTAGACAGCTGGTGGAAGCGGCAGCGAGGGCTGAGAATGCTTTGGCTGAGACTCGAGCTTCGAGAGAGGCCAGGACATCGCAGGGCAGAGCGGAGGTACAGACAGCTGGACGCTCCAGCAAGAGCCAGAAGTCCTCTGCTCCTAGCTTTTATTCTTCTGGACCATAGCATTTTTCAGCACCATCACCATCGTTGGCTTCGTCTAGGAGGCCAGACCAGAGGAAGTTGACCTAGTTTCAATGCAGACAGTCGGGGCATCGTGCGGCAGATTGTTTACAGTCGAGACCATCCCAGAGTTTGGCTCTAGTGCAGCAGCAGGGGAGGAAACCGTCAGTTTGCTATGAGTGTGGATAGTCTGGACATATTCGTAGGAATTGTCCTTAGAGGGGCAGTGCGCCGAGTAAGGAGGACACACCAGTGGGTTCGTATGTGCAGGGTCGACAACAGCCTTCCATAGTACAGACTTCCTGGATGGTAGGTGGGAGCACATCAGTTCAGTCGGTGCAGCCGCCGACAGTGCCGAGTTATGGCAGACATGACATAATGGGGTTGCCCCGAGTGTATTCTCTTGCAGCTCGCTGTTCATCTAGGGCACCAGTTGTGCCGGAGGATGCTGATATGCCTTCAGCGAGTAGAGGTATTTTCTGAGTATACAAGCCTTGGGCCAGTTCTTCATTGCATCTGTTTGGGGTTAGTTATGGATCCCGTGGATGGTGTTCTGTGTTGAGGCAGTGGTTGGTGAGGTTGTGAAGTTGGAATGGGTTGTAGATCCTGTGTCTGTGAGATAGTTGGCCATTGTCTGGGATGCCTGACCTTGTTTGACTATATCCTAGGAGTGGTTTGGCTTACCATCTCGTGTACCTGTGTTGATTGTGATCACCGGGTTGTTTCTGTTGACCTTGTGTTGAATTTTGGGGTGAAATTCCTTTAAAGGGGGTAGAGTCGTGAGACCCAGACCCGTTTTTTTTAACGTTTTTCGACGCGCGTTATGTGTTTTTGTTGTATCATGTTCTATATGCTTTCGATGTATGTTTGAGGGTAGAGATGCATGTGGGGAAGGTTCTGAGGGCCATGGGGTGTTACGGCTCGAATTTCAAAAATTTAAAAAAAAGATATTTTGGAGACCTATAAATATCTGGAGTTAGATATTTTCATAAAAATATTTTTCAAAACTTCTCTAGTAAGTTTCTAATTTTCTCTCTACCTTCTCTCTAAGTTCTCGGGGGCCCAGAGCTCGATTTTCAGCGATCCAATAGGGGATTCTTACTTTAAGCACGGTGGGCTACGCAACCATCTGGTCAGATTTTGATTCCGACAAAGCTCAATTTTGCACGTGGTTCGAGGCGGTTTGAGGCGTTGAGTTTTCAACTCACTGAGGTAGGATTCTAGACCCTACTGTTGTATAAGGGTGCTATGGGAAAACGTGGGTGTTTTTAACAGTTAGATCTCTGTAGTTCTGATTTTGTATCAAAGTTCGTTTTTGGATTTTAAAAATCGGGTTTTTGTTGGTTCCGGTGGATGGAATCGGGTGTCGAGAGTTTCTTTCGAGGTCTTAGTGTTAGGCTTGGGTGTACGTATGTTTGAGGATGTTAAAAGGGAATTTTGAGGCTTCGATATGAGGTTTGGAGGTTGAACCCGTAGCTTAGAACGGTTTCTGGGTTGGGTTCAGTCGACTGGATCATGTGTTCTTGGGTTCAGTCGACTGGACCTAGGGGGTCAATCGACTGGACAATGCCTATAGGCTTTTTGACCGCTTTAAGTGGGTTTTTCAGTCGACTAGGGATTGGGTCCAGTCGACTGATTTCTGGGCTATTTTATCGGTGGTTTGGTGGTTAGGTTCTGGTTTTAAATTGGTGTCCTATGGTATTCAATTGATTAATTTATGAGAATTACTTGATTTAAATACTTGTGGAGTCCTGTGGGGTTCGATTGGTCGTGTCGTGGTTTTGGGGGTTTGTGCTGTGATCCCGGGTGTTTGTTTAAATGCCGTCCTTGGGTTGATGTGCATGGTCGGGTTTTGGGTGTTATGGCACGGTCGTGTGCGTGATGGTTATGCACGAGAAGTGTGAGGTTTTGGTGAGAACAACGGTTGTGGGTTTGGTGTTGGCCTTCGGTTAGGTCGAGTTATGTAGGCTTGTTGATCGTGTTGGCGTGTGTGGGCATCGTGGGTCCAGGTTTGTGGATGTTGGGTTACGTGACGGGTGGCGTCGTGGTGTGAGGTTATATGTGGCTATGTGCTTTTATTACCAGTTTGTACATTTATAACTCTGTTTATTCGTGTACGGAATATGTAAGTGAATTACATAAGATGATATCGTTATGTGTAACGTGGTTTATACTTTAAAACTTAGTGTTTTATAGACATGTGACGTGATTTGTGAAACGTCGTGTTGATACATGGTTATATGCTTTAAATTCTAGTTTAGGTTTGCACATGTGTATGAAATGGATTAGGTGAATATGTGATCCAGTAGATCTAAATCCTGGTTGATAATGCACGTGTGTGTGTGTGGGTGTATGAGGTAGGCTGCGAAAGCTGGTATATGAGGTAGGCTGCGAAAGCCGGTGTACGAGGTAGTCTGCGAAAGCCAATGTGTATGCGATTGGGGCCGCGGTAGTCCTTCAGTGCTAGTCCGTAAAGGTGTATCTGGGGGCTGCGGTCCCACGGTGAAAGTCCGTAAAGTTGTGTGCGTTGCATAGATGGGGGCTGCGGTCCTTCGTTGAAAGTTCGAGAAGATTCCTGCATTGCATGTACTGCATATTGGAACGGATAGACCAATTTTCTTAAAAACTATATTATCGGCCTACGGGAGTCGAAATACTGTATTAACGGCTTGCGGGAGTCGTAATACTGGAATCGTTTTCAAGGCTCTGATGAGTCAAAAAAATTGTTTTTATCATCGTTTTTCCTTGCATGTGAAAATGGTTTTTTGGCTCTGATGAGTCGTGATCTAAAACTGTTTTCAAACTGTTTTAATGGCTTGAAATAGAGTCGAAAACTGTACTTTGTTTATTGAGCATGTTTAACTTATATTGTATGTGTTGTTTAGAATTTGCTGAGCTTTTGCTCACGGTGTGAAATTTTGTTTTTCTTCAGGTACCGGTCACGCTGGTTGATCTAGAGGTGCTGGAGGGGGAAGAGATGTAGTCTTCCTTTTTATTCTTTTGTTACATGTATGTTGTAACATCTTTTTCGGCGTTGGGGCCGTGTAATGTTACCGTTTGGCGTTTATATACAATGCATGTATGGTTTATCTTTGAGAGAGTGTATTCTTGGGTTGGGTTTTATCTGGTTGTTGTGGCTGTTCCACGGGGCCCAAAATTTGGGGCGTGGCAGTTCGCACCAAACCAGACATTGGCCATGCAGTGGGAGCTGTCAGCAGGTTCATATCTAATCCAAGAAGGGCCCATTGGGAAGCAGTGAAGTGGATATTGAGATATCTTCGAGGGACTATTGACAAGTGTTTATGCTTTAGGAAAAGCGAGTTGAGACTACAAGGCTATGTAGACTCTGACTTTGTTGGCGAAGTTGATCACAGAAGAAGCACTACTGGTTATGTCTTTACAGCAGGTGTTACTGCAGTTAGTTGGGTATCGCAGATACAAAAAATTGTGGCGTTATCGACTACAAAGGCAGAGTATGTGGCAGTGACAGAAGCTAGCAAAGAAATGATTTGGTTACAAGGTTTGTTGGCAGAGCTGGGATTCAAGTAGGTGAAGAATTTTTTGCACAGTGACAGTCAAAGTGCGATACATTTGACGAAGAACTCAGAATTTCATTCAAGAACCAAGCATATTGAACTTTATTATCACTTCATCATATCACTGTTGGAAGATGGTGTGTTAACACTAGAGAAGATCGAAGGAAATAAGAATCCAGCCGACATGTTAACCAAGACTGTGACTAAAGAGAAGTTGGAGCTATGCTCAGATTCAGTGGGTCTCCTAGATCCACTAAAATCATCTAAAAGATGATCACTGCAGTGCACCCTAGCAAGGGGGTGCAGGCACTCACTCTAGGGGGTGCAGTCGCCCAGAGAACAAGGCGAATTCTCAGCAACAGTCAGCCAGATCAGCAGAGACCTATTTTTCACCACATGGTTGGAGGGGCTAATTTGTTAATCCACCCATGTGGAACAATCAAGAAGAAAAATAGAAAAGCAATTAATGAAGAAGAAGACAAATGAAAGCAAAAGTCATAAAGAGACAGCAGTAGCAGATTTGAGATGCTGAAGATTTGAGGCGCTGTGATCTCTTCTTCTTAATTGTCAAGATTTAGCAGCCTGAATTTATACTCTTGTACCCTTTTCCTCTGCTATATATATGTGATCTGTGTGTGTTGTATTTGAGTAGTGTGGAAATAAGTGAAAAACTCAAAGATAGTAGAGTTGTGAGCCTCCTATGTAATTTTTTATTTTAAACTAGTGAAATTCTTCCCACTCAATGGACGCAAGTTAAGTTTAGTCAAAATACGTAATTATTGGTGTTCCTTGTGTTTGTGTGAGTGTGTTAAATTTTTGTGGACTTCCCCAACTCCTAACAACAACCCTCCCCAATCCAACAGTAGATCATGACCCTTTTCTTTATTTCAGAAGTTTTGGACAAGAACGAAAAATATAGAAGACACATCTTCAAATCCATGTTGTGCTCATGATAACATGCCTCAAATTCTTTGAATTCTAAGGTTTCCCCAAAAGCAGCTTTCTTGTATAAGTTGGGCATTTCTTCGAGCACGTTGTCGGCCTTCGTTCTGTTGATGTTTACGCTATCATCTGCTCTCGAATGGAGAGGCACAATGGAATCTTCAGCCTCAATGTTGTGCTTGGAAGAGATTTTCCGTTTCAATGTCCTCACAACTAACTACCTTCAATTCGCAAAAAATCCCGTTCGCTCCCCTTCTTTTCTTTGAGCTCCTTGAACCTCCCAGACACCATTTTGAATTGCTTATCGTACGTGTTGAACCTCATGGAAGCACTCGTAATGAAATCCAGATCTGCGCCAACTAATCTAGAAAACACCTCAGCCTCTCTTTCGCTTCTGCTGTTTCCGTTGCTGTCATTTGACCTGGGACCTATACTAATGCCTCTATTGTCATTTGGCTTCGCGTCATTGTTCTTGTTCAACCTAGGTTCGCCATTCTAGTTAGCGACGGCACCGGCTGCGGCGGCGAGGGCAATAGATTTAGGTTCCAAGTTATGTGTGTGTTTGAGAGGGAAAGAGAGTTCTTAGGATTTTATTATTTGATTAAAGATAAAATAGTATATTAATAATATAAGTAAGCAAGGGTAAAATGAAAATAAAATATAAAATAATTGCTATATTTATAAGTTTTGTCAAATTTTGTAATGGTTAATTGGTGGAAGAAAGTAGGTGAAATACAAAAATAAAATAGAAAGGAGATTAGTGTAATTTTAGAAGCTTGAAGAGAGCTGTCTGTATTTTCAATTATTCTCATTGAAGATAAATGTAAGTTATCCTTATTTTTATTATCTATTTTCACTTTCATAAATTACGAAATTAGTAAAACAATATTTTTAATTGAGCCTCTTAAAATTAGCTAATTAATTAATTATTAAATTATTAATATTTTTTTATTTTACTCTTAAATTACTAAAAACTATAAAATTGAGAATCTTTAAGCGCGAGTAATAATTAGTCTATGTAACAAATTAGCAATAGTTGATATGATATTTGTATATATGGTAATTTAAAAGGTTGGATTTTTTTTTATTCTTGTTAGCTTTTTTAACAAGTTAGCAATAATTGATGTAACATTTGTATGTATAGTAATTTAAAAGGTTGATTTTTTTTTTATTTTAATAGCTGAAAGAAGGAATATGAGCGAAAGGAGAGAGAAAATGTGAAAATAAAGAAAGGTGGAGAGTGGTTGTTCTTTTTGGATTTTAAGACGAGATCGTTCTTGATTTATTTGTCATTCTTGATTATTATCCAAAATTGATATTTAAATCATGCTATGTTAGATATTGCCTTTAATCATGGGAAATTTGCTAGTAGAAGAATGGGGTAAGAGTTGAGATGTGGTGTTTTATTTTTATTTCTTATTTTATTAGGTAAGTGTGGTAGATAAGGGGGCAAGAATATATCTTTAATTGTTTATAAGTTTAAAATGATAATACTAGTGGGAGTTAAAAATAATATAACAAATAAAAAATAATAACTGGTAAATGATTAAAATTTAAAATATAAAAAATAAAAAGAAAGAATAAAGATGATAATTAAATAAATATAATATTTTCTATGTTTTAATCTTTTATATGTATAAATACTTTATTTTATATGATAAGAGGGGGATATAAAAAATTGTGATAGAAAAAACAATCAGTGTCTGTTGGCCAGAGTTTGGGCCGGCATTCTACCGTGATAGAAGTCTCGGGTAAAAACTGAGTTACAGTCGACTTGTAGCGCTTGGCGTTGAACCTTTCAAGAAAATAAAATTGTACTTTCACAATTACTTACAAGTTCTGATAAAATAATAAGCGATTGATCCAATACTGTTATCACCCACATATGTTGTTATTAAGGGGGAAAAAAATCCACCAATAATTAAGCAAAAATATGCATGGTGGGGTGGGCAGAAAAAATCTCCACCCCTATTATGAAACCCACAACACTTTATTTGTGAATTTTACGCATATTTGATTATTTATGATGCATTTTTTATATTTTTATGGTTATATTCTTGTGTACGAAATAATTTTAAAAATGCTAATGTCAGTCTTTAAAGAGCTCATTGACTCTATTACGATTTTGCAATCTCTATATTAATTAAGTAGTGAGTTTCAAATTTTTTCCCAACGTATGCAAAAGTGTGTTAAGTGAACATGTTTATATTGAAAGCAAGTTTAATAAACATGCTTATTACCCAAATTACATGAATGAAATATATTAAACGAGGTAATTTAAATAATGATAAATAATAAGCAAAAAGTGTGTTTAGAAAGCACATTTTCTCCAAAATAAAAAAACAAAGCACATTTCTTTGAAAGGAAACTATAGCTTCTTTAGTTTTGGTAGCATGTGTGCAACAGCGATATACTTACACTCCTATTATGTCTGTAAAAACGATGTGCTTATGCTCTTGCATTTGTGGTTATAGGCCATTCTAGGTTGGCATACAATTTTGTTTAAAAACACGCTTTTAGTTTATAGGAAGTGTGTTTAGCAGTTATTTTGGACTAAAAAGGAAAGTGTTTTTAGTAGGAAACGCTTATTAAATGTTTAAAAATGTCTTTTAATAGTTATTTTTTATTATTTAAATTGGCTTGTCTAATATATTTTATTCAATTGGGTTGAGTAATAAATGTGTTTAGCAAACATGCTTAATATAATGTATTGCTAAGCACGCTTAACCTATATAGAGAATAAAATTTAAAAATTATTATTTAATTAATAAATTATTTTAGAAAACGAAAAATGGTCAACAAGCCATCTTTAGTGCTGTATTCATTTGAATTTTGTATTTGTCTTGGATCTTCTGAAAGAAATTCTTAAAATTACTAACATTCTTTGCCAAGCTTGTAAATCTCAATATATATTAAATGTCATTCATCTTATTTGGTCAACTAAAGATACTCAATAATTAAGAAATAATGGATGAGATGCTCTATACTTACTAACATTCTTTGCCAAGCTTATTATGTTCCAAGGTGAGGTTGAAATCGTCATCATTACTATCGATCATCATTATTACCGAGTAGACACATGTATATATATTTTTATGTTGTAGTTGATTCTTAAGTTATAGGATATAAATTATTGGTTTAGTGAGTATGCAATGGATTTACTTGCACTTACATAAATTATTAGCTTAGTAAGTATGCAATAAATGTATTTGCACTTAAGTTCTGAGCGTGAAATTTGCTATGAAATTTAGGGCGCATTTTGCGCGTCATAAATACTCGCAAAAATTTATTCAAAGTGTGAGACGCATCAGTATGTGACTGTACACATGTAAAAATATATAAAAAGGTGATTAAATGCTAATCAAGACAAGTTAAAACGGAATTGACTAAGACTATCATGTCAATAACGTAATGCATAAATTTAATTCAGCTAATAAAATTCAATTTTCACGGTGCTCGTTATTTTTTTAAAACGGATCTTACCCCCAAACTTAAGTTCGTTGTCCTCAATGGCATATGAAAATGAGAAAATAAACGGACAGTGGATACATAAACTTAATGAAAAAAATCACTTGGGCAACAGCAAGCACAATAAATTATAAATAGAGTAACGCCATTCAGCTAGAGCCCTCTGTACTTGCAAAGTGTTTTGGTAAGAATTTAGTATTCGTACTGCGCTTCATGTAACACTAAGCATGTGTTTGGCCTAACTTATTTTTGTAATTTTTTTGTTTAAAAGTTACAAAAAAAGCTAACTAATTCGGCTTATGGAGCTTTTTTTTCATTTTTTTTCATTTTTTTTCACTTTTTCTATACAAAAAAGTCAAAAAACCTAAAAGCCACTAAAAAAAATTAGTCTAAACACAGGTTTAAGTAACCTGTAGTTAACAACTAAAAAAAAGAAAATTTTAAAACTATACAAAAATCCTAAACTACAAAATAAAAATTCCTAAAGTATAAATTAAAATAAAAACTATTCTAAAAATAAGCAACCGTGCTTTCAATCGGCAGTAATGCCAAAATTTGATATTGTCTTATTATGCCAAAAATAAACATTTAAAACCTTAGTAGGCAGTAAATATTAAGAAATATCTAAAATACTATGAAATATTATAAATATTTAAATAAAATTTTAAAATTTTAGAAACATAGAAATAAAATATATTAATTTTCTTTTCCACTATTATTACATTTTTTAAAATGGCATATATTTGTATATGCAAAAGTTATTTAATTGATTAACATAATCAGGATCGAGTAAATAAAATATAGCAAAAAGCAAATTATATTCTGATTTTTTTATTGAGCAAGAAAAATTGATACGAGCTTGGAACAACACATTAGTACTTGATGCTGGATAAATTATTATTCCTAAGTATGAAACTTTCTATTTTATATTCAATACATTTGTTTTTACAGCATGTTTGGTATACAGGAATAGGCTAGAATGGATATTCCAGCTTCAAACTCCATTTCCCATGTCTGGTCTGTATTTTTAAAATGACAATTGTCATTCCACTTGACTAGCTATTCCAATAAAAGTAAGAATAATTATTTCTTCCTACAACCTAAGGAATACATATTCCATTTTAACATGAAATCGTCACTCATCGCACCATCATCGCCACTACCACTATTGCCGTCGCCATCATCGTTGCCATCGCCACCACCAACCACTACCACCACTGCTGCCACTATCACCACTATCACCAACCACTGCCACCAAACCCACATCGACCACCACGGCCACTACCTCATCTCCACCACCACTACTCTCACTTCACGATCTCCGATGCCACTGATGCCCCCTCCCCCCACTACCACGGCCACTATTAGAGTTGCCTCCAGTGCCATCACCACCACTTTCGGTGCCACCAACGCCCCCATAACTCCTTTCCAATTTTATTTGACTCATTTTGAGTTTACCATAACATTTTTTTAATAATCGAGTATTATGAGATTTATAATTTAGTGTTTTTATCGTATTAAATAAAATTTTAATAAATTTTGTTAATATATGATAGTTATCATCATTTGTTAAATTTTTTACATTGCATTCTATTTCATTAGCTAAACATACTCAACATAAGAATGCGAATAATTATCTTATTTCCACATTATTTTGTGATTATAATCAAACAGTAAAATAAGAATAAATATTTCATTCCATTATATCTTACATTTCATTTCAACTTCAATTTCATTCTCCCATCATTTTATTCATGTGTATCAAACAAGCCATTAATTCTCTTATAATTCATCATAATTATTTTGCAGATTTTGTGACAATTTATCATAATTATTTTGCAAATTCTTACGTGACAATTTATCATAATTATTTTGCAAATACCCTACATAGAGGGGTGTATGTAAACAACTCGCCAATACAATCCATCTCGTATAGGATATTTGAGTAAGTAGGTTAGATTGGGTTGATTCAATAAAAACATTTATGTTTGAATTATTACTTTATATGTTGTGAATATTTTTTTCAATAAGCATATAATGTAAATATTATTATTAAAAATATTTATATTATGATATTATTATTGACTTATTACTATTATTTTTAGTTATTTTTTTGTTTGACATATGAAACACGATTTAAAAAAAAAATACAATAGATATTTTATTTTTTAGAAATAAAATTTAAAAAAATAATTTTAAAATTTTATAATTTTTTAATCTGTTAAGTCGCTGCGAATTGAAACCGCAAAAAAAAATCACCCAACATACTAGTTTTAATAATTAATAAGTTAATAGTTAATTAAAAAAACAATCAACTCGTCAAGAGATAAGTCAGTTGAAAAATTTCCTCCACCCGCCTCAATTCAACACAAGGAACCCCTACCTACATGGTAGTTTACATATGGGTCCAGCTATGCTATTGAACCGATTGAGTTGAGTTTAATATATATTTTTTAATCTAAATGACCCATTTTAACATTTCAAATGTTTATTTTATTATTTTTAATGTGATTTGTACGTGTAATTAATGATATTTAATTAATATAATTTTTTAAATATATAATTTACAACTGAAAAATAATAAAGGCGCATTATTTTTACAACTTAAAAATAATGAAGGCCCAAAGGATTGAAGAGGAGGCTGCTACAGTCTTTCACGTGACTTTGTTTGGCAACTCAATTTTATAGAAATTAAGCTTTTTGTTTAAAGTTATTTTAAATTTCAAAAGTCATAAGTTCATTAGAAAGAGGTAAAAAGTAAAAGTGATTTTAAGTAAAAAAGCAAAAGATTTTTTTTTTAAAGTTGTTATAATTTTTTAAAAATTATTTTTAAATAATTTTATATTTAATATAAATTTTGTTTAATAAATTTTGAAGAGTGCATTTTAAAAATATAATTTTTATAAAAAAATAAATTTTTATAATAAAAGTTATGATATGTTTTAAAAATATAAAAATATTTATATTAAAAGCTAAAAGGTTTAAAATATTTGAGTTAGAAAATAAAAAATTTTAATTTTTAAAATTTTAAATAAAAAAAATAAAAATTTTAACTTTAAGCTGACATAAAATCTGTTGACTCAGAAGGCCAATATATAACAATGCCTATTGATTTGCGTTTGATAGAATAACAAATATAACAGCTGTTAGAACTTAAAATAGAGGTAAATGTGAATTTGTTGAGTTGATAACTTTTTAGCTGGAAATTCAACGGACACTTTCGAATTTGCGGTACGTGAAGTGCGCTCTGGTCTTACCGCTCTTTTCTCTCCTCTACCCGTATATATGGAAACTTGAGGATAATTTGAGCTGACGGTGGTGATACTTGGCCTCATCCATCGCCCCGGTGTGCCTGCCGGTGATGGTGGTAAGTAATTCTCTCTCTCGATCTCGAAAACTGTGTTAGATCGATCTTCTTCTGTTATTCGGGTTGATATCATCGCACTGCAATCCCTTTCTGTCAATGTGCTTGTATGTGTTAATTTTTAGGTTTTCAGTAAATATATCCTGGCGTTTTTTAATTTGGATTGATCGTTTCTAATTGAAGATCTTGGTACTGCCCTTGTTTAACTCACGTAATTACTCGCCAATTGATTCGGTTTTCTCGAAACCAACGAGTGAATTTGAAATCTTAGATGCATTTTGTGATCCACAATATCACAAAACATGTCGAATGCATTAACAAAAGATTTTTTGAGAAAGATTCAGCATTGGTAAAAGTGAAGATCATTGCTTCCCTAGGCAAAAAACAAAAAATCAAAAAAACATATTAAACTGGCGCCAAAAAATCTGGAAAAAAATGAAGATCATTGCTAACCTAGTCAATCATGCTTTTTTTGTGAAGATCAGATGAGCAGCGGAAAATGAGGAAGAAGGAACAAAGAA
>JAOTRH010000022.1:11163843-11176396 GCA_034768845.1 Heliamphora exappendiculata
CCCTAAAACATAAGTTATGTCTCTGCCATTGCAAGCCACATAACTGTGCACACAAGAAGGCACGCATGTGGCCGTTTCGCATGGTGCTGCTATCAATAAAAAAATTATGATGTATCATTATCTAGATCTAATTACCAATTCCAACTAATACTGGACTTAAAATAAAAGGAACAACTTATTATATAAAAAATAATAATATATGTAATAGATCATTGATCGAGCACTCTTGCGTCAAAGATGGACGAAGTCACGTGACATGCCAAACTTGCGAGATGTAAAAACCTATTGGTAGGGGAGCCATTCCACCTTAGAGGGAAGCACTTGCGCGAGCAGTGGTGGACAAGGCAAGAATAAGGAGGATGCCTAGATCTAGTGACTGGTAAATTAGTGATTCACCGACTAGTAAATTGATGAAGAAACTCTCTAAATTAAGGGGAAAAAACAAGGGTTTATTTTTGTTTCAAATCCCCTGTGCCAGGCTAAGGAAGTAGAAGGACCAAGGCTCTAATCCTATTTTATATATTGATTAGATTAGCAATCCTATAAGTTACCTATTTAAAAAATGCCAGAGTAGATGTGTTGCACGCTTGACTCTTCATCTAGTACTTTTGGCAGGTGACGAATGCATTGAGTGCATTCATGGACCAAGCAATCAAACTTAGGTGGCTCACATGTCCTTTATGAAGCTAGGCCATCAGGATTCATCTCGCAGATGGCTAGGTGCCAAGATGACTTGTAGGAGAATGATGTGGTGCCTCCAGGGCATGCCATGTGGTGACCTTTATCCGATACGGTATCTACCAGTACGCCCTATCCCTACATCTATCCATATACTATTATCCATATACTATTAGAAACCCTAATTTTGCACTGGATATTAGCTTTGAACTGAAGCAAAAGCCAAAAAACTTGGCTTCAACAATAATGTCAGAGAGTAAATTTCTCCTTAGCAACCTGTGCAAGCGAAAGCTTTATTGCCTTTTTAGAGGATTGCATAAATAAAAAATGTAGTAAATATTATAATAAACCCAATTCAGTACCCACTATGCCTACTTTAATTATGCCTTTTTTGCAGGATGAAATTTTCTTCCAAACAATACATATTATGAACCAAAACAAGAAGAGTAGCAGGTCCTCTTTCCAAAGGAGACAATGCATAACTTATGAAAGCAGTGGCGTCAATTAAAATTATAAGTAGAGCATAGCAAAAAGTGAACATCCAATAGACCATTTACAACAAACAGATTTAAAAGGATAATAATGATGTTCACAGAAAAACGAAGGAGTTCAAGGTACTAATTTTAACGAAGGTACTGACATCAGGAAAGCTGACAGAAATTCAAGCACAACAGAATTCCAATATAACACAACATTATTAGGCAATTAGCAAATAGCACTTTAGTCAATAGCTTTTATGACATAATACCTCAAGTGCAGAGTCTGGATTTTCTGAAATTTGGATGCAATTACAAGGCTTGATTTTTTATCCACCATAGCCTGCAAGGTTTATCGGAAGACTCAAATAATGAAACATATAAGAACACATATTTAGCAAAGGCAGAAAATTTTAAGAAAAAAAGATTCACCTCTTGGACATTATCAGGAAACAATACAGATGAAAAGGATCCTGATCTGTTATCAAACCTCAATGCATCTAAATTACCCTCCTCAAAAACAAAGAGATTCATCAATGACATCATTGTCAATATGCAGCCCTTAACTAAGAAATCAAGCCCAGTGCTGAAGCTTAATGATAGCAATCCCGAAAAATGCAAGAGCATCAGCTTGGACTCCGGATGCTGAGCTGGATGAGTTTCTATTATGCCGCATAAGGACTTTTGAAGTGGTAGGGAGGTGTTAAATTGTTGAAAACAACTGATAATTCTCACTATGGATTCATATTCCTTGCATGAAGAGAAGTCTTTCAAGGTCTTCAAACAACCCATATTTCCATTATGCATCAGACACCAAATACTTTGCAACAATGAACAACTCATTAACTTCAATATCGCAGCAAGAAGATATATATCTTGTGGACTTTTATCTCCACTAACATGTAATAGAGTGTCATCAACTTCATAGGAAAAAGCTTTCAATATTATGCAGCTTAAGATTGATATAATCTCATCTCTGAATGAAATGTTAAGAATATGCTTGCTTTCCTTCATGTATGCAATAGAGGAAGTGGCCAGGTCAGATTTCGACCTCAAGCACATGTCGTGTAACTGTGATTGCCAATAATTATCTAACTTGCTAATTATATTATTAATTTTTGTTCTTGTGCGAGGCTGAATGTAAGACTCGAACGATGGCTGAGCATTTCCTGTATTTTTATTGAATCTAAGAACAGAATTTTCATCACCTGTAGGATAACAATCCATAAACCTGTGTTTGACATACAAGATGACTGACCTTTCAAATGTTGATAGGTAACAATCCATTAGTCTGACATCTGGTCTCATATTTTCCAAACCCATGCCAATAGTGATGGCTCCAGAAACCAAGGAAATCAGATGCGCATGGAGAAATTTTGGTGCAGAAAGCATGAAAGGATTGAGAAGTAATACTAAAGATCCAGTGAGACTCAGTTCAGGAGCTCTGAAATCCTCTCCGTGCATCCAAATTAATCTATTAGGGAAATTTTCAAATGATTGCCCATCAGAAAACGAAACACAGAAATGGGCTGAGACCACTTCAATAACACTTCCAATATCACCATGACTAGGGCGGCACATAAATTGTTTTCTACTGGTAGAAGAATGAGAATCAATCAGCTTAAAGTACTCTCTTAATTGTCCTTGCACCAAAAGCTCATCTGCAAACACCTGGAAAAAAAATTGCAGTTATATATAAGGTGCAAATAATGGTTCAAACAAGTATCTGAGAGGAGAAAAGAGAAAAAAAAAAAAAGGTTAGACCAAAATTTAAAATAATTCTAAAATATAACCAATACCCATGGTGACAAGGCACAATGTAATCAAGTTCTTAAGTTACGCAACTTGCTCAAATGCATAGTTGATGCAAAAACTGAAAGAAAAAAAAAAAAAAACAAATCAAGATCATATTTAGATGTTGATAATAGGAAGAACCATTTATAGAATAATGATAGGGCCATAGGGGCAGTACCGCAGTAGCAGTGTTGGTCTTCATTGATCAAAGCTGCAAAATAGTAAACATATCATCTCCAAAGATCCTGCATAACGTTATACAATTTTGTCGTGTACCTTGTGCATTACACGTATCATACCATATGTCAAAACTTCTCTAATGAACACGAAGAATAAATGTTTAATTAGTATGATTAATGAGCAGTACAATACAAAAAAAAGTTAACTAGTGTATGTTTTCTAACAAGGAGAAAGAGGAAGGTATAAAAACTAGCATCTACTTGCATGAAAAAGTATCAAAAATATAATTCTATAGAAGGACAGTAAGGGAATGCCACTGACAAAGGAGGGGAAATCACATACAACAGGGAGAAAGACAAAAAAGCTCCCACAAAAATATAGACTACAAAAACCCTACAAAAAGTCACAAAGGCAAAGACTCTATGAAGTAAGTCCACTGTTTCATCAACTGATGAAGCACTGTGCTTACACAACCAACTGTATACAAAGGAGAGCATCTATGCAACAGTGACTCAACCCCATAAAAAAATTAAAAATAAATAAAAATAAAACTCATGTTTTGCTCCAACCATATCAAGCACACCAAGCACAAGGAGATCAATGCCAACACCCTCCTCCTACTTCTCAAAACTCTCGTTCCCCTCCAACTCAACAAAACCCCGATCACCACCTTCTCAAAAAGCATCAAGACAAAACACCACAATTCCAAACCAAATTATCAATGGTCAAGATCTTCTCATGCGCAACCGCCCAAGAAAAAAATGCCACATTCGAAGGGGCTTACTCTTCAAACACATCCATATAAAGTGTGTCCCTCTAGAGCTCAACAAGGACCTGGTATGATGAGGGCTTCCTTCCAGCCATGTTGGATTGCGGTGAGGGACGTAATGAGCATGATGCATTCTTTTTCATGAAAATGCAATTTTTTAGAAAAAATCTGAATGCTTCTTCCATGCTTTGATCCCCAAAAAGGGGGCATATTAGTGATTTTGGGCCCATTAGGAAAGTTTTGGCTAGCTATTTGAAAGAAATGTTTGGTACGGTGGTGCCAAATTTCCAAAATGCCTCGTGAAAGAAGGTCGTTAAATTTCAGATATAATTTTAGTTGCCACTGAATGCGTTGATTCTAGATTAAGAAGTACGAAGGCCAAGGTTATTTGCAAACTAGACAATGAGAAAACTTGTGATCATGTGAGATGGGATTTCCTGCTATGTGATATGGATAATATGGGTTATGGCTGCTTAATGGAGGTGCATTCAATTTTGTACAACTACAACCCAATTATCAAGGAGGTTTTTGTGATTCACATGTTGAGTATGATGATTAGTAAAGCAATCCAAGGGGGTTTCTTGGAGGGCTTCTGGATAAATTTAACAAAGGATTCATCAATGATTATATCTCATCTGTGCAAATGATTTAATAATTTTTTATGGGACCGACTCGGTGCAATTGGGCTTTGTTCAGTGTGCTCTACTCAGCTTTAAGCTTAAATCTAACTTAAGGGTAAACTTGACTAGTATACTTGTGAACAAATAGCTGCGGGAGGATAGAGGCATGGTTCTTCTTGGGGTGATATCAACCTCTCTTGATTGTTGATATCGCACTAGCACAACCATTGGAAGGTGTTAAGTCACCAATAATCCCAAAATCTTAAGTTAATAGGAGATGAGCTCAGCACTGTATATCAAGCTATCCAGCACTCCCTTCACGTGCGATCATGTCTCGCACGTGAAGAAGCAAACAAACTAAACTAAACAGGTGCACCAATAAAGACATAATATAGTGCACAATAATCAACATAACACTCAATAGACCTGCTAGGACCAGAGCTCTAATATCATGTTAAGTCACCAATTGTCCAAAAAGCTTAAGTTATTAAGAAATAAACTCAATGTATATCAAGCTATCCAATAAAAAGGTATTCATCAAAGTTTGGATGAATTTTCAAATGAGGTCAGGTTTAGGTTACATTTGGCTTTCAATTGTATTCAAAACTCAACCAATTCACCCATCGAGCACCATGTGTCCCCAAAGCCTTCGCTCCTTTACAAGACTCTTAATGTGCCAACCAAAAGGGTCCATCATGTGCCACCATCATCCTCACTTGAGGCAACAATATCTCTTGCAATCCTACACCTCAACCACCCAGTAATTAAAACACGGTCCCATTTTTGGGCCAAAAAGGTAACTCATACCAGTAACCATCCAATCTGATCTTCATGATCATCGGAATCACCTAGCTATCTCCTATAACCAATATATGAGCCTATCTAAGTATACCCTCTTCATCGTGTTGTTGCCTCATAGAGTCAGTAACCAGTATTCGCCAATCAAACAACATACCTCCAAAACTAGCATTCTTTTCCAAATTATGATGGGCCTCCTTCAATAGGAAGATGAAGATATAGTATGCCCCAAAATTGTTAACCCTCTCAATTTCAATCGTTATCGTTTTCCACCTACCTTTTTAAATCATTTGTCTCCAACGTTGGATTCTCCCCCTTCCCTAACTGACCAACGAAACGTATCTCCAAATACTCCTTCACACAGTTCGTCGATGATCAAAGGACTTCCACATCGCAGTCCGTTTATCCACTCCTCCAATCGACTGCAGCCATTGTTGGATAGAGGCCACCTCCAAAAATGATCGTTGTTGACTCCTCTGGTGCTACTCAACCCATAGATCGAAATCCTTCAAAAACAAAGCAAAACCTAACCAACTCTTGTTGTACACGAACAATGAACTACAAAGAAGCTCACTCTTGCTACTACCTGTAACCAAAACCTCAAGAAAACTCCCTCATTACAAAGGCTCTCGCACCCCAACTTCCTCAAGCCCCCTACAAATTTCCCCAAAACCCATTTCCTGTGCAGCCTATGACACATCTACCATCTTTTTAGCTAGCCAAGGCCCCAAAAATATCTTTTAGTGAGATACCTATGCAAATTTCAGCCAAATTACGTCGTCATAGCATGCTTTCTCGAAATGTCGACAAAGACATCAAGCATCTTCAACCCCAACCAAAGAATTCTTCTCTTCATCTCAGAATCTATGCTTCAGCAACGACACTGTTGGAGAGCAAGCAACTTGGTTGCCTCATAGGAGTGTACGGAGACAGTCAATAAGCAACTCTCTCTCTGTCCCACGTCAACAAGCTTTGTACATTACCTTGTCACAGGTTCTAACATACGATCATAGAGCTGGCATATGATTAAATTATATTCCTCTAGACTAGTTGCAGTGGTATGACAAATATCTCAGACATGAGACAACAAGTCAAATATAACTCAATCTGAAAATTGTAAAACAAATATTAAGTGAAAATTACAACTCTTACGAACATTGACAAATGTATGCTCCAAATGCAACTGGCAAACAAATCCTAAAAATCAATAGAGCTTTCTTGTTACCATCTGTGTGTACAGATACATGATGAATGAATCTCCCATAAGAGTGCTCTCTGCATGTCAGTTCAATATGCTAACATAACTAAACAAAAAAATTTCTTCCTTTGTTAAGCTACAGAGAATCTGGATGGATAAAGTAGAAAGAAAAGTTGGGCTTTTCAACAACCTCGAGTAATGCGCACAAGAAAGGAAGACAAGGATCTGCTGGCTCCATAAAATGCAAGGAAGCAACAATGTCCTCGCTCAAGGAAGTGGTACAATCATTGTCATCAAATGTGTATGCTCGAGAAACTTTCTCAAAGTTGATAGTGCTTTCCTCATTTCCTTCAATCAAATTCAGTGAGCATAATTCTTGCAGCATTGCAAGAAGAACTTGGCCCTTTTCCAAAAGACGAAACTGATCAAGTACGAGTAAGTTCAATAAAACCAAACAACACCTTAACAAAAGATTTAGTTGTTCGGCAATGACCCGGATATCCAAATGCTTAGTTTGTCCAAGAGCATGATTTGCAGAGACATCATGCAATGTAGAGAGAAACTGCTTAAACATCTTAGAAAGCTCTTTGAATAACATATCAGAGAGACAGAGTATCTCTTCAAATGACACCCTGATCCCACCCCAACCAATTTTGATGTCACAAAAGGTTGCATCAGCTCCAGCTTTTGGATAACATGTTGGCGAATATGAAGACAAATGGACAAGCAGATAATACACTCTTTTTAGTAGAGGCGATTGCAGACCCTGACATTACAACGATCTTTTGTCAGAATCAAATAGATGTGGAGGATCTTACTTGACATAGTCTCAAAGGAAAAAAAGACATTATGAAGCACAAAGTTCATGAAGGATAAATGGCACAGTAAATCTGAAACGTTGGATTGTTCCCATCAAATTCATCAACAAAGAAAATATGAAAGATGAACCAAACAATATACCAGAGACGTGGGACTTGTCTTACTTTTACAAGTCCCAAAATGGATAACATTTGCCACAATATACCAGATACGCTCACAATATTTGAAACCACGCTTTAATCATCTGGCTAAGCCCAGTTGGCAGAGCCCTTGCACAGTTGCACTTCATTAGAAGGTCAAGGGTTCGACTCCCTCCCTTCATGGAGGCTTTCTCTCCCTTTCTTTGTAGTTGAATTTCTGATTGTTACGTTGGTGTTCTCTCCCTTTCTTTGTAGTGGTATTAGTGATTGTTATGATGGGGTACTTAATGTATGCTTTTGACAAGTAGAACTTTCTTATATAATCAGAATATCCAATTTGATGTAACTCACATAGTATTTGTAAACTATCACTAACAAATTGGGAAAAAAACTACATTTGTCACTGAAATTAACTATCACTAACAATGTGAATAAAATAACAAAACACAATTTTCACTAATCCATTTCAGAAATTTTTTAATTGGATTGGACATGGATTTTGAGATCAATTGATCTGAGTTGGAAACGGGAGTCAGGGATTTCTTTTGGAGTAAAAAGTGTGGGTTGTGCTCTTCGGTCCCTTAGGTTTCACAGTTTTTGTGTTCTCAGGTCTTGGCTTCGTTTAAAGCGAACTGTGGAGTGTCGTTTCTTGGGCTTAGTCATTTGTCATTCCATATCCCTAGGTTTTGTCACCTGCATCCTTTATCCTAGGTTGGTTTTCGGTTTGATTTGGTTAGGTAATTGAACTTCTCCACTTGCATTTTTCCCCAAATTCAAAGCCGCCAATTAATTTGAAATTCCCCATTCCATTGTACAAAAAACACTAAAACTTAAGGAAATTTATCAAATTTCAGCACAAATAGCTATAGGAACCCAGTGGTATGCATGTGTGACAAGATGTATACAGAAAACTACACACTGAATCAGCAAAATATCAAGAAACCCTAGGGTGGTTTTTACCCAATTCATCAACCCATAAACGAACCAAGCCAAATCGAATGATATCAAAGGCAAGTTCGAGTTTGTGAGAAAGAGAAATACTACCTGAGGTGCTTGAATGGCGGATAGGAGATTTCGGATGAGACGAGGAGAAGGCGACTGCTGAGAATTCGGAGATTGATTTTCAGGGTTGTTGAAATGTCTCTCTTTTGGCGAATCCATCTGCGAACATATAAATCAAACATACAGTTTGACGATGGTCAGTTTGAATCTGGATTTCGCATTGTGACTCCGTTCTCGGCCTTTCGGGTCTCGAGGGTTATGAGTGATAACGATTGTTTTCACTTTTGGCGCGAAACAAATAAGCCGCGTGGGATAACTTCATTTTATATGACATTTTTTTTGCTTTTTTAAAAAAAATTCAAACGATAATATTTTTAAAAATTTTTTTGTTGCGTTAAATAAATAAATTGGCTAAGAATTTTTTTAAAAATTCTTATAAAATAAAATAAAATTACTTAGAGACTTTTATGTTGCTTTTTGTCTCAATGAATTTTTTTTAACTTTTGTCAAAAATAATTATATTTTTAAATTTATTTTATTACGACGAATAAAAAAATAAAAAATTTAGCCTAAAATATACTTTTAAAAAATTTATAAAATAAATAAACATTAAAAAATCTACTAAAAACCTATCCCAAACAGTGCATAAGTCTTGTTTGATGTTAAAGGCTGCACTAAGGCAATTGTACTTTGCTTTGTAAATCTCAGTACCTTTCCAGTCTGTTTGGTAACGTTTGTTTACCGTTTTATTTTGGTTTTAAAATTTTATAATTTATTAAAAAAATATGTTTAATAACTACTTTATTTTTAAAATATAAATAGTTTTTAAAACTTTATTAAATTATTATAAACAAAAATAATATGCTTTTACTTATTTTGCAAACAATTTTAATTATATCTTTTTCCCTCTACCATTTTCAGCCACTATCGCCGATCATAACATTCGGCCATTGTTTTCGATCACCACATCCGACCACCACATTTAGCCACAACTTTTGACCATCACCGTTATTACTCACTATCATCACTTGTAAAACACATCTAGCTACCACATTCGATCAATACATTCGGCCACCATCGTAGACACTTTAATTTGATCAAGTTGTATCTTAGGCATCCCGGGTATTCTCCAGTGATGAAGATATATAGAATTATACTAGTAGATACCTCCAAGCAATTATGGAATCAATAACTTAACCCAAAACCCAAGAAAACCCTTATACCTCCATAAATATTATGACACCTTTGATCCTCGCGAACGTCTGGGTGCTTTGATCCTCGCGGGCATCTTGGTGCTTTGATCGTACAACTGGTTGTAACCTTTGAACATCACGGCCGTGAAGGTGTTTCAATCTCACATATGCCCGTTACTTTAGATCTTTACGGCTGTTATGATTCCTCAATCCTACAACTAACTGTGACCTTTGAGTTTCACAACTATCATGTTGCCTAATTATTTTATTACGGTCGTGAAGTTCGATGTTCACGGCCGTAACATTTCCATAAAACCTTCTATTCCATATGTGTGGCAGGGTGCCAGTAGATGACATCAACGTTTGGAATTATATAAATTTCGTCATTTTTTAGCCTTTTGAGATGAGGAGGAACCAATAGTAAGAGTGTCGATACTCTGCCAAATTGAATTTTTGACGTTCAACCGATATACTCCCTGATCCTTTCTTGATTTGCATTCTCAAGATTATACCTATCTTTCGAGTCGAATTTGAGGTGTCATCCGTGAAGGGAGATTCTTTTTGGAAAACGACTGGTGACTCACGTTACTTGAGAAGGCACTTGTGGGTGACTGCTTATTTCAGGTACCCATAGGTCGTCGTAACGCTTCTATACCCCTATTTTATCTCTTTTGGGGATTGTTACGATTAGAGTTTCTTGTTTATTGCTTTTATTACTATTGTTTATATTATGCATACTCTTTGTTGTAAGGTCGTAACATCAAATACAATTTTATTAACTACGAAAATATTTGAGATTTTGTCAAATAGAGTGTTAAAAGGTACTATGTTGAATTTGTAATATAATGTTTTATGAGTATTCAACTAAATTCACACACTATAAAACTCATTTCGGAGATTTTAAATATAACGACCGCAACATCCGGTTGCAATGGCCGTGAGTTATTTTTGTTGATTATAACGGCTGCAATGTTTGATAGTCATGGTCGCGAGTTTATCTTCATATTTTCCCATGATCGCGACCTCTTGTTGCCACTGCTACGCCGTTTTTGTTGAATCAATAGCCTGGAAACATGTTTGACCTTCGATTTGTTTCTGTTCGATAGAAAATGCAACATGACATACATGGAAAAGGTATAGCATGACCCTTTAAGATTTTTCTTTTATTTTCTAGATAGGAGTCTTTTACTTTCTCGTTTGCTTTTGTATAGACTATCTTTAACCTCTTGTTCTGTATTTACTACTTTTGAAATTTTTATGATAAGAACCGAATGTGAGAAGTAGAGTCCAACTGAACAGTTGGACGAAATGGATGCTTAACATTTTTCCTATTCCGTAACTTAGCCTTTAAACCTTTTTTCATGGTAACACAATTCAACGGTTTTTTTTTTCTTAGTTTTTTTCAAAAATCAAGTGGTTACTCCATTTTCATGTGTTTAAGTATTCAAATTATTATTTTTAATTTCATGAAAAAAAATATTCTTTTCTTTTCCAAATTAACGAATATCCAAACACTATCCTCACTTTAAAGAAATAAAACAGCTTACGCCGAAGCACCACAACTTTGCTCGCAACTCCATTGGGAATTAGTTTTTTTTTTAAAAAATGAATGATAGGACTTAGCTCGAAAATCCATCGATTTTTGTTTCCAATTTTTCATCAGCATTCGCATATGCATTGTACATTATTCTATGCTTGATCTTTAACCCATCGCTCTGCTAACCCGATACCTCAATCGGTTTACTGTCTAAAGCTATGTTGGAAAAACGAGCAAACTTTCTGGTCACACGCTCCTTTAGGTGCAGCAAAAAAATTTATTGCGTACCGTGTGTAGCAAAAAGATTCATTGCGTACCGTTTGACTACTACCTTGCACCATTGCATGACATGTGAGGTATATTATTGACTCTATTCAAAGGGTGCATTGAGTGCAGAGCTACCAGCTTTTTTGTTGCAAATAGTTTCTTAGAACCTTTCTAGTAGGATCATAAACCTTTATTGGGGTTATGTGATTTTCTTTTTATGACATTCTTTTGGGTTCAACAGAAGAAAATGAAACAGAAGCAAACTAAATCCTTTGAATAGGGATACTAGTTAGATATTTTGCAAGAAGATCTTTGATCTCAAGCGGGGGCTAACTAGGGATACAAGCCCAGTGTTTTGATCTGCACCCAAGTTGGCGAGACGATCGACTACTATGTTGCCTTTCCTGAAAGTGTGAGCAATGAAACAGTTAAATTCATCCAACATGGATTTGCATTGAAGAACATGAACTTCGTAAAGAAAGTTGTGTGAAGGGCCATTTTTAATTAGATTAATAGCAATTGGTGAATTTGATTCTACTACAACTTTCCTCATGTCATGCCCTGCGATAATTGTAAGTCCATGGAAGGTACCCCACAACTCTATTTCTAAGCTCATGCATTCTGAAAGTTTGCACTGCCCATAAAGGATAAATAATCAATCTTTCAACCAGAAAAATTCATTTGCATCATTTCAATGATATACTGTTAGTGACCTTTAAAAACTCTAGAATGAAGAAGAAAAACTCCATGATATTTCCCAAAGTCGTCAGTTAAGGAAATACGGTAAAGTTACAGATACTAAATTATTTGTCACAAAAAATACCGCAAGCTAATGTGGCAATACGCTTCTTGCATCTGGGGCCCACTGAGTCAATTGTTAAAGAGGAAGAGCACGCGCACATGTTTAACTAAAGAGAGTTCTGTATTTTATTCTTCCCGCCGAAAAACGCTATACACCACTGTTGAAACCGATCAGAAGAATGCCATACACCATCTAAGGTCGCCATTGATGCTTCTCGCTCCATCGACCGCCTTGCCGCCACCCCTGCCCTCTTCAGCGTCTTTCAGGTTTGCTCTCTCTC
>JAOTRH010000022.1:11185708-11199863 GCA_034768845.1 Heliamphora exappendiculata
TAACAATTTTAATTTTATTTATAATTTTAGTTAACACTACACAGTACAGTGCACAACAATTATTGTTACTGTAGCACAGCACTGTAGATTTAAAAACTTTATTCTAAAAGGCTAAAGCCTTTCAGTGCTTTCACGCACGACTTGATGATGCGAAGCTCAAAAGAACGAGACCGAAAGAGAGAAAGAGATGAGAATGGGAGTACGGGACTGAGAGAAAGAGATGAGAACGGGAATACGCGACGACGGCAAGTCGAGAAGAACATAGAAGGATGAGAACGAAAGAGCACAAAAGGATGAGAAGTCGACTGACCTGTAAAGCTTCAATCAACTGTCGGCTGAGTTAGGGCACGATCGAACACAGCTTCAATGTTGACTACTAGGGTTGGATCGAACACTGCTAGGGTTTCTCCGCCAGCGCCGCTTGACTATTTCGGTATTCCTCTTATCTGGCTTTGCAGTTTTAGCTTTTATGATTGTAAAGTTAAAACGCTGATCTCTGCCTTTGGTTTTGGTCTTTTGAGATTCTTTTTTTTTTTTTTTTCATCCAGACGTATCCTGAACGTATCCCACCGTATCCCAAACGTATTCAAAATTGAAAAATTAAAAAATAATTTCTGAATACTTCCCAGCCGTATCTGATACGTATCCCGTCGTATCGGTATCTGATACATATCCGATACGCGTATGGCATCATTTTTGAAGTATCCATGCTTCATAGGTATTAGTCATTGGGAACAATTACCAAAGAAAAATGTATGAAAAAGTTGGGAGCTCAGTTGAAGATCAACTTCTTAATCTTTGTCTTCTATGATACAAGGTGTAAGGCACGTTTTAGTGTTTTGTCTTCCAGTTCATTTTCTTGTTTTTATTATTATGTTTGTGTATGGGGTGAGGGGGATGGGAGTTTTAGTGGAGGCGGAGACTAACATATTTTGGGCAGGGAAGGTTGCTTCAATGCTGTTAGAGTAGTTGTTTTTTGGATTATTTTTCTTATTTATGTCTTGAAGGTATTTTAGACTTTCTATTGTTTTAATATAAATATTTAAAGGTAAATGGGAAAGATTAGTACTCAAAACCTATTTCTTGATTCTCTTTCTTCTTCTTCCATCTTATTCTCTTTAACCCTAAAGTTTTAAACTCTAAACTTCTTCTTGGTTTTAGAGCATCCAATTCTAATCAAAGAAGGTTGGAGATCATTTGGAGGCCATTGGAGCTGACGCCGGCAGCGTAGAAAAACTTGCTGCTTGGATCTTGATCAACTGGAGGTGGTGATCATTATCATGATTTTTCCACAATTGGAGGCCATTTGATTGAGTTTCGATTTTTTGGAGTTTTTTTTCCAACTGAGGATTTCGGCTTCTGTGGGTTAAATTGAAGCTTCAAATCCAATCTATAGGGATAAAAAGTGCCATTGAAGGTATCGATTTGTACTGATTTGATTGACTTTTGCATTATTGGTTGATTTTAGGCCCCTTAGATTTTGCGACCTAGGTTATTTTTTTGGTTCGAGCTAGGTCGGTGACTTGGTTCTCTCCCTGATATGTTGATTTCGTGTTTTAGTTCAATTGAGGCTTCAGGTCCATTCCAGGTGGACCGAAAATGCTATTGGAAGAATTACTTTGCATTGATTTGAATTTTCTTTGTTGATTTAATCTTGTCGGCATCTCTGCACTCACTTGGAACAATTGTTTGTTGGTTCTTTTTGCTGGTTCTGGTTTGCCTATCCTTATTTGTTGGTTCGATTGGTTCTTGTTTGCTGGTTATTGGTTCAATTGGCTCTCATTTGTTGGTTTGATTGGCTCTCATTTGCTGGTTTGATTGATGGAGCTCTTGTTGCTACGGCTGACGGTACAGCCTCCTGACTTAGGAACGACGATATGCCGAAATCTATTACATCTAGGAAGTTGGTTCTTAAGGAATTTATCTCTCTCAGAGGAAATACGTTCTTGACCTTTTATCTAAAACTGGTTTTTTTGATGTTCGTCCTATTGATACTCATATGGACTCTACTACGAATCTTACTGCTGACCTTGACGATCATTTTCTTGGTGTCAGTTATTATTGACGTCTTGTGGGCAAATTTATTTATCTCACTGCCACTTGTTTTGACATTACTTATCCCGTTGGTGTGGTTAGTTAATTTATGCATGTCAGGAATACCAATTGACAAATTAGTAGCCCAAGTGACTCACAACCTTTGGCTCACCCAAATAAAAGGGGATGAAACAAATCAATAAGCTTTTTGATCGATTCAGAGCACAGCGAAGCCAAATTCAATCAAGACAAGGGGGTTGCTAAGCAAACCAATTAGGCATTTTAGAAAAGGTCGAAAGCATGCACTATAGAGGCAGGTACAACCCTCATCTTGTCACCAACCAAAGTGCGAGTTCGCGAAACCCAGAATTGAGTACGGATTATAGTGGAACTGGGACCAATACTTAGGAATGGGAGGACGTTTAATCCAGGCACTCTTTTTTCGGAAGAAATAACTCTCAGAGATCTTTTTTCCTTTTGGAAGATACAAGAATGAAATAATCAACCTATTGATATTGGAAGGCCCAAAGGAGTCTTCCAATGTATCATTTCTGGGTCCAATGGAATTCATAGGTATAAGAAGAAACTCTATCAAATAGAGATTTTTTCTTTTAATCATCTCCCTATTAAAAGTAAGGGTGCCAAGAGATGTCATTTTTTCAAAATGCTGCATCATGTAGAATGGCGGGTCCATATCGGCAAACATGAGTATGTGTCCCACCGTTGATGCTGTTTGTCAAATTATGCGCTATTTGAAAGGTGCACCTTGTTGAGGTTTGCTCTATTGTCCTTCTAGTTCTTTGTTTGTTATTGGCTATAGTGATGCGAATTGGGCTGGTAGTTGCTCTGACTGTCGGACTATCTTTGGATATTGTATTTTTGTTGGCGGTAATCTTGCTACGTGGCGTAGTTAAAAATAGGTGGTTGTTGCTCGTTATAGTGCCGAGGTTGAGTATTGTGTTACGGCCCATACTGCCTCAGAAATGTTATGGGTTTGCTCTCTTCTTCTGGATTTTGGTGTTCATATTTCTTTTCCAATGCAAATGTTTTGTGACAATCAGGTCACTAATTTCATTGCTAATAATCCTTACTTTCACGAGCGCACTAATTATATTGAAGTTGACTGTCATTTTATTCGCGATTTGTTATTGAAGAAACACATTGTCACTTTATATGATCGTCCCATAGACCAATTGGGAGGTATTTTCCATTGTTTTTTCATGTTATATAAACTTCTAAAGGAATGAAGTTCTCGTATCGGGCACTAAACATTCATAAGGATGTGAAATATGCATCTAACATGTGAAACTTGATAGTCACTAGCATACATATTTACTAGTTCAACTTCACTCTATAATTATTTATTAGAAGTTGCATATTACAAACAAATACTTTATGATACCTTGTAGATGATGTTTCGCCCTAAACAAACCAAACCAAACTAAGCCTTTCTCCCAATCAATTGGGGTCGGCTAGATGAATCTTTTTACGCCATTCTTCTGACACAAATTCTTTGGATTCATGTTCATAGAGATCTTGTGGGTTTTTTTGACGTGCTGGCTGACAACTACCTAACACACAACTCTATACGCATACCTGAGCCCATGTAACATAAGGATTATTCAATCCAATCTTACTTCTTTGTTCACAAATCAAATGTATCCTACACATTTGGGTCAACATAATTAATTCTTAATTATTGTTGGGGCCCTTAATTAACTATTAATTAAGGTAAGGATTCTTGTTTGCTATTAATCAATTTAACTCTCTTTATTCTTTATATCGTAGATGTTGTGAGTGGTACTTTGAATCCAATCCAAATGACTTTTATAACCCGTTCAGGACCTGGATGACGTGATTAATGGACAAATAGCGACTTGTCTTATTATTATTTGGTATGTGAGACTTGTTGATATTGGCGACTTATTGTATCATCTTTTTTATAATGATTCCTTTGCTGATCTTTGCTCATGGAGTGGAGGTTTTCAAGCCAAACCACGCAAATTCTTTTCGCTTTGTGTGTGATTTCTCTGCGCGCGCAACAATATATCATCCCTAGAGTTTCTTATTTTCCAACTAATCTAGTTATAGGAATCAATATTACATGGAATTTGGAATTTTAATCTTAACTTGAACTAGAACACTTTAATTATTCCTTAATTGAAAACATATCATCCCTAGAGTTTCTTATGTTCCAACTAATCTAGTTATAGGAATCAATACTACGTGGAATTTGAAATTCTAATATTTACTTGAACTAGAACCCTTCAATTATAGACTTATCTTATGTTTCAACTAATCTGGTTATAGGAATCAATACTATGTGGAATTTGAAATTCTAATCTTAACTTGAACTATAACCCTTTAATTATTCCTTAATTGAAAATTTCAATTTATAAATTTTTTGTTTTCTACTAGTCTTGAGTGACACCTAGCAACATATCATGACCAACCTTTTAGTACTATGAATTTAGATATTTAATCGTTCAATTGGCTGTGTGCAATTTAATCCTTTTATCGTATTATGTCCTAATTGATCTATTGAAGATGAATATTATGTCCTAATTGAGATGAGAATGAAAGATGGAATGTTTGGTCAGACCGAGAAAAATAAAAGTAGAAATGAAAACGATGTACGAATTATGTCAATTAGAGAAATGTCAAGAGAAAATAGACTAAGATGGTTTGGTCACATGCAACGGAGGCCAATAATTGCGCCTATTAAGAAAGATTAATGGAAACATTAGGTGAAAGGGAAGACCTAAATTGACGTGCGATGCTATGGTAAAAGAATATATGAATTTATTAAATTTAAGAGAGCATATTGTCTTGATACCTTGATAAAGCTGAATAGAGAAAAAAGCTTAATGTAACCAATTCCAAATAATTGGGTAGTACCATATATTATTGTCCTAATGTACTCATTAGGTTATGGAATCCAGTCGAACCTAACTCTGTCACATGTGTTTGATCTGGATGATATCAACTTGAGATGGTGAAATTGGAAACTCCTTTATAATTTGCACTCTGCCTTGGTGAAGGAACTTCCTAAGTTATTTCCTAGATGATCACCTATGATATTCTTCATTGTTTTTACCAGGAGTTATTACCATATTTTGGACTACCATATGTATGTCTTACTAGACCAAACACTACTTTATATGTTTAGTTAAAACATAGACATACTGTTCTATAAATGTGTAGCAATCCGCATGTCCAAGGCTAAGGTTCACTTGCAACACTTACATATGGTTACTTTGAATGCTTATTTGTCAGGCAAGTAAAATTCCATTAGATGTTCATTAATTCAGGTTAGACTCACAACTTGCTCTTTAAAAAAAGTCCAATGTTTGCTTTAGTGTGGGCAAGCATAACATGTGCTTTGCCTATCTACTAATGCGCAGTTTGTAAACTTATGGCTACGAATCTTGAAGGATAAAGTACTGACAAACATAGGTCTCGCACTAAGAACATACCTTTTGAACTTTGATTGCATGGACTTTTGATATAAACAATAACTAAGAGCAAGTAGTTTGACAAGATAACTTGACCTTATGATAATTGGAAGGATTATTTTACAATATTGATAACGTTTAAAGTACATCTCTAAGATTGGTGTTTAGGTTATATTACAATCACAACCACCAGTGGTGATATGAGAACATGGGTGTTGATGCCATCTCCCAATACGAGTTGTCTCTACGAAGTTGTGTTGCATTTAAACTTGAATTATGATATGATTTGGCTTGGGCATCTCATTTTTGCATAGTGAAGCTTATATTTGGACATTGTTGTCATTCTTCGTCATGGGGTGTCCATCGTAATATAATTTACTAGAAAAGGGATCTATATATGTTGGGGAGGGTACTAAATACTATCCCGTCTTGAGCCCGCTTCGAAAAAGTCAACAACAAAATATTTTATTGATCGAAGATAGAGAGAGAGAGAGAGTATAATGGAGGTGCTTCGATTTATGCTTCTTCCTTTAGTTGCACGAAACGGGAGTAGGAACGGGGGCGAGAGCGGCAAATGGGGGAGCGAGGACCTATAGAATGGTAAGGTTGGGAGCGTTTTTATATTCTAAGAAATATTTTACTTAATTGTAATATATAAGTTAAAATATAAATAAATATTGTATATTAGTGTCAAACACAATTATTTTCTTCTAAATATAATTACATATTATGCAAATATATAGTACTCAAGGACGAAGGGAGAGGAGGGGGGCTGGAGGGGGGGGACATGGCCACCCTCCACCCCAGTTGCTTCAACATTTTTTTTTATATATAATATAAATTTAAAGTAAACAAAAAATATATAAAATTGTATTTGTAGTTTTTTATCATTAAATATCTTAACTAAAACTGTGTGGATGTTATTTTTTATTTTGATAAACTAAACATAATTTTTCTTATTAACTATAATTTTTTTAGACATAGTTTTTGGTCACCCTAAAACTAAAATCCTAGCTTTGTCCCTGACAGTACTAGAATACAATTGAGCTAATTTTATTCTATAATCTTATAAATACTATAGATTTCTCACACTTCGTAGCGTTTCTTTTGTTTCTTTGGAATTTATATGTTTGAGAGGTTTCATCTTAGTTAGGAGCGAGGTTTTTTCTCGATGAGAGTGGGGTTCGTACAAGATTCTTACTTTAGAATGCGGGAGTGAGCTTCAGAAGCGGATTTCTCACTCAAGTAGGAGGATTGTGCAACTAAGCTTCTTCCCCCATAATCATCCCCTACCCCAGTTATTGCAACCAAACATGTCCTGTTAGGGTCGAGGCGGGATCCAGGAGAAATGGGGAAACTGCCACGCCAAGTTTGAAGTTTGGTCTTTTGGAACACAGGTTAGAATATACATATAGTCTAATTTAAATTGAATGTTCAAATTCAACCACAGTTGGTCCAACTCTGTTGTTAATGCTTGTACCTGATAAGATACGAGTTGTTATTAGTGCCTGGTGTTTCACTAGGTAAACTTTTCTTCCTATGTAGCACGTGTAATTTCTTACTTGTGTACGCACTGCATAGGGATTTCTAAAGCCAAGTTTTGCAAAGAACATCAGCTTTTATCGTTTGGTTCTTGTAACTTGCTGTCATGGAAGAAACCTGATGACATATTACTCTGAATAGTTTTCTAATTGTTTTCACTGCATTGCTTTTTCTTTACTTGGTTATTTTATTAATTGATTAGCTTTATGCTTCAAGGGTTCTCAGAATTGGGAAAGTCAAATGGCTTCCTCATAATTGAAGCAAATGGTGGTTTGAACCAACAACGATTATCTGTATGTTCGACTCTCTCTCTCTCTCTCTCTCTCTCTCTCCTTTTTGCTGAATAAATCTTTTGGTCTGTTGGTTTCTGTTCTACGAAAGAGAGTGCTATACAAAACGGAATGGAGTCACAATTTTCCTTGAGTGGGAATAAGCGAACAACAAATTCTTGTATTATAAGTTCCTGAAGATTAAATTTATAGCAAATATGTTGGAATGACATTTCCTATAAAATAGACAGTAGCACTGATAGTGACATTAGCAAGCAATATGAATCTTCGTAAAATATTCCATCACTTCTATTATTAAATTTTGACACCTATGGTTCTGATTTTTACTTAACAAATCTAGATAAGACATTAACCAACCATTTCAATGCGTGGGTAAACTTCCTCCCACTCAACCAAATGTGGGTCCACCAGTGTTGGTTTGGGTTTCTTCTTTTGCTTGCATCTTAAAATGGTCTAAAGCTGTCAGCCCATGGTGTGGTCAGTTATGATATACTCCACTTTTTATTTAGTAGGTTCATATACAACATTTGGTGGTGCCCTTGTGGGCACGTTCCTCTCTGAATCGGTCTGTCTGGTCTAATCGAAGTCAATTGACTCACATGAAATACGGGGTGAGTTTTTTCACCAAGCTGGTAGCTAGAGTCCATAGGCTACCTCTCTTATGCAATTTTCTACAAGGTCTACTTTCTTCTTTCTTCAGACCGGGCCAAGATTTTAGGTTGTTTAAGTAGGTTGGGTTAGGTTTGGTTGATCTTTTAGAGATATCTCCAAGAAGGGGCGTTGCCTCCATACGCCTTGCTATAAAATTGACAATTATATATATATATATATATATATATATATGCTGAAATCTCAGCTACACTGGCCTGCTATATGATCTAGAGATATGACATGTGTGCGTAAACCAATAAGTGGTGCTCCTTATCACATTTTGACAGCCAAATGTCTGAATAGGAATCACTAGTTCTCCTTGTCACATTTTTTGGCATCTAAGTATCTGCACATTAGAAAATGTCTTTCGGACGTTTTTCAATTTTATGGGTAGTGTGGATCCTTTTTATCGTATCCGATAGGTGTATAGGTGCATAAGCTTCTCTTATACATGTAGAGTGCACTTGAATTACGATTTCTTTTGTCACTTTTAGTAGATTCACTCTTCCTGATATAGAAAAGATAAGTTCATTATACTTTTCCAGTTCAGTATAAAATTACACCGACTTCCATTCTTTTGAAGACCCCTGTTGGTCAATTGAATTTGGAAGCAGTGGCAAATCAGTTCTCAGGAGAAAATATTTCCAACCTCCCTCCAAATTTTCTGTGCGCGCTTTCCATTCTGCCGATCCCCATGTCTTTTTTGTGATTTCAATTTTCTATGATGGGATTGCTCTTCTAAGGACTGTGGACAATAATTTGGGTATTTGGTCAGTTTATTAGGAAGTTCTTGATCTTACTTGTGTTTTAGGATGTTGGAAAGATTGTTCGAGTTGATAGATACCTGAATCATGAATAGAGAGAACCAGTGTTATTTGCTGCATCAATGATTTCTAATGCATAATTATATTTTGTTTAATTGGTCCTCCTCCTTTTTGACACAGATAAGTGATGCAGTAGCTGTTGCAGGACTTCTAAATGCGACTCTTGTTATTCCAATATTTCATTTAAATAGTGTTTGGCGAGATTCCAGGTGACATTTTTGTTGAGTTTCTTTTTTATAATTGTTGCATTTTCTCAATATTTTCAAGAGTCGTTGCCGAAAATTTATTAACTTCTAAGCTTTATGTGCTGCTTAGGCTTTGGTTAACTTCATATCGATCTTCTTGTTATCATGGTATCTGCTAATTTAAAAAGCACATACATACACAACACATTGATTGGGGACAAAGACTTGTTTGGTTTGGGTTATACCCAGCACATAGCTATGACAATACATAGACCAACCAACAGCCCGTTTTCAAGATGTAGTGCTTAGACTCATAACCAGAGGGTTCTATCTTGGGATGCTTGAAAGAACATGACAAACACTCATTCCCAACTGCGTGTGAACATATATGGGTAAGGATCTTGAGTCTACAAGCTTATCCAATCATGAAGACTTGGCTATCTATGTTACATGAACTCTACTCGTATTGGATACTTGACACAAAGGGTATGGGATATGCCTTCCACTTGTATAATTATCACAATCCCAAATCCCCACAGCCAATAGGATTAGAGTTTCCATTCAATAAAGCAAAGTGCCTAAATTCCAAGGAGTTTCCATTTATTCACCAAGACTTGGTATAACAAGTTATTATAAAGTGTGGGTCATACATGAGTTGATATTATACATTACATTGAGTTCTAAAAAGCTAAGCTTGTTATTCATTTCTTGAAAAATATGCGACGGATCTGCATGAATTATTGTAACACCCCGTACGTTTGACGTTTTTAAGTAAGTCCCTGTTTACGTATGAAAAATGTGATGACACTCTAAACTCTATAGAACCAAGAGCAACTCCACAACTAAGGAATTAACTTTTGATGTAGAGTGTGCATGAGACTAACAATTGGCCCATTTCCTTAAGCCCAAGAATTCTAATCTAGGCCCAAAACTCAAAATAGGGCCCATAGCATTTTTGTAAGCCCTTTCTCATTAAAATTTAATTAATGTATTAAAAAAGAAATTAAAAATGTGTGGTAGGCCACCTTGGGATTGGGAGGGCCCCATTTGGCTTTTCTCATTTTTTAATTATGGAGCTTAAAGTGGAGACTTAAAAGTCAAAACACTTTTGTCACGTTTGCGTTCTTAAGGCTTGTCCCCCATTAAGCCTAAACAAGGCTTTAATCATACTTGGCCACCAAGTTTTAGTTTCCTAGCTAGCTAACTAGATTTTTTTCTCTTTAGTTTGGAACCAAATAAAGACTTAGATTGTAACCAAACTTGGGGCCCAAGTATGAGTAGGGGCAAAAGAGTTTCTTTACATACTATGTCTTGTCTATAAAAAGGAAGGCCATTGCTCCTCCCCTCCCTTTATAAATTTCAGTCAAGTGAGAGAGAGAAAGAAGAAGAAGAAGAAGAAGAAAGAAGAAGATGACGAAGAAGAAGAAGGAAAGGAAGAAGATTAAAGCTAAGTCTATCTCCTATGGAAAGGAGGAAGATTCAAGCAACGGGAGGGTGGCGGGGCTAGGGTTGCGCGACGAGAGGTTGAAGATGGAGTTTTTTTCTTAATTACTTTCCCATGAAATTTTGTTCTTGGAAATTTCTTTTGTTGCACTGTGGGGAGTCTCATGATTTTGGTACAAAGACAATTTTGATTCCATTGCCCAGGTCCTTTCAGTATCATGGACCTCTATTTTATGACTTCACTATATGTAAAGTTCTTTGTGCATATTTTTGTGATTGTGGAGGATTGTTCTTTAGTAAGTATGGATTCCAATTAGTATGGATTCCGAATCTTGTATGTCTTCTGTTATGCCTCCACAACTTATTACTCGCAAGTTAAATGAGATTAATTATTTACATTAGTCCAAAGCTCTGAAATTTGCATTGAGTGATCAAGGTAAGCATAGTCACTTTACTGCGTCAATGTTTTCAGATGAGAAGAAATAGTTAGAATGGGAACAAGTTGATGCTCCAACTATTACTTTATTATGCAATTCTATGGAGGCGCAAATCGCTGATATGTATACCCATTTGGATACTTGTAAGGAAATTTGGAAATATGTTCATATGCTATCTTCCAGTAATCAATCTTGTATTATATGTATCATTTGTCTGTTTATTATTTTCAAATGCATCTAGGTGATAAGTATGTTATCGAAAAGAAGTCATGAAGAGTTGAATGTCGTTCTTCTAGTTAGTGATGATGTTCAGAAAATGTAAATGCAAAGGGAAAAAATGGTAGTTATGAGATTTTTGACTGGATTGAAACCTGAATTTGATTATACTCGATCTCAGATTTTAGCATGTCTCGAACTACCCACTCTTGTTGAAGTTTATTCTTGAGTCTTACATGCTACATCCCGTGATAGTTCTCGGAGTTTTGGTGCTTCTAGTGTTGACCGCTCTGCATTGGTCACTCGATAGACTCTACATAGCAAAGGCAATCAATTTAGTGGCTGCCACTGTTTTAGAGGAAAAGGTGGTGGCTCTTGCAATAGTTGTGGTGGTTCTTGTGGTGTTATAGTAGAGGACCACCTCGTCATTGTTCTAATTGTGGCCTAAACAATCATACATGAGAGACATGTTGGGATTTTGTTGGCAGACCATTTCGGTTTGCCAATGCAGCGAAATTTGAAATTTGATGGTGATCATTTCTTCATCCTCTACTCCTGTTGAGGAAGAGATGAATATAGTTGTTTCTAAGTAGGAGTATTCTAAGTTTTTTCAGTATCAAACGCCTATGTAGGCATCTCTTGTAGTTGTATCTCTACCCCAGAAAGGTACCTCAATTACTTGTCTTTCATCTTCTACTACTCGACCATGGGTCATCGACTCCGGTGCCACTCACCATTTGTCCGGTATATCTCAATTTTTTTCTCATTTTAAGTCTTCATCATATTTACCTTGTGTTACTTTAGAAAATGGTTCGACAACTTCCGTTAAAGGCATGGGGACAATTCAACCTACGCCTTACTTTTCTTTATTTTCTGTCTTGTATATACTTTCTTTTCCCTCCTTTTGACATGGAGCAGTATTTTCGGGTACTAAAGTTCGAGGAGAACCAAAAGGTTTCTATGGCTACAATGCACTTGATTGGGGATGCCAAGCTTTGCTGGTGAACCAAGTATGACGAAATGTAAAGGGTTCTTTGTACTATACTCAGGCAATGTGGGATTTCATTTTGCACCTTCCCTCACACGCAGCGTTAACACTCGACAACACCTGTCGCGTGCAGATTAGGGACATACACCCTACCCATCTCTGGTACTCCGGATCTAATACCATGTTACACGGTTTTGAGTAGAATCTAACCCCAAAAACTAACTATTGAGATAATGGTGCCCTTATGCTTATATACTGCACATTACTTTTGTATTCAAGCGATGTGGGACTTCGCTTCACAGTTATTGTATCACATGTTCTAGCATAATAAAAACATGAGATTTAGCTACCTAAGCGACCTTTCACCGTAATGCAGTCAACTCTACAATCTATTATCACAAAATACTCTTGGAAGTGGCATCCGAAAATAATAAAAATGAAAACTCATGTATTAAGCTAACCAATCACTGCAAAGCACCTTAAGGCCACAAGATTATGTAAAGAAATGGCAAACATCCAGGAAACAGCCTTACGATTTAATTGTCGTACAAAGAAGCCCTTGTTTCAGCTACATTATAAATGAAAAAAAAGGGGTTGAGCTTTTTACAACAAAGTTTGGGGTTAAAAATGCAGTGGTTCTCAATAGTTTATTGAAGAATCTCGGGAAGTCTATAGTAGTGATGAAGAGGAAGTCCATCCCAGTGGTTCTCAGGAGTTTATCCCTTTTTGATATGCTTGCTAGCCTCCTCGTTTTGAGCACATCCTGGATATCAGAAAAAAATGTGTTTCCTTGGTAGCACATTGTTTAACCATGATGTTTGTTTGGCATATTTCATTTGTCATTCCTATAGATTGAACTCGACAAGCCTATGTTTCAATGAGTAGACCTCAGTATCTTTTCTCATCGTATTCTAACTGTGAAAAATTCGAAGCCTTTATGTAAAATGTCCTTTCTTTTCAAATTGTTGCAGCAAGTTTGGGGACATATTTGATGAGGAATTCTTCAAATATGCACTAAGAAATCATGTGAATGTGGTCAGAGAGCTCCCAGAAGATGTATTGCAGCGTTTTGACAATAATATTAGCAGCATTGTAAACTTGAGAGTAAAAGCTTGGTCAAGTCCAACCTACTATCTTCAAAAGGTCCTTCCAAAACTGGTGGAATTGGGGTATGTAATTTTGCCTTTTAGTACTATGATCCGGCTTCTCATTTTCCTGCAAAGCAAAAACTGACTCATCTCGATGGCGATGACGGTTTGGGAAAAATATTATGCCATGCTTTTGAAATTGGATTCACATTTCAATGGATTGAAATATTGAACCTGTGAAAGTTGATGATAGTGTAGATAACATAAAGTCCACAATATAGTTGAGGTGAAAATTTTCAGTTGTGATCTAATGATAATTGTATATTATCACATAATTGTCCTTAGTGGTCAATCCACTTTCAATCTGATTTTGAAACTATTTTGTACATGGACTTATAAGCAGCTCTGTTTGTGGTCAGCTACTAGACTATAGGGGTCCTCCTTTGAAGGATTATATTCATATACATCTGGTTATTGTTATATATCCTATTCCATTTTTTATTGTCAAGGTTTCATAACTAGATTCTTTTCTTGCCGAAGTTACTAATATAGGATTGTAATGTAGATTATTTTCTCTCGTTTTTTAGTTATTTTAAATGATTTAAATGATTGAAACATCGCACTTGTACCTTAAAAAGGGGCTAAAGATTCAGCTCACAACCACAGTTTATCATGCGATTTAAACTCCTCATTGTTTTCTTGATCAGCAATTAAATGTAAATCTCAGTAGTTATAGTTTTGGAATCCGGCTATAATGTTTAATTTGCTCCTCATTCAATATTTCTTAGAGATCATTGCCTGTTTGGTGCAATTAATGATGATGTGTTTGTAGAGATGCTTTTTGGAATTATTTCAAATTTTGTAAATACAATTCTTTTAATTGTTTTAATTTCTTAAACTGTAATGCAACAAAAAGGAGCAAAATTCGATGAATGGCTCTTTGTTACTCAATTTTTTGAGTGCTTTTTATTTATTTATTATTATTATATATATTTTTTTGGG
>JAOTRH010000022.1:11199963-11222640 GCA_034768845.1 Heliamphora exappendiculata
AGAGGAGGAGGGACAATGAACCAAACATGTTTTTGACTTGGTTTTCTGTTTTTTTGACAGGAGGACAGTGTTCAAAAGAATTTTGCTGCACATGCCCATTTGTAGTTTAAAATAGCATATCTTTTGCACATTCAATTAAGAAACGAACTATGCTAGCTCTCTGCTTCCTTAATTTCATTTCCTATCATCAAAATTTGGTGGCAGAATTAGTGAGAGTCATTCTAACTTTCAACCGTGACTTTTTTTTTTGTATATTTAGTATGTATTGTTGAGGCAGAAGTATAAAATCGGCAAAGTAGGAACGACCATATTCACCATTCACCGGCATAGGTATAATGAATAATGTAGTTTTTAACATTTTGTTTAACAACAACAATTGTTTGTAAATTGTGTTGCAGGGCTGTGCGCATTGCACCTTTCTCTAACAGATTGGCTCATGCAGTTTCTTCAAATATTCAAAGGATTAGATGCTTGGCCAATTTTGAAGCACTTCGGTTTTCAGAACCCATACGGATTCTTGCATCAAAGATGGTTGACCGGATGGTTAAGAACAGCTTCAAGAGTGGGGGAAAGTACATTTCAGTGCATCTTCGGTTTGAAGAGGTGGGTGGTATTCTTTCTTCTTCAACTTGTAAGGATGTAAGAGTGCTGAATATTGTTCTGCAGGTGTATCTTACATCAAGTGTATTTATTTTATTATTTTTATTTTTTTGGTTTTTAAAGGATATGGTGGCATTCTCATGCTGTGAATATGGTGGTGGTGAGGATGAGAAGCGTGAAATGGATATTGCTCGTGAAAGAAGTTGGAGAGGAAAATTCCGCAGGAGGGGTCGAATAATAAGGCCTGGTGCAATTCGGATGGATGGGAAATGCCCATTGACTCCATTAGAGGTATGTAACTATAAAATTGCAACCCCCTTCTCTTAACCTTGTCACAGCTCACGTATATTAGCCTGTGTTTGGACTAGCTTTTTTTAGTGGCTTTTAGGCTTTTTGGCTTTTTTTGTAAAAAAGTAGGTGTCAAATTATGGCTTTTTTGTGGGAAAAAAGTGGAAAAAGCTTGGTTATTTTGTGGAAATCCAAACTAAGTGGCTTTTTTTGGCTTTTAAGCCAAAAAGCTTGGCTTAAAAGCCAGGCCAAACACAGGCTAGTCCAAGTGCTCTTTATTTATATATACTTAAAAAGACAAAAAGTTCTCTCTCTCTCTCTCTCTCTCTCTCTCTCTCTATATATATATATATATATATATGTATGTATATATGTATATGTAGTATGTATATATAAACACACATATATATTTGGTGGAATTAGGAGATTTTTCCCCCTATTTTTTTGGCTGTGCCACCTCCTTGCCAAGGGTTGGAGGTGAAGTTTGGATTTTACGTGCCTTATTGGTTATGACTTATGAGCTATTCATGCCTTAAATTAAAGAAGCCTTTAAGGAGTTAAAATTAAAAGGAGGGCTAATAATTTAAGATATTTTGATCTTTGAGTCTTCATGGATACCAAAAGGACCCAATTGCTTCAATTATCCAATGCTTGAGTTATGCATGCCAGCTGAAAGGTATACATCATTGAGTAATGCATTGTAATGCATTTTTGTTGTTGTCATGGTTGTTAATGTTGTGGTAGAAATGCACATTAGCAGGAGTCAATGTTTGACAAGCAAGCACGTGACAGGAGGTGCAAATGCACGTGAGTATAATCTCAATAATCATTGATGCCTGCTGGCTCATCTTTGAATACACTAGGAGGAGTAAAAGTGTAAAGCAAGTAGCCAGTGAGGCTGCAGTACTTAGCTACCTAAATATTGCACTAAGCTTTCCTCTTGCCTCCTCCTTTCCCCTCTTCTTCTTTTTGTTACCCCTATCTGCTATTTCGAGGAGAAAGCATAGATAGTTTGCTACTCTGTGTAGTTTCAATTTACCCCAATGCTAAGGAAATTGATGCTATTTAATATTAATTTTTTATTGCTGTGACTGCAAAGTAAAATTCTGACCACTAAGAGAGGCGATGTCCTTTTGCTGGGGGGAAGAAATTGGGATGTTTTAGGCTCCTAGTGCTTCCGATACATTATTTAAAGGGAATTCTCCTTATTTCCTTATCCCTTTTTATCCGAGAATCTCTTTTCTTTTTGTTTCACACTTTGTTCTTATTGACTTTTACCGGACTTCTATGTGCCTGTAGATATGTGAGCTCAGGGATTTACTGTATAGTGTGAGGGTTTGATGTCTGACGACTTTGATGTCTTTTGAGCTTTGGCCCAATCAACTTTGAAGAAATATGATGTTGGGTTTTCCACCCATATTTCTTTCCGATGCAAAAATGTGATTTTATTTAAAATTTCAAAACCCATGTTTTGTTGTAGTTCATTGGAGATGGAAGCATTTTTCCTTGTTGACAGTTTGATCCTTTATTACTAGACCTTGATAAACCAAATCCATGTTCATGGAAAGGATTTTTGGAGTATTAAACATGCTCTATCTTTGTATTCAAATATGCTGAATTGTTGATAAAATGTTCCTTGAAAATGGGGAATTCATTCGTACAAGGATGATGGTGACTATGGACTGAGACAGAAGCCTTCTCAATTAATATTAAGAACTGTCATGTGCTTATAAAAACATATAATCAATTAGTTTCTGGAAGATTGGAAGTGTTTCGCTTTTTCTTCCAACCATAAAAGAGAGTTTTTTTTTATTATTTTACAAATCCGTTAAATCATGAAAAAGTTGAGTGGTTTATTATTATAGCTACGCTTTTGTTCATCCTTTTGTGGCGTAAATGTATATAAGAATTATGTTCATTCTAGTATTTGGAATCGTGGGATTAAGCTTCCTTTCTAGACCTGGTTTAGAGGGTTGTTTGGGCTGAATTTTCTACAAGATAAAGGAAACCTAGGGTGGCACCAATAAATTAATAAGAATTTTTTGGAGAATCCAAATAGTCCATGTAACACCTAATAGAGCTACTTTCTGTGCCTTTTTTGACCTTTTTGGATTAGCAACCTCAAGCTCTCTCATAAAGAGGTTCAACTGTCACCAGCATCACCCCAAAAATCCAAAATATAGAAAAGCAAACTCCAAAGTTCTGTGGTCACCACACAATGCAAAAGAAGACGATTCACCAACTTAGCGGCCTTCTTACACATACTTCTCCATTGGAAGATGGTGAGTTACCAATTGTCTCAAAAGCTCAAAGAATTAGGAAAAATGACCCCAAGATGAGTACCAATCGCTGTTATTCTTAAAATTCTGATTGTCAGTATCAAGATATATTGAATAGCTGTCCCATTCTCAAGCTATCGAACATGGGTAAACATGTGCATAAACACACATAAAACAGAGCGCAAAACGACACGATAACAAGTGAGCCAGCACATATAACGAAACTTAAACCTAGTACCTCATAGAACTAGAGTTTTTATACCATGTTAAGTCACCAATTGTCCCCAAAACTTGTGCTATTGGAAATGGATCCACAGTGAATCAAACTATAGTGGATCCACAATGAATATCAAATATCTACTAGAAGAATTTTCTCTGTAGCAACAGTCTAGATGGTATTACTACACCAACCCATTCAAAAAAAAAAAGACATTTTCATGGGAACCCCTATAATCTATATGCTCCTCCAAGGAAAGCTTGTTGAGAATCTCCTCCAATAGATTATGGAAAAAACTAAATAGAGACCCTGTTAGCTTACCACACCATCCTTACCCCTCACAGCTGGAGCTTACCCCCTCATAAGGCCCCCGAAGGAGCTCAACATTCTCCATCCTTGATCATGAACTGCCCCGATAAAGCAAGGCTCCACACTATCAAACTCTCTAATTCAAAATATTCCTATATCCAAAATCAGACTTCTACAATTTCCAGTGACAAATTTCATGTAGGAGATAATCTCCTCATCCGTAATCCCTTTTGATAGTCCTACCCCTAAACTCCTTAGTAGTCTACTCCCTTTTTTTCCAGTCGAAACTTGCACTCGATTAGCTTCCTGCAAGAATGTCCCTACTCGGAAGCATAAAAAATTACTACTTGTACTACGCACCTGACTAAAGGTGCAGAATTGTCAAATACCCTAAGCACCTTTTGGCACTGAACACACCTCATCCCTTCCTACCAAAGGACATTTGAATTAATTGCCAAACCTACCTCATAAAAAGTTCCTTTGTAGTTTATCTATTCTCTTGGACACCGAAATCGGAATGACTAAGGGGGACAGAAAATACGTGCGCTAGCTTGTAATAGTACTCTTGATAAGAGTTAGCTTACCTCCAAGTCCCATACAAAGTAATTGCCTTTTCCATATAGCCAGGCTTCATTCTCTAAATGGTGTTATCCCAAACCGCTGTGGCATTAAAGGAACATCCTAAAGGAATTCCCAAGTAAGAAAAGGGGAGTGGGCCCACTTTAAAGTCTAAACAATCTGCCAGCCTTTGCAAGTCATGTAATTGCCTACTAGAATCATTTTATTTTACCAGCATTAACCTTCAAACCTTAGATTTCCTCAAAGAAAACCAGTTCACACATTAAGTGCTTTAGTTATTCCTCCTACGATCCACCAAAAATAATATTTTTGTTAGAAAAAAGAAAAAAGAGAGATATCATATTTGTAGTCCCTTTATTACTTAAAACTTGAAATCATACCTCCTTGCGGTTCTTGTGATCAACTGGTCATTACACTTATAGCCTTCATAGTGGAGATGGAAAGGATGGAAGAAAAATGGTACTCATGCCTTAGTCCTTGTGGGCTGCCAAAGTACATTGTTGGACACCCATTGACCAATACAGATTATCACAGCTTTTAAATGTAAAAACGAATCCACAATCTCCATCTTTTCGATATCAAAGTTGCGGTGAGGATATTTTGTTAGTTAAAGATTTATTTGTATGATGGTGATAAAAGATTTAGACAATCCTTCTTATATAACATTAATGAGCTTTGACTTATTATCACTGATTTTTCATTTTTTTATGTAAACAAATTGGCTGCATTAAAAAGAAAACCTTGCGAGTTAATCATATCCTGAATAACTTGGTAATGTTCTCAAATAGAATTAGCAAGAATCTTTCACCATGAATTGTCGGTTCATGAATTCTAAAGGTATTACACAGTTCTTTGTAATTGTTAACAAAAAAGAAAGATTAATTGCTTAGACGATCAATGTGCTTTGCTTAAATGCTTTTTGAATGTTCACCAGTCCTCCGCCATCCCCACCCATTCCTCCCCGCCACCTACCCAAAGAACAAATATGATACACCACTTGTTATGTTTTGAATATTAAAAATGTACATGATTGCATATTCTTGAAGTGATGTGTTTTTACTTGGCCAAAATTATGGGTTTAAAAATTTTCTTTTTGTTGCATCTCATTTGAATTAAAAGTATGGTTAAATTCAAACATTTTGACAATTTTTTAGAGATTGAAAAGTAACTTTGTGGATAGTCTTATCTCTTGATAATGCAATTATTATCCCGCTGTTGCTAATGACTAACACCCCAATATAGATTACGAGTTATTAATTTAATGAATTTATTTTTATTGTTTAATTAAAGTGTAATATATAAAATATACAATATAAGTAAGGGTAAAATAGAAACTTTGTGTAATGATAGCTAAGATCAGCAAGATCTTTTAACTTTTTTGACGGTCAGCTGACTTGATGGGGCATTTTCTATTACCGACATAATCAGATGGGAGGCTAGTGTCATTTTTGAGGCCTCAAGGGAGATCCTTGTATTTTCAATTAGTCTCAGGAGAGGTAAATTAATTTACCCAAAAAAATATTAGGGGGATAGACAAGGGAGAAAATGGAGTTTGGACAACAAAGCCAATAGAAACAGCATGTATAGAAGAACCATCTGCAGTACAAATAGTGATGGAGGAAGAAGGGGAAATACAATGACTAGATACATTAGACGTCATATAATGAGAAGAATCAAAATCAAAGGTCCATGTAGTGGGAGAAATACGTGTGAAATAGAAACCATGAAAACTTAAATTAAAAGTAGTCATATAAGTATGCGACTAAGTTCCGGAGGACACAAGCATAGGTGGAGCATCATTGGATGTTGCAAGAGTTGTAGAAGGGAGATAAGACTGAGCATGCGGTCGTGAGGATGATTGAGAAGCTCATTCCTTTGATTGTACAAGTTTGGGGCATGTATTCTTCCAATCCCTGGTTGATGACAAAAGCTACATTCATTCATAGCATCATGAGGTTTTAGCTTTCTTGTGGTCTGAATAAGATGAGGAAAGGGAGATGAGGAAAGGGAGTAGGCAATAGTGGCGAACGAGGGGTAGGAACCACTTATGTAAAAAGGGAGTGGCAAACAAAGATGGAGAAGGGATGATGGCAATCTGAGCAACCTTTAATCGTGTCTCTTTAGCAATAAGCTCGAGCGACACCATTAGCCGATGGCAAAGGAGAACGATGTAGAATAGCTCTACGAAGAGCCTCAAAATGAGCATGAAGGTAATGGCGCAAACAAAGACTAGGCTATTCGATACTTAGGGTTCCAACCACAACCTTGCTCTGATACCACAATGCAAAAAAGAGGAACACTATTATGAAAATATAAATAGAATAAAACCCAAACCCTAGTTAGCCATAAAGACTAAACTACCTTTTAGCTAACATACAAAATAACCAAAATACCCTCGCAATGATAACTACCCTTTAGCTAACACACAAAATAACCAAAATACTCTCACAATTATAACCCTTAATGGTCTTCTAATAATTGGGAATCTTATACATCTCCTCACTCATTTTTTACCTACCCTTGTATGAGTTGGTATTTTTTATGGGCTTTAACAATGTTTCTCTTTCATTTATAGCAAGTCTTTGAATCTATTGAAATTAATGTCTAGGTTGAGTGTATCTTTGGATACTACTTAGAACTTCATGGCCCTTAAATCTTGTTTTCATGTTTGCAGGTGGGAATGATGCTTAGGGGCATGGGTTTTGATAATAACACCGCTGTTTATGTTGCTGCGGGAAAAATTTATAGAGCTGACAAGTATATTGCCCCACTCAAACAAATCTTTCCACGTTTGGAAACAAAGGATACAGTTGCTTCCCCTGAAGAACTTGCTCCATTCCAGGTATTATGCTGGTCTGGAATATGCTTTCTTGATGCAATTTTTTGTATTTTCAATCAGAAAAAGCATGTCTGTGTGATAACCTCTTGGATGTAGGGGCACTCGTCTAGGTTGGCTGCTCTTGATTATACAATTTGCCTTCACAGTGAAGTCTTTGTCACGACTCAAGGTGGGAATTTCCCCCACTTTTTGATGGGTCACAGGCGCTACTTATATGGAGGGCATGCCAAGACAATCAACCCTGATAAGAGAAAATTGGCACTATTATTTGATAGCCCCAAGATCAGGTGATTTTAGTGTAGTTTTGCATCCAACTAACTTTATTACTATACTCTTAATACACAGTTCTATATGCTGGACCACAAACTTTTAGGACTGAAGAACAAATATGTATTTTTCTGTTGTGCTCCTGGTGTCTTCTAGCAAATAATGGATGAAATCACAAACCCAACATTTGTCTTCTTGTTTTTTTGTTGTTAATGTGACTATTACATTGTGTTGGTTCTCCATTTATTTTCTTTAATTTTGGCGTTCAACATTCCCGATGGCCTACATCACCCATTGTAGAATTCTGGTACTTAAGCTGGTTTGGTGCACGGCCACTAAATCATAAAACAGTAAGAATATGGCTGCATATGCTCTTTTGTATTTAGCTGATTATGTTCAATTTGATTTGAGTTCTTGCCAATTAACAATTTATTCTATGTGGTCTTGCACATGAGTACTGGTAGCAGGTGGCTGTCTAGATGTCGGGTCTCCCTCAACCTCGATATGTATCTTAAAGTTGGATGTGATTATGTGGACACATTAAGTATATTACAATTATGCACACTATATTTTATACAGTGCAATAATGTTGGATTTGTTTAGTAAGGATAAAACTGAAACTAAATTTGGTCTAGTGAAAGGGGATTTCTCTCTCCTACCCATGCACACTGTCATACATTAATACTGCTTAGGGTTACATTTCACCAATTATTAGCTCCTTGCGTCTTGGCTGGTGGATGGAGGGCTGGTGGTAAACTTGTTGCTCTATCTGATTGCTGGTGAGATTATTGCGCTTGAGCTTCAAGTGTTGGACTGACTAGTTACTGGAGTTTGTGAAGTAGTTTGGTTGAAAGGATCTTGTGTCGATCTTACATTAACCTTCTCGTTCATTCCCACAACCATGTAGGCCAACCAAATTGTGAATGAATTGGTACGGTTTATTATACAAAAATACTGAAGACTTGAAGACTGAAAGAATTAACACTTAGCATTGCGACAGGAACCATGCTTATGATTGTCCTAGAATTCGTCTTTGGTCAATTCAATCCACTCTTGACTGTTAGCTTTATTATGATTGTTATCTGGTGGTTGGGCACACCATATCTTATTGTATATTCTTGTTTAACTATAAATAAACTAGTATGTGTTCCATTAGGGTTAACGTCTTCATTAAACATAGTACTATCTAATTAACATAGTATCAGAACTATCACCGCCGACAGCTTCTCATTGAACCCTAACCTTAGTCGCCGACCACCCAAACCTCATCCTCTAATGCCGCCACCCACCAACACCACCATCTTTAGCGCCGAAATCCTCTAAACCAGTTCCCAACAAACGTCGAAACCCTAACCCTCGCCACTGATCACGCTAGTCTCATCCTCTGGCGCCGAAACCCATCACAGCCACCACCTCTAGTGCCGAAACCCACAACCCACTCCCCAACAGTCGCTGATAGGCACTGAAACCCACCAAAACCACTACCTCTAGCGCCGAAACCCACAAACCAGTCTACATCTGGCACCGAAACCCACCAAAACCACCACCTCTAGCGCCAAAACCCGCAAACCAGTCCACCATAGTCACCGACAACCATTGACAGTCGCCGAAACCAGTTGCTGCCACCCAAACAGTCGTCGAAACCCACCGAAACCCACCAAACAGTTGCCACAGTCACCAATCGTGTCCCAAAAGCAGTTGTCGACTATTTAAACAGTCACCAGAAACCTAGCTGAGTCGTCGAAAAATTCGCCGGAACAGTCGCACAGGTCTTAGCAGTTTTGTTTGTTCGTCTACCTCACCGCGTCCCTTCATTCATCCGTGCAATGGGCCGCTTTCCATTAAACAATAAGTTCTGTGTTGTCCAATTTTTGTTAATGCAGTGAGGGTTGTCTGGTTGTGGGTTATCTGGTATTTGAACAAGAATGTCATCGGAGGGCGATAGGTCTGCTACCTGGACTTCTGGGATTGCTGAGTCTCTGACGGATACCGGGCGACCAATGAGAATTGAGGTGTTCTCTTCTTTTACTCAACTTGTCGATAAGAAGATTGACGGTGCTTCTGCTTATCCCTTGTGGCGGAAGAATGTGTTGAAATTCTTGCAAGGTATGGAATTAGATTCCCACTTATTGGGCGATGCCTTTGATCCTAGTTTTCCTATTTATCGTACCTGGATACGAGACGATGCTCGTCTCTTTGGTCAGATTATGAATTTCATGGACCACAGTGTCAAGATTTTAGTTGCCAGTGCCGATACGGTAAAAGAAATATGGGGGCTCTGGAGAATATCTATTTCTCTACAAATAACTTATCGCGCCTGTATGATGTGATGCGAGGATTCTTTCGCTCGCAACAGGTTGATTGTTCTCGTCAGGAGCACTTTATGAGCTTTAAAGTGCTTGCTGACGAGTTCGATTGACTTCTTCTATTCACCAGTTCTCTCAGTAAATTTCGAGAACAGTGGATGCAAATTTTAGTCGTGTGTTTCTTGGCCAGTTTGGATCCTGAATATGACACGGCCCGTTCACAAATTCTTGCTGGGACAGACATTCCTACCTTATCCGAGACTTTCCGTCGGGTAAGTCGTTTGGTGCGTCGCGACGACACGAGGTCTACACCTGATGCTAGTGACCCATCTGCCCTTGTTGCTTCTTGTGGTGGCAATGAAACTTGGGGCCGTGGCCGTGGTAGGGGCCGTGATGGAGGTCGAACTGGTGGGGGGCGCGACAGGGGTGCTCGCGAGACCTGTTATTGCCACTGCTGTGGGATTCAGGAACATATTCGCAGTCAGTGTTATAAATCCATAAAGAGAGCGATGGAGACGACATACCAGTTGAGACCCCCCCTAAGTAACAAGACCGGGAGATTGTTTCACATAGACTTCCTATTGCAAATCGCCAAGAAAAAAAATATTTTTCACATCAAGCTGATACAAAGGCCAATGGTGAGTGACAGCAAGAGACATAAATAGGCAAACAGATGCCATCTTGGCAATGGGAGAGAAGGTCTCAAAATAATCAATTCCATACGTTTGAGAATATCCTTTTGCAACAAGATGGGCCTTCAAACGGGCAAGAGAACCATTATGATTGAGTTTGACTGTAAAGACCCATTTGCAGCCAATAGCCTGCTTACCTTTCGGAAGAGAAACAAGGGACCAAGTCGAGGTGGACTCAAGAGCCTGCATCTCTTCTAACATAGCACCCCGCTAGCTAGTGTCGGCTAAGGCCTCGGTAACAGTACGGAAGGTGGCAATACAAGCCTGTAAGGAGGCGAAAAGACCCTTGTAGGAGGTAGTATAGAGAGGATGATCCCTGCAAGTCCGATAAGATTTTCGCGTAGCAATAAGAGCAGTATTGTCAGGAGGAGGATCATTTACCATGGGAAGAGGATCTGCAGACGAGGAGACTGGCTCAGCAGAGGAGAGGTCCAATGAAGCTGAAGGAGTTGATGGAGAAGGCGGAGAGGACCCCGCAGTAGGAGGAGCACCTGCAGAAGAGGACAAGGGCAAGCAAGACACTAAAAAATCAAAACTTTGAAGATCAAAACTCCCAACCCCTAACACAACCAAATCCGACGCAGAAAAGAAAGGAGTAGACTTCACAAAGACAACATCTCGGGAGACGAGGAACTTGTGTAGAGAGGGACAAAAACAGTAGTACCGCTTCTGAGTTTTCGAATAACTAAGAAAAATATATTTGACAACTCGAGCATCTAACTTCGTCTGCTGAGGATGAGTGTTAGGAACATAACAAAGGCATCCAAAAATTTTCAAGTGTAGAGAGAAAAGGCTCTTCTTAAAAGAAAGGACGGCCATCGGGATTTGTCCACCAAGTACCTGAAAGGGGAGGTAATTGATCAAGTAACAAGCAGTTAACACAGCATGCCCTAGAATTTCTTAGGTACGTGCATTTGAAACAAGAGAGCTTGAGCAGTTTTCATAATATGGCGGTTCTTGTACTTAGCGACACCATTTTGCTGTGGGATAGCTGGGCAAGAAGTCTGATGAATAATGCCATGTGTGGACAGAAAAGTCTTCAGCTGGGTTGAAAGATACTCGCCACCATTATCACTGCGCAAACATTTAACCTGAGTCATGAGCTAGGTTTGCACTTCCATATAAAAGAGGAGAAAATAGATGCTACTTCAAATTTATGCGCATAAGATATAAGAAAGTCGCATGAGAATAATCATCCACAAATATAACGTAATAACGAAATCCAGAAACAGATTCGACTGGACAAGGCCCCCAAACATCTGAATGAACTAAAGAAAAAGGAGCCGAAGCTCGTTTATTGATCTGAGGTAATAAAGGCACATGCAGGTGCTTTGCTAACCGACACGACTTATACTCAATATTAGAAATAGAATGAAAACTAGGACAAAGACTATGTAAACTAGATATAAAGGGATGCCCCAAACAACAATGAGCCTCAAAACTGGGAGAAGAAACTAAGGAGCAGGCCGTAGCAGCCACCTCCTCCACCAAGTAGAGCTCATTAGACACTCGACTTCTACTGATAATCTTTCTCGTCGTAAGATCCTGAAAAACACAGCCATCAGGATAAAAAGTCACACAACAGTTGAGATCATTAGTAAGCTGATTGACTGATAACAAGTTAAATGGATTCCTAGGAGTATGTAAGACATTAGGTAGGATTAAGGACGGCGTGGGGGTAGTAACTCTACGCCTCTTAACAGGTAAGGAAGATCCATTAGTCACAAGAACACCACGATGTCTAGGAGTCATCTGATAGCCAGATAAGATACCTGCAGAACCAGTCACATGGTAGGAGGCACCTTAATCAATCACCCAAGCAGACGGAGTAGTGGCCAAATAGGCATTAGGATTACCTGCAAAGGTAGCAGCAACAGGAGCGGGGGGACTAGCAACTTGAGACTGAATATAATGCTCATTCTGTTGAGGTCATCTCAACAAGCTGCTTCTGAGAAGAGGAGGATGAGTTTGCCTGAGAGTAATCAACAGTAGCATGGGCTACTGGGGACGGTCTTCCATGTAATTTATAACACTGACTGCGAATGTCTCTGAATACCACGGTTTTCTTTATGGATTGAAGCAATCTCTATGGGCATGGTTTCGTCGCTTTAATATGGTTATGCCCCCAATTTGGTCTTTTACAGTCCGAAAAAGACCACACTGTATTCTATCAGCGTTCCTCTGCTGGCTGTATTTTATTAATAGTATACGTTGATGATATTGTTATCATATAGGGGATGATACAATGGGCGTTTCTGAGTTGAAGCAATTTTTGAAATCTCAGTTTCAAATTAAAAATTTGAGAGAATTGAAATACTTTCTCGGAGTTGAGGTAGCACATGGCAAGATGGGTATCTTTATTTTCCAGTGGAAATATGTGCTGGATATTTTAGCTGATGCGGGGCTTCTGCGAGCAAAGGGGGTCAAGTCACCTATAGACCTGAGTGTCAAACTCCTCCTTGATAAGGGTGATGCTTTTCCTTATCCTGACCGATATAGAAGAATGGTTGGAAAGTTGAACTATCTGACAACAATGACATGACCAGACATCGCCTTTTCTATGAGTGTGGTAAGCCAGTTCATGGCTACGCCTCGGGTCCCACATTGGAATATCGTGGTTCGAATTTTATGATATTTCAACAGTAACCCTGGTAAGGGGCTACATTTCACCGATCATGGCCACTTTATGATGGAAGGGTATTCTGATGCAGACAGGGCAGGATGTCCCATTGATCGGAGGTCCACTTCTGGACTCTCTATATTTATTGGTGGCAATCTTATCTCTTGAAAGAGTAAGAAGCAGGATATGGTTTCTCGGTCGAGTGTAGAAGCTGAATTTCGGGCCATGGCTCTGGCGACATCTGAGATTTTATGACTCCGTCAGTTACTTAATGAGTTGGGTGATCCTTGTCATGGCCCAACCAAGCTTTGGTGTGATAATAAATTTGCAGTGTATATTGCTATAAATCCAGTATTTCACTAGTGCACGAAACATATTTAGGTGTACTGTCATTTCATTCGGCGAGAGTATCAGAATGATGTGATCATGTTTGGGTCCATTCGTACTGGAGAGCAATTGGCAGATATTTTCACTAAATCTGTTTTAGGTTCTCGGGTTCTATACATATGTAACAAGCTGGACATATTGGATATATATGCTCCAGTTTGAGGGGGTGTTAGCTTTATTATGATTGTTAGCCGGTGTGATTGGGCACACCATATCTTATTGTATATCCTCATTTAGCGATAAATAAACTAGTGCGTGTTTCATTAGGGTTAACGCCTTCATTAAATTTAATACTATCTGATTAACATTGACAACCTTGATAAAAGATCAAAATTGAGGGTTGCATTTAAATAAACCAAGCAAACCAAACCAATTAAGCCTTTGTTCCAATCAATTGGGGTCGTCTACATGAAGGGTTGCGTTTAAATATGTCTGTAAAATTCCCAAACATTAGTTGACATGCCTAAATCTAGCCTTTCTGTTGACTGCATTGTCAGTAAACTTATGCTATGAGCTTAGCAGCTAAATGTCTAGGTCTGCACACTACAGAACACAATGAAGTTTAAGTTGTATGCTTAAAAGGATTATGAGACCCATCCTTCAGAAAATTGTAGAGGGACAATTGTCCCATGAGTGTTGGCTCGACTTTGATGGCATGGGTCGTATTCTTTCTTTTTGCATCTGAATTATTGCATCTTCCTGGCCAACTAGAAGTTGTTGTTCCAATTTTCTTGTTTTGTCAATGTGGAGGAAAATAGAGGGCTAATCTTCTTTTTTATCCTCGTGGCTGATCTCTTTTTTCTTGTATTTTCTTTCCGGAAAAATGCAGCCCCTACCATTATGAAACAATTTTGAAAGCAATAAAAATCACCTTCATCTCCAAGCTTCTCGAAGAACTTTGTATTATTCTATTCTAGTGGAACCTCCATGAAACAATTCCATGTTGAAACATGAATGCTCATGTCTGATGCGGAATACGAATGACCATCTACCATTTTATTTTAATTATTTATTATATAATTTTATTTTATTAATTAGGATTTTATTTAGTTTAAGATTCTAGTTATTTTTTAAATAAGATTTTATTTTTATTTTCTTTTCCTTTAGGATTCTAGATTATATTAAAATTTTATTTTATTTCCTTATGATTTTAATTTTCTTTTTAGATTAGGGTTTTAAGCCTATAAATAAGAGGTTCATTTAATGTATTAGGGGGAGTTGAATTAATAAAAAGTTGAGTTTTAAAGTTGTGGCCTTGTATTAGGGTTTTGATCCTTGTGCGTTAACTATCCACCATTCTCATCCCCTCCACGTACTATCAATTGGTATCGAAGCTTCGGTTTGGGATTCCACATCTCCTTTTTTGACTCTTTTCTGTAGCCAAAAAAGCTTGTCGCCTTCTCGCGACGGGTATCACAGCCTCTAGCCGTCGCCGCCACCACCACTTGATTTGACGACAGTTACGGTCGCCATCGCCTCCTTTGGCGTTGACGACCTCTGGAGCTGTCGCTGTCGCCACCAGTCGTCGTTACCACCGCCATCAACGCTAGTCGACATCATCATGTCCTCTGTATATAATCCCAACCATTGTTGAAATTCTAGAAACCCTCTCCCTCATCACCAGAACCCCAGCTACTGACCTCGCCAAAACCCTAGACCTTAGATGAAACTCTTTCCATCGTCGACGCCAACGACGATCATCGACGCTGTTGATGCCTCGTGCCATCACCACCTTGTGCCATCGTTGCCACAGTTGATGCCTCCTTACGCCGTCACCACCAAGAAACCTTTGTCAAACCCTCGGAGCCCATGCCTTGTGCATAAGCTGCAAAGGAGAGAGAGCCAATTTTGTTCAACCCGCCAGTAACCAACTAAACCCAAAACCCTTACTGGACCTGCCCGACCCACACTTTCTCCTTTTTGATAGCTAAACGAGCCCATTAGTCTTTTTTTTTAAAAACCCAGTCCACATAACATACCCAAGCCCATTAACTCTTTCTTTTTTAAAACCTAGCCTAAATAAAAAACCCAAGCCCATTAGCCCTTTTTTTTTTTAAAAGAAAACAACTAGCGCACGTTAACCTGTTAATAGAATAGTATTAGGCTAAATGAAGGCGTTAACCCCAATAAGGCATGCAACGGTTTATTTATAGAATAACAAGACCACATAATAAGATATGGTGTGCCCAATCACATCGGATAATAATAATAATAAAGTTAATATAATCATAATAAAGTTAACACCCCCCTCAAGCTGGTGTATATATATCTAACATGCCCAGCTTGCTACATATGTATCGAACTCGAGAACCTGGAACAGACTTAGTAAAGATATCCGACAACTGCTCTCCAGTACGAACCGCACCGAACACGATCACATCATTCTGATACCCATGTCGAATAAAATGGCAGTCCACCTCGATATATTTAGTACGTTCGTGGAACACCGGATTTATGATAATATACACTGCAGATTTATTATCACACCAAAGTTTTGTTGGGTCATTGCAGGGATCACCCAACTCAGTAATCAATTGACGAAGCCACAAAATCTCAGATGAGGCCAAGGCCAAGGCGCTCGGTATTCTGCTTCTGCGCTTGATCTCACCACGTCCTGCTTCTTGCTCCTCTAAGAGATAAGATTGCCACGATAAATATAGAGAATCCAGAAATGGACCGCCGATCAATAGAGCATCCTGCCCAGTCAGTATCAAAATACTTTTCCATCATAGAGTGGCCGTGACCACTAAAATGCAACCCCTTATCGGGATTATTGTGCATATAGCGTAGAATTCTAACCACGGCATTCCAATGTGGGACCCGAGATGCAGCCATGAATTGGTTCACCACACTCACAGGAAAGGCTATGTCTGGTCTTGTCATTATTGTCAGATAATTCAACTTCCCAACCATTCTCCTATATCTGTCGGGATGAGGAAAAACAGTACCTTCATCAGGGAGAAGTTTAACACTCGGGTCCATAGGTGGCTCAACCCCTTTGCGTGCAAAAGCTTTGCGTCAACAAGAATATCCAGCACATACTTCTTCTGGGAGATAAACATACCCTTCTTACCTTGTGCCACCTTGACTCAAAGAAAGTATTTTAATTCTTCCAAGTCTTTAGTTTGGAACTGAAATTTTAAAAATTGTTTCAACGCAGAAATGCCCACCGCATCATCACATGTGATAACAATATCATCAATGTAAACAATCAATAGAATACAACCAGCGATGAGCGTCTATAGAACACCGTATGATCTTTGCCGGACTGTAGAAGACCAAACTGGTGCATAACCATACTAAACCGACCAAACCACGCACGTGAAGACTGCTTCAAGCCATAAAGAGATCGATGGAGACGACAGACCAACTGCGACCCCCCTAAGCAACAAAATCAGGAGGTTGCTCCATATAAACTTCCTCTTGCAAATCGTCATGAAAAAATGCATTCTTCACGTCAAGCTGGTACATAGGCCAATGGCAAGTGGCAGTCAGAAACATAAACAGGCGAACATATGCCATCTTGGCGATAGGAGAAAAGGTCTCAAAATAGTCAACCCCATACGTTTGAGCATACCTCTTGGCAACGAGACGGCCCTTCAAGCGAGTAAGAGAACCATCAAAATTGACCTTGACCGTAAAGATCCATTTGCAACCAATAGCCTGCTTGCCTTCCAGAAAAGAAACGAGGGACCAGGTAGAAGTGGACTCAAGACCGTGCATTTCTTCCAACATAGCACCCTGCCAGCCATGGTTAGCTAAGCCATCGGGAACAGTACGAGAAATAGTGGCCTGATTTAGAGTGGCGATACAAGTCTGTAAGGAGACTGAGAGGTCCTTGTAGGAGGTAGTATAGAGAGGATGATTCCTGCAAGTGCGATAAGATTTTCGAGTAGCAATCGGAATATTAGAAGCATGGGAATGAACACTTACCGTGGGAAGAGGATCCGCATACGAGGAGATTGGTTCAGTAGAGGAAAGTTCCAATGAAGTTAAATGAGTGGAATGAGAAGGTGGAGAGGACCCCTCAGTAGGAGGAACATATGCAGAAGAGGACAAAGGCAAGCAAGACACTAAAAAATCAAGATGTTCAAGATCAAACCGCCCACTCCCCGACACAGCCGAATTTGATGCAGAAAAGAAAGAAGTAGACCCCATAAATGCAACATCCTGGGACACAGAACTTGTGAAGAGATAGAAAAAAACAGTGATACCTCTTCTGAGTCTTCGAATAACCAAGAAAGATGCATTTGACATTCCGAGCATCCAACTTCGTTCGCTGAGGATGAGTGTCACGAACATAACAAAGACAACCAAAAATTCTCAAGGGTAGAGAGATAATGCTCGTTGCGGGAGAGAGGACCGCCATTGGAATTTTGCCATTAAGGACCTGAGATGGGAGATGGTTAATTAAGTAGTAAACAGTTAACACGGCATGTTCCCAGAATTGTTTAGGCACGTGCATTTGAAACAAGAGAGCACGAGCAGTCTCCATAATATGGCAGTTTTTATGCTCAACGACATCATTTTGCTGTGGGGTAACTGGGTAAAAAGTCTGATGAACAATACCATTAGTAGATAAAAAAGTCTTCAGCTGGGTGGAGAGATATTCACCATCATTATCACTTGAAACTGAGTTTTTACTTTCATATAAAATGAGGAAAAAATATATGCTATTTTAGATTTATGTCGCATAAGATATAAGAAAGTCACACGAAAATAATTATCCACAAATGACATAATAATGAAAACCAGAAACAGACTCTACTGGACACAGTCCCCAAACATCTAAATGAACCAAAGAAAAAAGAGCTGAAGCTCGTCTATAGTGGACAGGTGCTTTGCCAACCGACACGACTCACACTCAATATGAGAAATAGAGCGAAAACTAGGACGCAGACTATGTAACCTGGATATAGATGGATGCCTCAGACGGAAATGAGCCTCAAAACTAGGAAAGGAAACTACTGAGCAGGCCGTAGCAGCCACCTCCTCCACCAAGTAAAGCCCATAAGAAACTCGACCTCTACTGATAATTTTTCTCGTCGTAAGATCTTGAAAAATACAGCAATCAGGATAAAAAATCACACAGCAGTTGAGATCATTAGTGAGCTGACTGACTGATAATAAGTAAAATGGATTTCCAGGAGTATGTAAGACATTAGGTAGGGTTAAGGAGGGTGTGGAAGTAGCGACTCCACGTCCCTTAACTGATAAGGAAGATCCATTAGCCACAAGAACACCAAGATGGCTAGGAGTCACCCGATAGTCAGATACTATACCTGCCGAACCAGCCATATGATAGGAGGCACCTGAATCAATCACTCAGGCAGATAGAGTAGTCGCCAGACATGCACTAGGATTACCTTCGAAGGTAGCGGCAGTAGGAGCGGGAGGACTAGGGCTAGTAACTTGAGATTGAACATTGTGCTCATATTCAGCTGGGGTCATCTCTACAAGTTGCTTCTGAGAAGAGGAAGACGATTCTACCTGGGAGTACTCAGCAGTAGCATTAGCCATTGGGGACGGTCTTCCATGTAGTTTATAACACTGACTGCGAATATGGCCCTGGATCTCATAATAGTGGCAAGAACGAGTCTCACAACCCCCCACCTATTCGACCTCCATCATGGCCCCTACCATGGCCACGGCCACGGCTACGAGTTCCATTGCTTCCTCAAGAAGCAATAAGGGCAGATTGATCATTAGTATTAGAGGAAGGCCGAGTGTCGTCACGGCGTATCGAATGACTCACCCGACGGAAAGTCTCAGATAATGTAGAAATATCTGTCCCAGCAAGAATCTGGGAACGAGCCGTGTCATATTCAGGATCCAAACTGGTCAAGAAGCACATGACGAGAATCTGCATCCGTTGTTCCTAAAACTTACTGATAGAACTGGTGAATGGAAGAAGCCGATCAAACTCGTCGGTAAGCACTTTAAATCCCATAAAGTGCTCCTGAAGAGAACGACTAGCCTGTTGCGAGCAAAAGAAGTTTCGCATCACATCATAGAGGCGCGATAAGTTATTTGTAGAGGCATAAATATCCTCTAGAGCCCCTCATATTTCTTTTACCGTATCGGCACTGGCAATCAAAATTTTGATACTGCGGTCCATGGAATTCATAATCTGACCAAAGAGACGAGTATTGTCTCGTATCCAGGTACAATAAATAGGAGAACTAGGATCAGGGGCATCGTCAAATAAGTGGGAATTCAATTCCATGCCTTACAAGGATTTCAACACATTCTTCCGCCACAAGAGATAAGCAGAAACACCGTCAAGTTTCTCATCGACAAGCCGAGTAGAAGAATAGAACACTTCAGTTCTCATTGGTCGTCCGGTATCCGTCAGAGACTCAGCAGTCCTAGAAGTTCGGGTAGCAGACCTATCGCCCTCCGATGACATTTTTGTTCAAATACTAGAGAACCCACAACCAGACAACCCTCACAGCATCAACAAAAATTGGACAACACAGAACTTAGCTGTAAATGGAAAGCAGGCCATTGCACGGATGAATGAAGAGACGCAATGAGGGAGACGAAAAAATAGAACAACCGAGACCTGTGTGACTGTTTCGGCGACCAGCGACTGTTCTGGCAACTCGGCTAGGTTTTCGGTGACTGTTTAAATGGTTGGAGACTGTTTTTAGAACACGATCGGTCATTGTGGTGACTGTTTAGTGGGTTTTGGTGGGTTTCAGCGATTGGTTGGGTGGCGGCAACTGGTTTCGGCGACGTCAGTGGCTGTTGGCGACTATAGTGGACTGGTTTGGGGGTGTCGGCGCTAGAGATGGTGGTTTTGGTAGGTTTCGGTGCTGGGGAGTGGTGCGACGAGAGGCAGTGAGCCTCACCGAGAGGTCGACGAGAGCCGATGAGCCTCGCTGGGTGTGCGACGAGGAGCGGCGAGGCTCGCTGAGTGGGCGACGAGGGACGACGAGCCTCGCTAGAGTGTCTAGCTTGGGTTTCAAAGGTACTGTAGTGATACGGCTCGGGTTTCAAATGCTGTTGGTGGGTCTGGTTAGGGTTCCAGATGTGCGGTGGTGGCTGTGGATGGTTGCCAGGGTTTCAATGGTGGTGGCGGTGGCTAGGATTAGGGTTAGGATTAGGCTCTGATACCATGTTAATATAATAGTATTAGGCTAAATGAAGGCGTTAACCCCAATAGGGCATGCAACGATTTATTTATAAAACAACGAAACCACATAATAAGATATGGTGTGCCCAACTACACCGGATAATAATAATAAAAAAACTAATATAATCATAATAAAGCTAACATAACCCTTATTAAATATATTCAGTATTAATAATATCTTGTGGGGATGTCCACAGTATCTATTGTATGTCTTCGGTGCTTAATAAATACGCGTGCACATCCCACAATGTGATACACGCTTTTCCATATTTTTTTCTCTTTTCTGACATGGTATCAGAGCCAAGAAACCCCAGCCTATCACAAACCCTAGCTTCCACCAGAACCAACCGCCACCTAACCCTAGCCGCCGACCACCAGACCCTCGCTGTCCCCCGTCGACCCTCCCACTGTCGTCGCCGACCCCCGTCGGCTAACCCAGAAACGTACGCTGACCCTCATCAAGCTTCCAGGCACTGCGATCTCCCTCGTCCACCCCTCCAGGGGTGACGATAACCCTCGTCGGACCCTTATAGGGCGATTCCAGCCTTCGTCAACCCCTCCAGGGGTGATGATGACTCTCGCCAGACCCTCCTAGGGTGGCTTCGACCCCCGTCAGTCCCTCAGGGAGGGAACGCCGCCTTTCGTCAGCCCATCTAGGGCCTCCAAAAATCCTTGCCAGCCCCTCCAGGGCCTGTGCCGACCACTGACGACTCCTCCTCAGCCTCCGACGACTGCTGTTAGCTTCTCTAGGCTTGCGACAGATTCTGTAAACCTCTTCACAGTCACTCAGCTTGACGTTTCTCTCTCTTTCCCTCACTGCATCAGTCTGCTAGTGTAGCTCCATGGTGTCTGCGAGCTTGATGATGCTGTGAGGGCCCGGTGTGATTCTTTGTTATACCTTCGTGTGGATTGAGGCTTGTGTCTTCTCCCGTGATATTTTTTGGTTCCCTTGTTGGTAAACAAGGATGTCAGAGGATTCAGTGACCCGTGAATCCCAGGTTGAAGCTGGTCGGCAGCGTGCCACAGAGTTGTTTTTCTCCTCCACACGGTTGGTAGATCGGCGACTTGATGGTGCTAACAGCTATGCATTATAGAAGAAAAGTGTTTTGAAGTCGCTTCACGGAATGGAGCTTGATTCCCACTTATTTGATGATCCTCTATCTCAGACCTCAGCAACCTTTCGGACCTGAACCCGGGACGATGCCCGGATATTTAATCAGCTACTTAATTCTATGGACCCTTTCGTTCAGGTCTTGGTGGCTAATACTGATACCGTACGAGAGATCTGGTTTTCATTTGAGTCCATTTATTCATTCACCAATGGCCTTTCCCGTTTATATGACGTTATGAAAGGCTTCTTTCAATCTCAGCAATCCGGGAAGCCGCTTCAGGATTATTTTCTTCAATTCAAGGTTTTGGCAGATGAGTTTGACCGGCTCCTTCCATTCATGAATCAGTTGTCCCAGTTTCAGTAGCAGAGACAACAACTACTGGTGGTATGCTTCTTGGCCAGTTTGGATTCCGAGCTCGACTCGGCGCGCTCTCATATCCTTGCCGGGGTTGATATTCCTACTCTTTTTGAGACATTCCGACGCCTAAGTCGAGCATCTCATCGAGATGTCTCTTGTGACCCTACTGCATCCCCTATTGAGGCATTTGACCAATCTGCTCTAGTAGGTATGCATGGCAACCGCAGCAGTCGAGGCCGCGGCCGTGGTAGTGGTCGATCTGGTTGTGGAGGGGGTCGTGAGGGTGGTCACGAGACCCGTACGTGTCATTATTGCGGGATTAGGGGGCACATTTGTAGTGAGTGTTACAAACTTCATGGAAAGCCTCCACTGGTGGCCAATACCATGTCCGATTTTAGCCAACAAGAATATATCTAGCCAAGTCCTTAGGGAGCATCCAGCTCATCCAGACGGGTTGTGGAGATGACTGCAGCAGAGTACGATCAGTACATGTATGGACAGACTGGCCAGAATGCGAGTTTGTTTGAGGTACCAGTAGTCACATTTGCAGGTAATTCTACTGCACGTGTGGCTACCCCCCACACTTGGGTCATAGATTCTGACGCTTCTTCTCACATGGCTGGATCATCAGGTATTCTCTCTGATTACAAGCCTACCCCTGGTCATGCTGGTGTCTTGGTGGCTAAT
>JAOTRH010000022.1:11230897-11243099 GCA_034768845.1 Heliamphora exappendiculata
AACATACTCCCACATAAGATAATTAAAACATCTCTCCCAAAAATTCATCACAAGTTCAAAGGTGGTTCTAATACAATCTCGGGTCTCCAACCACGCGTGTGGGTCCCACAATATTTGGTCAAAAGACATTAGGCCCATGGCCCACATACCCCAAAATAAGATGTGCACACAAATTCATTTAACCCGTGTTAATAATTGCATGAGAAAATTAATAAAATAATTAAAGCAGAATTGGCTCTCTACGGAGTACCACTAGAATGGAACATTTGGACCCGACACTACCTTTAAACATGTTGCCAAAGACACCCTCAACAAAAAATTTCCAAAATCACAAGAGGCATGAGAATAGAGACCCTTATTAATATGGCTAAGGTCTAGTTATTGATCAAGAGATGATAAAAATCCTTACAAACAGAAACCGTCATAGATCTTGCAAAAAATAGAAACAAATAGCGTGAGCTATAGAACTAAAGGAAAAGGAGCACCGTTGTCTCCTCTCATTGACTTTAGGATAATACCTCCGTAACTGACTTTGACTCAAAAAGCACATTCGGCCACTTCTCGTTTCCGGTCGCAGAGTTGAAGTTGACAGGCAACGATTGGGAATGGTTTTTCACCTAAAAAAGTTCATCCAAAAAAAGGAGCCATCCAGATTGAAAGCAAAGGGAGCTAAAGAGAAAGCCCTAGTGAACGAAACTATAGTGCAAATACGTTGACTCATAAAGACTAGGGGCGTCCAATAGACCCGAAAAACCTATAAACCAATCCAACCCGACCTCTATTGGCTGGGTTAGTTCGGTTTTGTCAAGTAATGGGTTGGGTCCTGGGTTTTAAAAATATTAAACCGATGTAGATGGTTTGGTTCTCGGGTTCAGAGTTTTTTAAACCGACCCAACTCGCGACCCGAAAGATAATATATAAATCACATAAAACTATTATTTATATTATTTGTGCTCTTAGTTATAGTTAAAAATGTGTAAATTGAAAATAAGAGTAAAATTTAAGCCGCTAAACTTGACATTTTATACAAAAAATAAGCCACTCAAAATAATTAGGCATATATTTTTATTTTAGAATATTTTATTAAGAAAAATATTTAATTTAATTGAACATCGGTTCCAACCTGAACCAACCTGAGTTTATTTGGGTTGGGTTGTACTAAAGTATGGATGGTTCGGTTTTGGCTTCAATATTTTAGAATCGACCTTGATTAGGTTGGTTTTGGGTTAAGTGCCAAACCGACTTAGATCGACCCATGCCCACCCCTAATGTAAAACCCAAAAAGAAGTGTCGACACGTCAATAGTGATTATTGGACTCAGGGCAAGGGCTTAAAGTTGAAACATACCAGTGTCGACAGCTTGGAAATTGTCGTATACTTCAAAAAACCATCCAGATGCATCATTCGAAGCATGACAACCCTATGACACACTTCCTATAGTCCAAATTGACACCCTTGAAGGTTGAACCAGTGGTTGTTTGAATCAAACAAGCCTCAAATTGCAAATATGGGATTGAATCTCCATTTTTCTGAAAAATATATAAAAATTGAACAAACCCATGTAAAGATGCTAAATTAAAAAACAAAAATGTAGTGATGGTAAACACTTTTAATCTACCACACAGTTTAATTTTGTTTTTTGAATCTTACTAGATATGGCGTTTGATTAGTTTGAGGAAAAAAATGTATGAAGAGTAATGAAAATGAAGGTTAACACCTACAATCTTTTGTTTACTCTAATACCAAGCTAGAAAAGAAGAAAAACAGAAGATAAGAGAAGAGAGTAAAGGCTGATAAAGAGAAGACCTAAAAACTAGGGTTCTCTGTCTCAACTGTTTGGGCTCGTTCGATAGTTGGCGTAGGTTGATGGGATTAACAATGAGATTAGATTAGTATATGGATTGGTAATGAGGTGTGATTAATAATGAGGTGCTAGTAGTTTTTTTTATGTTTGATTTAAGTAGGATTAGATACTGGACTAGATAAATTCATGTTTGATTTGGGTGAGATTGAATAATGTGGGATATGATTATATTTGTTAATTTCTAATATTATCTTTATGATGATTCATCCATTCACTTGTGCAATTAAGGCCCTGTTTGGGATTTTTTTGTTGTGTTAATTTTTGGAACATTAATTATTGGGATACATAATTCTCCTCAATTGTTTGGGATACACCGATTAGTTGTTACAGGATGGAATCTATCAAATAATATGTAGTTAATATGAAAATCATAGTAACTACATATGAAATCATATTGAAATTTAATTTTTCATAATGTAAAAAAAAAAAGATCCAAGTAAACAAAAGGCCATGTTTAATAGTCGGTGTAAGTTGGATGAGATTAACAATGAATAATGTGGAATAAGATTATATTTGTGCATTTCTAATATTACCCTTGCATTAAAAAACTAATAAACCATGTATGAAGAATCCTTTTCCTCGATTGCCATTTAAAATGTTGTGCTATGCACATCTATGGCATCTATGGACTTGTGAAAAATTGTTCATTGATTGCTGGAAACTATGAAATTAATTATGTGCTTCCTAGTAGGCCTTGTCCATCCATCACACATTATTGTCACGCCTCTCTTCTCCCAAACAGGCTTGTGGGACTCCGTCCACTTTTTGATTAACTTATACTCCTAGGTAAGTAAACTTAAGTTACCTCATATGAAGTAGGGAGTTTCACATTTGGTCCCACTTATCTGGCAACATTTAACATTGGTTTAAACCATGGATTGAGAACTGTATTGGCTGAATACTGACCATAGATGAGAAATTGACTAACTGCCCTGTCTAATTTTGTTCTCAAAGTCTTCATAACTTTTGTAGGCAGTTTTTGTTACTTTTGTTTACCTTGATGTAACATAAGATCCATTGCAGTTAATCTCGTTTCTGGTGTGTTTGGATTTACCCACTCTTATCTGTCAGCAGTACTACTAGTTTCTCGAACACTAGCAGATCAACAGCCCAATCTTGGCAAACTTGATCTTCCTGCCCTACTGCTAGTTCCTGTATCATATCTCTGTCTAGAACTTGTTGCAAACCTCTTTCCTCTCGCTCTCTATACTCTCTTACACTTTCTCGCCTTGCCATAGTCATTTCAGGATCATTATCATCATCACCATCACCAATTCACCATCACTATACTGTTATTGAGAAGCTCTAATTTGTGTAGCTAATTCTCCCCTTTGCTTTCTTTTGTCAATTTGTTTCTCCTTCTGGCCTCAGAGGTGTTTCATCATTTTTCTCTAATTTCTGTAGACACATTTGGGCACGGTTTAATTTGTCCCGTCTGATGAGCCAACTGTTGCTTCAATCTAGTTATTCCTCTAGTAACCAACCTTTCACATAATTTGCAATACATTTTATGCTTGTTATTTGTCACTGGATTTGCAAAGTTTCATCCAATATCGTCACTAGGCTCTGCTCCTGAGTTTCCATGTGGCATTGTGATTTTATTCGCTTTGTATTAATATTTTATATATTATATTAGCAACATAAAATCCAAAAAAGAGGCATATAATAATAATATTATTTTATGATTTTTATAGATCATAAATTTATTAAAGTAAGATTACATGTAACTACAATACTACATATAAATTATATAACAACAATATTAAATTTGTAATGTTATTAAACTTAATATTAAAATATTATACCATATATTATATAATCAAATCATAAATAATTCAACTTAAATAAAAAATATTATACTAAATAATAAATACTTTTATTACTTTATATAATATAAATGAAGTATGGTATATGCACAATTTAAATATTACATACAATAATAATAAATTATAAGATGATAAATTGAAAACAAGATAAAGATATAAATAAAAATTAAAATGGGAATTTAAATACTAATTAAAGTAATAAAAAAACTCACAAATTTAAAAAAAAAATGACGAGGCAAATATGATTCTCAAATCTCAACACAACAGCCTTAATCCAGTTGGAGCCACCCAAATCGAACACGATCACCCATCGAAAAGACAAAACCCCAAATTGCAAATCGAACTCCAGTCCCCCACCGAAATCCCAAAACGATTACTAATTGAACACAAAATTCCTAAATCAAAGGAAAACCGAAGCTACGCACACAATGGAAAGTCGAAATCTCTGACCCGAACACGAATGGCAAGCGCAATCCTCAATCCAGCCCAAATCGGATTGAAATCCATGATCTGAACTGAAATCGACGCCAGAATCTTCAATCCAGTTCAAATCGAACACCATCGACAAGCATAATCCCCAAATCGAACTTCAATTGAATTGAAATCGAAGAGCAAGATGAGTTCGGAAAGAGGCAAAGAGCAATCGCTGCAAGTGCAAACCCCAAATCGAACTCAAATTGAAGTATTGAACTGAAATCGAAGAGGAAGATGTTCGGGAAGAGGATTTCGAACATGATCGGTAAGCATTTGTTAGCAGAAAAGGTATGAGAGGATTTCGAAGAAGACAAAAGAAAAAGAAAAAGAAAAAGGTGCGTTCGCAGTTTGCACTTTCTCAGTTTCTCTTGTCGTGTCGTGGTGGCTCGTATCATCTGTAACGGCCATTACAGACCAATACGCAACGGATACCCGTTACGTAACGAGAGTAACGGTCGATACACTTGAGATGCCTTTGTGAAGCCGATACAGAGCAGCGAAACCGAATCGGTACTTCATGATACCGTTACGTAACGGCCGATCCGTTACGTAACGGCCATTATTTAGATCCCTGGTTAGATAGGATTTTTGATTTTCTTGTTTGCTTTTGAATGATCTCCCTTTAACTCCCTTTTCTGTATTTGTTACTTTTGAAGAATTTAAAACAAGAACATAAGGTGATTTGTAAGGGTGCGTGACATCTTTCCCATTTTGTACCTTAACCCCCGGACCCTTTTTCAATGGTAACGTTTAATTAATGATTTATTTATTTTTTTGGTTTTTCTCAAAATCAAGTGGTGACTCAATTTTTCGTGTACGAGTATCTTGATATTCAGTTTATTTTGACTTATAAAAGAAAACAACCTTTTTCAAAAACAGGATACTTGAACACTCCCCTCGCCTAATGGCCATCCCACACCCTTCTTGTCACCCCCCGAACCCCTGGGATCCGTGAACCAACCTCAAACAGGCCCGCATAAGAAGATTATCAATTAGAACTTTCGTTTTACTGTAGGTTTGAGTTCAACACTATTTTAATGAAAATAAAGATTTTTTTAAAGTAATCATATTCTCGTACATGTCAAATTCCAAACAAAAGCTTTGAGTTTTCAATAGTTCATTTGCAACAATAACATCATTACAATTATGCGCTTAAGTTTATGTACAAACATGATACAAAATACAAAGAAACAATAGATCATTCCTCTAGCGGTTCCCAAAATGCATCCTTTGCCCTAGTATCACCTTTAGTCCTTGAAACCTAAAATGGTTTAGTATACATACGTGAACCGAACCTCGTAGGATAAAGACTAACTCAAATGATATGCATGATTTGTGAGGTGTTATGGGTGCAACCGAAGTAAAAATGCAAGTTTGACCAATTCATTATTTGTTCATACGCACACCCACGCGCACTAACTCATCCCATTTGTCCATTCATTTTTTGTCACATCAATTTTTTTTATTCCATTACTCACATTTATAGAGCCTTTGATTTTCAAAACATTTCTTTCTTTTACATTATCCATATTGTTATCCCATTAACCGGTTTCTCACAAAAACCGTATCACATTTAATGAACTGACGTCGGACGCAGCTTATAGAAACATCGCCCCATTCACCCCAATTGGCTACGCGAAGCCATTGTGGAATGGGTCGCTCTATAACTCATCATGACACAACCACCACATTTCGGGGGCTAACCAGTGGGCATGTGGTCCCCATCTTGCGCAAGTTCCGGTCTTCTACCGTGGAGCTGTGCAAGCCCAACTTAATCCATATCAATCCATACGGTTCATTATTTGTTAACTACATTCATTTTCACAATCCGGGAGTCCAACCCACAACTGGTTCCTCTCTCAATCATTTTCACATTTTGTCCTTTCAATTCCAATTTCAAGTTTCCGTTTCATTTCCAAGTCACTTTTAGTTTTAGTATTCAAGCTCTCTTTTTAAGGCAAATGCATCATAAACTTCAATACACAATTTCTCATGAATTACATTTCACATTTCTTTCATCGATTTTATAAAGCATTAACAACACAAAATGAATTCATTTGAAATCACGTAGTTTGAAGAAAATAGAATACACCCATCATATGCATATATACAAGTTTGAAACCCATGTTTTCTTTCGAAAAGTTTAGAATTTTAAATGATGATCATGTCACATCATAACTCACAAATACCCATTTTTGTACCTTCAAATCATCCTTTATGTATAAAACCTGCTTACATCGTAAAGTCTTACCAAACGGTTCAACTCATGCATCCCAACCCAAATAGATTTATATAGGTGTATCTATGGCCCAAAGAACAAGAAATTTGATAAAAAGTCCAATGAGGATGAAAAATAATTTTTTCCAAGACATTTGATCAAAAACAGTTGAAAAATGGTTAAGAAAATTTGACATACCCTCACTATTTTGGTCATAAATATTTCTACAAAAAGATTTTTATTGTAAGAGTGGTGTTATTGGAAATAAGACTTTCGGGGCTTCAGTTTGAGTACAAGAATGACCAAATTTGGAGTTCGGATGGTGAAATTACACTGATTTAAAGAAAACTTTTTTAACCAGCGAAAAAGACCGCTCTCTAGACCGCTCGAGCGGTCTGGCCTGCAACAAGAAGCCGAGACCAACCCAGGACCGCTCTCTAGACCGCTCGAGCGGTCTTGCACCGAAAGTTGATTTTGTGCTAGGTTTTGAAGTCAACACCCACCCAAATCCATTTTCATGCCAAAACAAAGAATTTTAAGTGTCTTAAGCCCCCTTTTATACAACAAACTCTCAAAATCATTGATAACCGTTTCTCAAAAACTCCATTTTTCTTAAAAACCTAACTCAGCCCACACACAACCCTATCACTTCCTCAAGCTATGCATGAAATCACCTAGATTTACTCACATAACCAAAATATCAACCCAAATCCATACAAAACACAAGAGATAGTTTAGATTTTATCTCAAGTTGCATAAATCTTCAAGGTTCTTCCAAACCCTCCCTCTTAGGGTTTAGATTTTGAGAAATCTTGGCTTGTTGATGCTCAATCTTCCACTTCCTTGCTCCAGAGCTTGATCTCTAACCTTGCTTACTCCCAATCCAGCTTCAATCTTCTATTTCCATGGTGGAGGGTTAGGGTTTCATGAGGGATTTCGGTTTCTCTCTCTAGGAGAGGAAGAAGAAAAGAAGAGGAGAAGAAGAGTGAATACATGGGCCAAGGGTTATGTATATATATATAAACCCTCAAATTTTCTCCAACATTCTAGAAAAATCTAAACATTTCCTGACAGACCGCTCGAGCGGACAGATCATTGCTTGAGTGGTGACCCTTGAAGCTGAATTCTACGAATTTCCTTAAAAATCAACTCAAACTTCCAACTTAGCTCGCCTTTTAATATTTGAATCTTTCCATTAATACAACCATAACAATATCCCTCGTTACCATGTATCTCAATTTCACTTTCACATATTATAATTTAATCGTTAACGAACAAAATTTTATAGCACCCACGCGCAAACTTAATTCTGTCTCCTCACTTAACCGAAAACTTGGAAGAACAAATTAAACACATACCGGGTCGTCACACTTCTAGCAAAAAATAAACAAGGAAACATAAAAACCCTAATTCTCAACAGATTCAAGTTATTTTATTTGTGTACATTTGATTATCTTTTAGTTAGAAAGGTGTTTTTGTAATTTGGAGTTGATGAGTATAAATACAAAGGGTCGGGAAAGAACCTTAAATTTTCTATTCTCTCCACCTGATTTTTTCTTTTCCCTCTCTCTTCCTCCTCTTTCTTCATCTTCTCTTTTCAATATTTTCAAGTTATCCATTGATTACTGTTTGTTAAAGATGCTGCTTCTTTGCATTTTTGGAACGGTAAGAATATATTAATCTTCAGTTAGTTAGAGTCAAAGCCTGATTTTCTTTTATATTACTGACAACTGTTCTTATTTACTTTTAAAAATTAGGGTTTGTTTAGAAGCCTGAGTTCTGGGACATTGATGTGCACATTGGTGTTTTGAATCGCAGGAAAAATTGTTTTTGCTGCTCCTTCTCGACCACTTGTTATGCAACAAATAGAAGCATGCCATAATATTGTGGGAATACCACAGGTAAGATACCATTTTTATTCTTCGATGAGGTTGTTTGCTCTTTTAGTATTTTATGTAATAAGAATCATGTACATATTTTGAGAAGATTGGTATCAAACTGATTGCAGGAATGGACAATTGATATGACAGGTCAGACAAGTCCTACAAGAAGAGCATGCTTTTGGAAAGTCAAACGCGTTTTCTTTGTTACTCCACAAGTATTGGAGAAGGATATTCAATCTGGTGAATCTCTGACTGCAGTCACTGCACTTATATATGGTGGAAGACAATTGAATGGGCTTTGACATTGTTTTTATCTCCATGAGGCATTTCAGTTCTGTTGAGCATATTGCACATTTCAAGTTGTGAAATACTGGTCAGTCTGCTTTTCATTGGCCCCAGTCCAAGAAGGTCTTAGACTTTCCTGTCCTAGATTACTGATTTATAATATACTGAAAGAATTGTTCCACGGAGAATTGAGAGAAGTATTCACATCAATGAGAAGATAATCCAAAACTGTCTAGAGTTGCACCTTTGGCAATGTGGATACGGGTAGCATACTCAAAAATTCTGATTCCTGGAACATCCCTCTGAATAGGTAAATTGATTTTTTCACCAGGGCTGCAGGCATTGAAGACAGTAAAGAATAGATCATTGAAATGCATTCAGAATTAAAGAAAGGAAAGGAAAAAGGAATAGATCAATAGATGTGAAATGGATATGCATGGGTTTGGATACCTTTAAGCTTTTGCCCTCTCTCTCTCTCTCTCTCTCTCTCTTTTTCCTTTTCTGTTTGGTGGTTATGCAAATGAGTGGATGAATAAACTCCTTGAACTTAATAAAAATAGACCACAGCTTTAACCCCATGTTGGGTAATTTCCTTTGTTAGATCATAATCCCTAGCCTTTCGTAGTTTTCAGGTAATGCCTCTTCGTCAATCAAGATCCTCCATCTATATTACATGTACCTAAACATTTCATCTTGTTCTCAATTGCTTCTACCTCAATTTTCTGAGTTCATTTGTCATCACATGTTTCTTGGTTGGCTCATGGCTGTCATCTATGAAGACATCCTCTTTCTGATTATGCTAATTGTTTATTAACATAGTTCATGTTTGACAATTTTGCAACGCTCAGTCATTAATTTTATCCCGTTTTGTTTAGTTCTACTAAATATTTAGTTGTTTCACCATTCATATGTAGATATCCAAACAAAGGAAAATACTGTACCCTGAGAGATTTTTGGATGTGATATAAATATTTTGACTTTTGGTTCTTATCGGTTCATGAAAAAAAAAAAGACGGTTTTTCAAGGTATGGAGTTTGGTATGATTGAATGAAACATAGGATATAGTTATTTTGGCTGAGGTTTCTTAATTCCCTAAAACAATATTAAATTGTACATTACTTTTCCTATGTATGCAGTTGGATATTGAACTGTATTGATTATTTCTTGGACTTTAATGCAATTCTTTTTCCTGGTAATGCTTAAATTAAAAAATCTACTGCCTATAAATTGATTGTCTGTGTCTAGCCAAGGAAACCATATTGATGTTACAATAAAAATTAGGATTAAAATATCATGGAAACATTTGTAAACTTAATGTCAAAAAGGATCCTAGATGTTATATAGAAAAAATAATATATGAGGCCAATATCATAAAGTTAGTTATCAAAATCTCACGATTCACATTTCAGTTCATGACCCGATTAACGATTTTTGCATAAATCGATACGAATATATGATTGAATCTATCTTATAATAGAATCGTGATGAATATGCACGGTTCGATTCACTTTTTACGATTCACGTGATTTTTAAAATTATAAAATGATTTTGAAACCTTTTTACCACTTTTTTTATTTTTTATTTGAAAATGCCACAATATAACTTAGTGTGGTTATTATGAAAATAAGAAATAACATGATTTATTTTTCGTTTGGTAATTAGAAGATTTAACATTTAATTAACCGATTTTCTTACTTCTCTTTTATCTGAGAAATATCAAAATACATCTTCTAATAATGTTTAAGATGAAAATAACACCTTCAATTTGGACTTGACGATTGAACACTTACAATACATGTTTTAATGTGTTCTATGTTTAATATAAATAGGTCTTACCCAATTTCTTTGAGATTTCTTGGTCTATTTTATGAATTTCAAAGAGAATATACTATAGTTTTAATGAACTCTTATGATTGGTCGGATTGGAGTCAAAATCTCTTGTGATCAAGGTAAATACCATCCCACTTAGATTATAGAGTAATATTTTCATTGTGTAATTTGCATCAATATCAGTTTTTTTTTAATTTTATTTCATACATGTGAAGTGCTTAACATTAATTTTATAGGTTAAGCCATGATTTTAAATATCATTGACACCATTACGTATCGGCCGCTACATAACGGTATCTGGAGCCTCTGTTTCGAATACGTATGCTTGTATCGTCGCAACAGAAAATTATAGTCCTATCGGCTAATTTGGCTGTATCGGTTAAAATATCGATTGTGCTTTCAATTCTGCTGAATATCGATACGGCTTTTGTTAGCTTATAGCACCCTTAGATTCAATCTAGGAAACATCTTACACTTATTTTTATTTTTTTCCTTTCTCTCTATTTGCGCTCTCCACTTGTTTGAAATATAAGTATTTAGGTCTTAATTTGAAACTTTAAAATTCAAACTTAATCTTTCTCCCTGCTTGTAACATTGCTAATTTGTTATTGAATTATTAATTGGTGTTTTCATTCCATGTGATTGAATAATGGATCCATTATAGTATATTTGCTTATGAATTCAAACAAATTGGTTAGAGGCTTTGAGCATGTTTTAGCAACTAGTATTGTTTCATTATTTGCATCATTGTACCAAACAATATTGGCCTATTTTTGCTTTATCCTATAAGGTGAAATTTTTTTATCAAATAAACTTTTTTACATTTTTGGCCTTAAAAGCAACATAAAACTCAATATAACTATAAAAAAAGCATTTTTTTAGGTGCCACATTATTCATTAAAAATTATTATAAGTATCCAAAATGTGATAAATAACAACATAATGTGCTTATCAATGATTTTTTTAGCATTTTCTAGTGCTAGAAAAAAATTCATGAGTTTGGTTTTCAAATCCTTTTACACAATGGCTGAAACTCTTGATCATAGTTATTAAAGGCGATAGGTGCACTAAAGTGCTGAAGGTCTCTTCGGGCTAAAGCGCGAAGCGCAAGGCAAGGCAAGGGCTTCATTAAAGCGAGGCGCACATTGTCAACAAAAAATATCAATAATTATAAAGAAGTAATAAATAGTAAACTTTGACAAAACACAAATAATCAAACAAAATGAAAGACTAATTAATTCAACAAAATACAAATATTCAAATTCAAACAAAATGAAAAATTAATTGAAATTACAAATAACTCAATTTTAGTATGCAATCTTGCTACGTATTAATCATCCTCAACATCAACAACACGCAAATCAATATCCTCTTCTTCCTCATTTGATTTGTATCCCTCCACATCTTCCTCTTCTGTCTCCCTAGAAGTTGCATTATCTTCATCTATCAATTGAAAACAACTTGATGTTGAACCTTTTAATGATGCTCTTGATGTTGTTGTTCTAGTTCTTCTGCTGCTTTCTCCAGCTCCTGAAGCACTAGCAACATCACCTCACGTCAAATTATCATCGTCAAACCCAAGCTCGTCATCTCCATCCGATTCTCCATCCATCATTCCACACAACCACTCGTTACTTTTATCAATATTCGATAAAGATATGGGATCAAGTGTATCACGTATATCATATCGGCATTTCAATGCTATGTTATATTTGATATAAACCAAATCATTGAGTCGTTTTTGTTCCAATCTATTTCTTTTTTTGTTATGGATCTGCAAAAATTTAACAAGTTATTAGATTTTTATATAAAATTATTAAAA
>JAOTRH010000022.1:11251668-11277210 GCA_034768845.1 Heliamphora exappendiculata
TTTCACCTCTAAGGTTCCTCCATTGGCAATAAGAACTCCACTATGTTCAGGGGTCAATTGATAAGACGAAAAAGTACTTGTGGAGTGGGCCATATGTGCAGATGCACCCAAGTCTATAACTCATGATCTGGGAGTAGCCATACATGTAGCTGGGTTACCTGCAACTGTAGTTGATGGAGGGTCGGCTGTGTTCCCAATCCTTATCTGGATAAACTGATCATACTCCCCCTGAGTCATATCGATAGTCCTTTTCTCAGAAGAAATGGCAGGAACATCATAATCGGCCACTGCATTGGCCACAAACGAAGTAGGACGCCCATGCAGCTTCCAACACGAGTTTTGTAAGTGTCCATGCTCACCACAATAATAGCAGAACCTGGTGTCACGTCCACCTCGGCCTCTGCCTCGTCCTCTATTACGGCCTCTACCTCGTCCTCTATCACCACAGCCGCCATCACGGCCTCTACCGCGAAAACCACCTCGACCTTCGCCCTGAAATGCACTTAGGGCTGTGTGATCACCCTGGTCAGCAGGAGTAATACGAGGCCCGTCTGTACTAATTGCTCTGTTCATTCTCCTAAAAACCTCAGATAAAGAGGGTATATCTGACCCAGCCAAAATCTGTGAACGTGCTGAGTCAAGTTGCTGGCTCACCCAAGCTAAGAAACATACAACCAAGAACTGCATCCTTTGCTATATGAAAACCTCGTACCGATTGGTGAAGAGGACCAAACAATCATACTCATCTGCTAATACCTTGAACTTCGTGAAATAGTCTGAGAAATGCCGTTTTTTCCTGCTGTATTCTGAAGATACTCCGCATCACATCATATAACCGGGACAGGTTATTAGTCGAGGCAAATGTCTCATCGAGTATGGCCCATACCTCTCGAAGAGTCGTGGCATTAGCCACCAGAATCTCAACAGAGGATTCCATTGAATTCAACATTTTTCTCAGTAATCAGTTGTAATCTCGCTTCCACCGCTTATACTCACCAGATCCCTTCTCCGGAGGATCTTCAAACAAATGGTCTTCTTTTTCCAGACCTTCAACTGTAAGTAATACCTTTTTTTTCCATAAGACATGTTTGCGGTCCAGTCAACTGCAAATCCACAAATCGTGTGGTTGACGAAAACACATCCGTGATTCCTCCTTGTCTATCAGGTCTCGCTGGAGAATTCTCAACATTTGTGAAACTTTCTTTCGACCATCACAATAACTCAATGGCAAATCTCAAGGAATCACGAAGAAACAAACCAACAAGTAAGAGGACGCACCCACACCTTCAATCATTCATATATGGACCGCGAATCACACCGTCAACTCATCTCCATAAAATAATAAATACTGCAGTAGCCTTTAGACCCTCAAACCAGCAGTCGGTGAAAGACCCTTAAACTGCGAATCACACAGTCACTGGAACAGTTTCCGGTCGCTGGAAAAGTCGGTCGTCGTCGGAAAAGTTGCCGGAATAGGAAAAGTCGCCGGAAAAGCAACAGAAGGTGCTATCGGTGTTGAGCAATGACAATCGACGCTGGAAAGTGAGAACAGAGGCCGTCTGTGCTGGAAATTGGCAAAACATGGGTCGTCCGCGTCGGCGCCGGAAAGTGAGAGAGAAGAGGTCGTCGGCGCTGGAAAGAGTGAGAAACAGGGTCGCCGGTGCTGGAGAGAGGCCGTCGGTGGTCAAGGAAGAGCGAAAGTGGTCGGTGGTGGTGTTTCATGGTCGGTGGTGGTGTTTCGTTGGCCGTCGGTGGCTAGGAAAGGGTCGTCGGGGTTCGACGGTGTGAGTACTGTGGTTGGTGGTGGTCGGCGAGTACTGTGGCTAGGGTTTCGGCACTGGTTTAGGGTTTGGTGGTTGGCGAGTACTGGTTTAGGGTTTGGTGGCTAGGGTTTCGGCATTGGTTTAGAGTTTGGTGGTCGACGAGTACTGGTTTGGTGGTCGGCGAGTACTATGGCTGCTGGCTAGTGGCTGGTGGCTGTGGTTTAGGGTTAGGGTTTGATGTAATCACTGGTTTGATGTTGGTGGCTGGTGGCTGTGGCTGGAGGAGGGAGGCTAGGGTTAGGGTTTCGTGGAGGCTAGGGTTTTATGGTGGCTCTGATACTATGTTAAGAATAATGGGAAGCCATACCCTAATAGGTAGGCCAACATTCTTATTTATAATAAAATTAGAGAACCACTATTACAACCATATGCCCACACACACCGGATAATAATTATATAATAATAATAAGCTACTAACATTTACTTCTTACTGAGTCTTATTACCATTATTTGAGTTTTCTATAGTTTATATATATGATGTATTCCTTCATTGTTATTCAAGTCTTTTGGATTATTATACAATAATAATAGTTTCTTTCCTTTGTTAACATGATACCAGAGCAAGGTTTAGAATTTTAGCCCCGCCGCTGAACTTCTTCCTCTTCTCCAGTGTCGTCGCCATCATTGTCACCGTCACCATCAACCCCTTCTTCTCTGACACTGACCAAGTTCTTCCTCTTTCACACGAACCAGCTAGCAAAAGCCCTAGCCATCGTCAATCGTCGACCGTCGTAGCTCTTCTTATTCCTTTGTAAACCCTAGCTGCTGACCATCGTACACCAAAATCTTTGCCTTGCTGACTTTCGCCGACCTCTTCCTGACCACCAACGCACCCTTAGCAACTAGATTTGGCCTCCGATGCATTGCAATTGCTAGATCTGGCTTAGTTTCGTTGTTACTCGTAACTGGCGATTATTGGCAACCACCGTGGGAGATTTTCAGGAGGATCAGCTCTACCACTGGCGACTATCGCCGACCACTGGCAACCACTTCTTGGCCATTGTCTACCCATGGCGTATCCCCAACATGCAGTTCTAATTCTGGCGTAGTCCCAAAATTTATTTTTTGTCTAGATCCATCACAAGCCAAGCCGAACCGAACCGAACCACTATTCAACCTTTGTTCTTCTCCAATCAACTTTGTAGCCTCTGTTATGATTCTGGATTGTATTTAGCAAGAGATTTTGAACGGACATGGATTTGATATTTTATTCAGCATGAGATTGGGTACGAAATTTTATGCTTCAACTTCTAGTGGTGCTCAATCTTCCTTAGTATAGTCCCTATTTGAGCAATCTCACGTTATGCAAGGCTCTTCTACGCTCCAATCCGATGCCTCCGCTTTGCCCACCTTTTCTTCTGGTTTGCATAATTCCCTTTTCACAGGTATTTCACCAAAAATTTGGATTTTTGATTTAGGTTCTTCGCATCATATGACATCTGATTTGTCGAGTCTTAGTCATTGTGTTTCCCTCTCTGCTCCTATCACTGTTTCTACTGCAAATGGCACTTCTATGCAAGTTCTTTCAATTGGTTTTTTCTCCTTTCCTCATCTTCTTCATTGTCTATTCCTACTGTCTTCTATGTGCCACAGTTGTGTGTTAGTTTATTATTTATTAGTCAACTTTCTAATTCTGGTTTTGATGTTGGTAGAAGATTGGAGTACCATCTTGTGAAAGACTTTAAAACAAGAGAAAACTTTAGTCTTGGTTCGAATCAAATACACCCAACTTACATGAGATTAGCAATCTATAAAAGTAACAAACCAACGATAACCAGATAGGAACACAGTGCAGGAAGGCTTTCACACATCCGAATGAACAACTATAGAAGGAGAAGTGCTTCTTTTATTAAGAGAATGATAATAAGAGTGTTTATGCTTGGTAAAATCACAAGCATCGCTAACAATACTACTATGTTGACAAGACTTGGTTAAAGAGGGAAAACGTTCTAAAACACCAAAAAATGAATGTCCTAAACGACAATGCCACTGATGCAACATATGAAGTGAAGAACCATGCACAGCCTGAAGCGCCCGCCCAGAACATGATGGGAAGGAGAGACAATATCCAAAAAAAATTAAGCCACCATGTGTTCTACCACTGCGAATCGTTCTCTCTGTATCCAGCTCCTGAATGACGCTATGGGTAGAAAAAAAAGGTTTATGTTCAAAGAATTTGTAAGGCCACTAACATATGTTACACAGACTCATCATTTTTGGCAGTGTACCTAAGTCTACACGACATGACATGGGTATGGGTATAGGATGTGTCAGCAAGTTACTTTTTATTAAGTACGACTAACATCTTAATCATAAGAGAATAGTGAAGAGTGAAGACAATATACCAAAATCAGATTTGTAACCTCTAGTTATCGTGTGCAATAAAGCTATTAAGGATAAAAACAAATGTCTGATGTGAGAATCCAGCGTGTATAAATACATAAATACCTGAAAAGGCTAAAATATTGCCTTGTGAATTGCTACTCAATTCATTTTTTTTCTGCATCCATACACCTATATTTAATTTTTGGATACTTTTTAGCTAAGTCCGCATATCCTTAGTTTTGAGATTTATGCGTTCGATCCTTAGATACACACCCCCACTCAACACTTCTACTCGAGCCCATGTAACATAGCTACTAATAGAAAGCAAATCGGTAGAAAAATTGAGGATTTGATCAAGAGTAATACATTAAAGATTTCCTTGACATGGAGGATAAGGAATTATCCGCTACTCTTACCTTATCCTTACTGGAACATCAAAGGTAAGAAGAATAAAGGTTGGATGAACCTGTCATATGATTAATGGCCTTCAGAATCAATAATCTGAGGAGATGAGGAAGAAACAATGTTAAGATAAGGGTATTATTGTACTTTTGGTATTTTTAGTCTTATCATATAAATAACAGTGAGAAGGGAGTAAACCCTCATTCTGGATTCTCTCTCACTTCACCATCACAATAATTCTCTCTGCTCTCTCTCTCTTCTATTTATCTTTCTTACATCAATCTTAACATGGTATGAGTGCGTGATCCTTTGTTAGGAAGATATACTATTTTTGTTCTTCATTTCTTTATTTTTTCCCTCTTTTCTTTTCTGAATTCGTCATTGTAAAAAAAATCCCAGAGATGATCGACTGGTTTTTAATATTAGTGTTATGATTTTCCCCTTCTTTTCTGGAATGTATGATATTTTTTTTTGAATTTCTTTGGATTTTTTTGCACCGACTAGGATTTCTTCAAAAATCGGGATTGTGGCGGTTTCAATCTTGATCGACACCTTCGCACTCCATGGGTGCCGACTAGAGGTATACAAGGTCCTCCAAGGGTCAATTCAATATTTTCTGATGTTTTTTGGTTGATTCCAAATCAAACACATCGGGATGCACTTCGCAAATTACGATTATGCCTGTTTTTGCTTTGATTGATGGTCCTTCTCTTCTCATGGGTGCCGACTAGGGTTTTTGAAGGCTCTATAAGGATCGAATCCACCCCATTGTCAATTTTGAGTTGATTTTAAGGTGCGGCTAGGGTTTTTTTGCTTGGTTTTGACTTCTTTGCCTTGTTTCAACAGATTTTGGCTTGTTTGGGTTTAGTTAAGGCTCGACCAAAATGTTTGAAGCTTATTGGGCGTTTGAATTGTTTCCGTCTATTTCAACCTGCTTGTTTTTGGTTCCCCATGACCATGTCTGATACAAGAAAGCGTTCTGAGAGTCATAAAGACACCAGATTGACTGGTTCAAGGACTCCTACTGATAGTCTATCTCTTTAGATCAACCATGTCAAGTTGGATAGTAGCAATTATTTGATCTGGTCTCGTACCTGTAATTAGCCATAGTTGCTCGCGGTGTATTTGGATGTATCAGTGGTGAAACCAAATAGCCAACAGTTATGGGACCTTCTTGCACACGATGGATAGAGGAAAATGTCTTTGTCATGTTTTGGCTATTACACTCTATGCAACCCTCTATTAGTCGAAGTTTTTCACTTTTGGATACTGCACGTAAAATTTGGTCAAGTGCTGTCCAGACTTATTCTTAGATTGGCAATGATGCCCAGTTATACTAGTTGATGAATAAACTCCGTGGATTAGATTAGAAAAACCGGTCCTTGACTCAGTATTACGTTGAGTTGACTAGCTTGTGGGGTCAGATTGATTATTATCAAGACTTCCAGGCTGTTTGTACTACTGATGGTGTTGCTTTTCTGTAGAAGGTAGAAAAGGAGCAGGTATATGACTTCTTTGTCGGCCTCCATGTTAACTATGATCTGATCCGTGTTCAAATTTTGGGTCGCAATTCGTTTCCCACCTTACGGCGAGTATACGCTCATGTTCAGCAAGAAAAAAGCCGCTATCGTGCTATGGTTCCTCTTTCCAGTTAGGAGTATTATGTGTTAACTGTCACGTCAATTCCTCGCACAGGCCAGTCTAGTCATATGAAATATGAGGAGAAGAATGACTCAGTAGGCTGAGTTTAGCTGCACTTTGAGCATTGTGGTAAATCCCGTCATACTATTAACCATTCCTAGAAATTACATGGTCGTCATATTTCGGGACGTGGAGGTGGACACGGTGGTGGACGCAGTGGCTCTATTCGATCCTATGCTTATCTTTCTGAGATCCTTGCTAGCACATCTGGTGAGACGGGTCCTCTCTCTGAGGCCGAGTTGACTACTTTCAGGCGCCTGATGGCTCGGTTGACATTTATCGATGGTTTGTGACATTTATTGACCGTCATTCTCGTGCTATTTGGGTATATTTACTTTGCACTAAAATTGAAGTTTTTTTCCTATTTTCAAAATTTTCATTGCATGGTACAGACTTAGTTTGATGCCAACATCAAGATTCTTCGGATTGATAATGAGTCTTAGTATCTTGATGGTGATTTTTGTGCCTATTTAGAGGCTTATGGTATTTTTTTGTAGATAAGTTGTGTATGCACTTCTGAACAAAATAGAGTTTTTGAACGCAAAAATTGTCATCTGTTTGAGGTTGCCCGTTCTCTTCTTATTACTATGCATGTGCCCAAATCATTCTGGAGTGAGGCAGTACTTATTGCTGCTTATCTTATCAATCGTTTGCCCTCTAGTGTTCTTCGGTCCAAAACTCCTTTGGAGCTTTTTCTTGGGTCTCCACATGTTTACTTTCTTCCACCCTGAATTTTTGGTTGCACCTGCTTTGTTCATGCACCTAAACACCCGGATGGCAAATTGGATTTTAAGGCTATCAAATGTGTCTTCATTAGCTACTATGCGACTCAAAAATGTTATAAATGTTCTTATCCGACCACTCGCAAAATATTTGTGAGTATGGATGTTAATTTTTGGGAATTCGAATCCTTTTTGGGAATCCTTTTTCCCTCACCTATTACTTATATTTCTGGTTATCGGTGGTTTATGACATTTATTGACTGTCATTCCCGTGTTACTTGGGTATATTTACTTCGCACTAAAAGTGAAGTTTTTTTCTGTTTTAAAATTTTCATCGCATGGTACTGACCCAGTTTGATGCCAACATCAAGATTTTTTGGATTGATAATGGGACAGAGTATTTTGATGGAGGTTTCCGTGCCTATCTAGAGGCTTATAGTATTCTTTTTCATACAAGTTGTGTACGCACTCCTGAACAAAATAAAGTTGTTGAACGCAAAAGTTGTCATCTTCTTGAGGTTGCCCGTTCCCTTCTTATTACTATGCATGCGCCCAAGCCATTCTGGAGTGAGGCAATACTTACCGCTGCTTATCTTATCAATTGTTTGCCCTATAGTGTTCTTAAGTTCAAAACCCCTTTGGAGCTTCTTCTCGGGTCTCATGTCTCCTCTCTTCCACTCCAAATTTTTGGTTGCACTTGTTTTGTTCATGCACCTAAACACTTGGGTGGTAAATTAGATTCTAAGGCTATCAAATGTGTCTTTTATTGGCTACTCAGCTACTCAAAAAGGTTATAAATACTCTCATTTGACCACTTGAAAAATATTTGTGAGTATGGATATTACTTTTTGGGAATCTGAATTCTTTTTCTACTCTCTTGAGACATCTCTTCAGGGGAGACATCTAGACTCGAAGAGATGTTATCGTCGGATACACTATCTAAAGTTTTGGTTTTTCCGAATCTTATCCCACAAGCTCTTATTTCTTGTGAGGGGAAGACAGAAAAGTCTAGTAAGGATGGAATAGAGCAGTATGTTGATGGATGATTAGATAGACCAGATTTGCATACTTATTCTCGACGTTCGAAAGATCAGACGGCTCGTGTTCCACTACCACCTTGCTAGTTGATATCTCTGTCTTCCGGTTCAGACTCTCCAATGATCTACATGGTAATGAGTCTTCTATTGTTGATTTTGATACTTCTAACTTACGCATTGCCATTCGAAAGGGCGTTAGGACATACTCAACACCTAATTTCTCAATTTGTTTCATATACCTCTTTATCAGCCCTATATTGTGCTTTTGTTCCGTCTTTGTCCTCTATACCGATCTCGCAAGGTTGGAAGGAAACCATTGCGGATCTTAAGTGGGAGTAAGCTATGGTTGAAGAGATGACAACCCTGAAAAAAAATGACACCTGGGAGTTGGTCTTTCTCCCAAAAGAGAAGAAGACAGTTAGGTACAAATGGGTATTTACAGTAAAGCACAAGACAAATGGATTAGTTAAGAGATTCAAGGCAAGACTAGTTGCTAAGGACTTTACCTTAACTTATGGTATTGACTATCATGAGACTTTTGCTCTAGTAGCTAAAATTGAACTAAGTTCGGTTACTCTTATCCTCTGCTGCTAATATGGGTTGGCCTCTCCAGCAGTTGGATGTGAAGAATACATTTCTCTATGGAGATCTAGAAGAAGAGGTATATATGGATGTACCACTAGGTTTCTCATCTCATGAAACAGAAGGGAAGGTGTACAAATTGAAAAAGGCCCTATATGGGCTAAAGCAGTCCCTTCGAGCATAATTTGATAGATTCCTCAAAGCTATGCTAAGATTTGGGTGCCGACAGAGTCATGCAGACCATCCTATGTTTATCAAGCAATACAATAATAAGATCACAATTCTTATTATAAATGTTGATGACATAGTTGTGACAAGTAATGATATTGAGGATTCATTCTGTCTTAAAGAAAACTTTAAAAAAAAAATTGAGATGAAAGATCTGGAGGCATTACGATATTTTCTTAGAGTTGAGATGGTTAGATCAGATCATGGGATCTTCATTTTTCAAAGAAAGTATATTCTTGATCTTTTCATGGAAGCTGGTATGATGGGTTATCAACCTGCAGGTTCACCTATTGAGGCTAATCATCGTCTTAGTAGTGGTGATGGAGAACCTGTCGATAAGGGTCAATTTCAGAGGCTTGTAGGAATATTAATATACCTCTCTTACACTAGACCTGATATTGTATATGCTATGAGGGTTATCAATCAGTTCATGCATGATCACCGCAATTTACATCTTAACGCTGGTTATAGTATTTTACGATTTCCTAAGTCTGCTCTTGGAAAAAGGTTCCTGTTCTCTCGTGACGGCCACATGAAATTAGAAGTTTTCACATATGCAGATTGGGTTGTTTCAATTGATGACAGGCGATCTACATCTGGGTATTGCACATTTGTAGGAGGCAACTTGGTTATTTGGCAAAGTAAAAAGCAAACAGTGGCAGTAGCTATATCAAGTGCAGAGATTGAGTACAGGACTATGGCACATGGCTTTTGCAAACTTATATGACTTGGGGATTGAGTGCAACAAACTTATGAAGTTGAATTGTGATAACAAGACTGCTATTAATATTGTTCATAACCCTGTACAACATGACAGAATGAAGCATATAGATTGACCGACACTTCATCAAGGAGAAACTATGCCAGAGCTCAATTTGTATGCCTTTTGTAAAGATTGTAAATCAATTAGTAGATATTTTTACTAAAGGGCTTAATAGTAAAATATTTCATCCCATTGTATGCAAATTGGGTATGAGAAATATCTATGCATCAACTTGAGGAGAAGTGTTAAGATAATGGTATTACTGTACTTTTAATATTTTTGGTTTTATTATATAAATAACAGTAGTGAGGGAGTAAATCCTAATTTTGGGTTCTCTTTCATTTCACCATTATAATAATTCTCTCTCTGCCCTCTCTTTTTTTATTTCTTTGTCTTACATCAATTCTAACAAACACTGAGTGCACTTGCAGGTGTACCTGTGTGAGCAAAGTTAGAAGTGAAGGCGGGTAAAAAACGGTGGTAAAAGAGATATCTAGACAAGTGATCAATCAGTTGAGAGTGTGCAACTTTTTTTTTGGAAAGAGAACTGGTGTCACTAGAAAAACTGGTGTCACTAGAAATACTCGGGGAAGCCTAAGAGACATGTGCATGAGAATGCACAGTACTACCACCACCACATCCTTGATTAGTGTGACCATGCAACTTCTAACAGTGCTTCTTGTGATATTTGTCTTTCTTTGGAATAATCGTACTGTAAATTGGTATTGACTTGATCTACCCCCGCCCCTCGGGCCAGAAATGCTAGAGACATGGTTAAAGCGGACTGGTCTTGACTAGGGGTATGTACCATATCACTACGACGTCTCTCTTCCTACTAACACAAGCATATGCCTCTCCTATTGTGGGAAAAGGATGGCGGCCTAAAGCTTGGACTTGAATTTTGATCATATTCCAGGTTTAGACCTGCAAGAAACTCAATGACCTACTCTTTCTTCACCTGCGACTGAAAAGTAATTGTATCCTGTGAACAAACAACCTAAAAACTCTTATAATAATCAAGCTCTTGCCACAAACTAGCAACTCAACATGGTACTCGGCAAGTGATCTATCTTTCTGATTCAACCCACGAACCTTTTGTCGTAACTCATAAACTTGAGCATCATTACCCCTCTGGGAATAGATTTGTGTTGCGCCTATCCAGATTTTATGAGTGGTGTGTTGCACTATTAAAATACAACTAATAGTCGGCTGCATCGAATTAATCAATCAGGTGATAATAAGATCATGCTCTAAGTTCTATTTCTCACGAGTTGGTCCATCTATCTAGGGTTCCTCACTAGTCCTTGGGTTATATCCGGTTAAGCGTTGAGCAGTAATAGCCAAACTATAAGAGCAAGACCAAATAAGATCGTTACTACCGGCCAACTTCATCGAATTGATTTGAAAAGGACCCCTAAGAGAACCTCCACGACTCATCGGGTGCACCATTACCACTAGACGGCTTCTCCATGTCCATGATACCCGAAACTCATAAATTGGCACAGATCTGTCATCAAAAAACTAGAATCAACTACCACGTGGCTGGGAGAACTCTCTAGTCAGCCGAAAGAAACTGAGGAAGCCAAAAATATGGGAATAAAAATTTAAGAAGCAGAACCGAAGCAAAGAGAACCTAAAAAGGACCTGGTGGAAGACAACCAAACTATTTGAAGCCACAAAACCTTGGGAAGCCAAAACACAGGAAGAAAAACAGTAGCCGTAAACCAAGAACACCACTATCAAACCCTTAAGTAGCCAAAAAACGTCTCGCTCCTCAAAAAACTTGCTAAAGGGATCAAGAAGGCTTAATCGACACCCTAAGAGAGAGACTCAAGCAAGCATAGAGGCAAATCTGGGAGAATAACCAGATTGTGAACCTAGGGTTCCAAAAAAATGAAAATCAAGGAAAAGTTGAAAAAACATAGCAATTCAACACCAAAAAACTTGGAAAAATATGAGAGATATGTCTTCCCTCCATGAAGCATGGATACAGACATGGATACGTACAAAGACACAGACATGGACACAGGACACGACGATTTCAAAAAAATTAGAACACAAACACGGCAGGGATATTGCAAAAATTAAAATTTTATTTATGTATTTACCCTATATTTATAAATAGAACATTCACAAACAATGTCCTAAAAAAAGGTAAAGAAAACAACTAGAAAAGAGATACAGAAAAAAGATTAAAAAAAAAACCAAAAATGACTAGAAAGGTAAAGAAAAAATCAAAATGGTAAAGAAAAATATTAAGAAACAACTAAACATGACATTGTCGTCGAAGTCGAATAATTCAAAGACTTGAAAATACCAAAAAACAAAAAATGAAAAAAGAGGGGAGAAGAAGAAGAGAGAGAAGAAGGTACAAACAAGTAGAACGTAAAATAGAGATAAAAGTCGCCAAAAAATAAAAGGAAGAAAAGGAGAGTAATTATCTAGAGAGTGATTGAAGGTCGTTGGTGATTGTCGCCAATGAGATTTGAGGTCATCGGTGGTCATCAAACTCACTGGTGAAAGTCGCGATGGGTAGTAAAGACAAGAGACCAAGTATTTTTCAAATTGTGCATTGAGGCTCCTAGGGTTTTTTATTTCATTATCGGGTTTGGCGTGTCCGAAATTGGACATGCGTGTTTCCTGTGTCTCCCTCGGCATATCCGACTGGAATTTTTTTTTAAAAAAAAATAAGACATGCCACTTGGCGTGTCCGACACGTGTCCTGGTGTTTCTGTGTGTCTGGTGTGTCATACACGGCTACAGTACCTATTCTGACGTGTCCGTGCTTCATAGCTACCCTCATCAATTGTTGTAGGATTTTTTACTTTTATTTTTTTGCAGATTGGGCTAGTAGCGAAAAAACAATGACGAAAATAAATTGAAGAGTTGCTCTGATACCAAGTTAGATTTAAAGAACAAAAAGAAATATGATGAATAAGAGAAAGAATGGAGAGAAGAATCAACAGACAAATGAGAGATCACCCAAAATTAGGGTTAGCTCTCTAAGCATCATTATTTATATAAACATAGAGATAAGAGTACATAAATACCCTTGAACTAAACTAAGCAGAATACTTAACATTAACCCCCATCCTTTCTCTTAGATTTGTCTTGTGAAACTGTAAGAATCAGCCATATAATAATTAACCAGCCAATCATCAAAGTATGAGAAATTTACCGTGGTTCCCTTTAATTCTAGTTTTCACTTGTTCCTTTGAATGGATTTACTTTGTTTTGGTCAAAATTTACTCATTATCATCTCTGACTTAAACGAGATGATTTTCAACTTTTCAACTTTCTATGAAATGAATGTTCCTCTTTTATTGCCCAAGCAAAAGAAGAGATTCATTGTCATTGACGGATCTATACATTAGTGAAATAGGCCCAATATTTTGTGTATTTTGTTGCTTGCTTATTGTTGAGAACAAAATATATCTAAAACAATTGCTGTGTTATTTTAACTGCTTAGTTTGGATTTTACATCTAACACTGATCTATTTGTTGTTTTCTGGAGAATATGACAACTATATATGCTGATGCAGAAACAAAAGATCTACAGAACTCTAGGGCTATTATTTTCTCAAATTTCAGGGGAAGTGTCAGGTGCAGATTATTTCTTCAAACTCAGTTGTGTAGTATTTTTTATTTTAGACCTGAGCTTATTTTTTCTTTTTCCAATGCTGCTGTTGTTACTACTATTATTATTATTTTCATATTTCGTATTGGAAAACTTCAATTGTGATAGTGAGACCAATTTAGGGATATAATGGATGCATTAACGAACATTGGAGACTTAGTTAAAGCTACCCAGTTTATTGGCCAAAGCTCAGGTTTGAATATTGTTCCTTTTCTTTCCTTCCCCCCCCCCCCCCGCCCCCCCTCTTTTTATGTATGTTGTAATCCTATCCCTTTGTTTCGCATACATAAATACAGACAAACACAAACGTTTGCATTCCAGGTGTGCAGTATTCTATCTATTTAATTTTCTGTAATATGTCATTTTTGTTATACGTTATCTTCTATAAGTGGGCAATATCTATATTGTATCAATATTTTTTAGATACCCGTGGACACATTAAATACTTGTAAAATTATTGAAGTTAGAAGCAAGTTTTATTGAAGTTTGAGCAAGTATTCGATACTTCACATATGATTCGGTAAACCATTTGGTGCTCGGTGTAGGTTATTATTGGCCACTATAGAAGCTGATGCGCGATAGTATGCTAAGAGGTGTAATGAGACATCACATGTAGAATAGAATTAGTAGAGTTTAGAAGAACAAATAAAAGAAAATTTTATATACTCCGACTACTTAATAGAGAAGAAGAATTTGGTTTAACTTATTGTTAGAAAAAGAAGACATAATGAGACTAAATTGGTGTTATTTAATCCCAAGTCCATGTCCATAAAACTAAACCTTCAATTTTTTATGAAAATTTTAGTCATGTGTTAAGAACTTAGAACGGCTGACCTCCGTAAAATGATAACTGATAAGGTTACTCCATTTTGACCTAGGTATCATGGGTTCAAAACGCGGAAACAACCTATGCGGATGCAGGGTAAGGCTGCATACATCCGATCCTTTCCAAATTAGATTAGAGTACGAAGACACCACAGAGACAATCAAAGCATTGTAAGCTCTACATAATCAACAAAAATGCGTTTTTACAGCTTATTTGGCTTGTTTGGGCTTAAGTTGGATGTAGGAAGTTTGATTGGGAAATTAGCTCTGAGATTCCTTCACTTTTAGATCAATTATAATCCCACAAAGGCTAATTCTCTCCCATTTTCATGTCTTGATTAGGATTGGCGCATCTTTGTTCTCCTTTTATGTTTCCTTTTCCCCAGGGTTCTTGCACTATTTCCCCCCTTTTTTTTGGTAAGAAGGTTCTTGAAAATGGCATGTAGAACATTAAATCTTCTCTTTTCTCTGCTTCCCAGCCTTCCCATCTCTCAAAAGCTAGGATAGAACCTGTGAGCTTATATTGATGAGTTGGGTTTGGCCCTTTGTTACCCTATTCATTGTTGCTTTTGTTTGCCTTATTCCATTTCAGTTACCTCATACTCTCTTAATGTAATTAAGCGTGTTCAAGAGACGAAAAATAGGAACCATTTCCAAGAATATGAATATAATACGGCAGCACAGGGCTTTTAGAATATTTCCATTTTTAAAAAATCTTCATTGCAATGGTTCTAGTTCTCTCCTAGTTGAGTTTTTATTATATGTCAAATTATTTTGGCCTAATAATCTTTCGTAAGTGCTCCATAATCATTATTTACTTAACAGGAAAAGCATTAAAGGGCCAATCGCAAAAAGTTCAACAGGCTGTTCTGGAGGTAAATCTTTTACTCTTTGTTGCATTTAAATCTTTAAATCGGCTTACAATATCCTCCCTTCACAGAAGTTTAGGGCTGGTGGATACAATGTAATTGTTGCAACTTCGATTGGCGAAGAGGGTCTGGATATAATGGAGGTTGACCTTGTCATTTGTTTTGATGCTAATATCTCTCCTTTGAGAATGATTCAGCGCATGGGGAGGACTGGAAGGAGGCATGATGGACGAGTTGATATCCTTCTGCTGTCTATTTAATGCATATGGGAAGGAGATTGTCAGCCTAATATATTATGTATATGAACATTTGGTGAAATACTTTAATTTCTTTGCACTCACAAGATTTTACAAGTCATGAAAAGAATCAAAACAAAAATTTTGGTTGGAAATCTATTAGGATTTTTCAAAAGGTTCCATAACAAGCCTTACTTGTTTTAGCTTTTCAAGGGTCTGAGCTTAAGGGATACCTGCGAAAACAAGCAAACGGCAAAGCTGTTAATAAACACATGCGTAATGGGGGAATGAATAGCTTCAATTTCCATTCTAGTCCGAGGATGGTAAGCTTTAACAGATGATGTTGCATAATGATTATTCCCTTCTAGTCATTTGGTTATCACCTTCTTAACCTCTATATTCTTCGTTTTATTCATAGATTCCACATATTTTCAGACCAGAAGTTCAGTTAGTTGAGCTCTCAATTGAACAATTCATTCCTCGGGGAAGGAAAGTAAACGATCATCATCATCATATGCTTACCTCTATGTTTAAGGCCAAACTATCTAATGCTGAGACTAATTTAATTGTCAAGTACTTCCACGCTACAAAGGAGAGTACTTGGAGACCATCCCTCATCACATTCCCTCACTTCCAAGCTTTTCCCTCGAGAGTGCACAAAGTAATGCATTCATTCAGAACAGAAATGCTGATTGATGCAATGCAACTTTTGCAAGGCTTATTGTTTACTGGAGACAGCAAAGCCTTAATTGTTGAGGTTTGCTCCTTATTTTGTTCCGGTGTTGGTTTGTTCTGTTGTATGGGTAATACTGATGTGAAATATTCCTATTTTCAGGATATAGCTCCATTAGATCTGGGCTTGAGAGTTGAAACTATTGAGCAACATGGCCACAATAAGAAAGGTAATGTCCACTTGCGAAGATAGAAAGGCCTTTGGAACAAAATTTCTTTTGTGGTTTTATATGATTTTTTAGTGTCAATACTCTCTTTATGCTATGCAGCCTGTACATTCATGATTGAAGATTTTATTTTTATTTTTATATATGTACGAGAGTATTATGTAAATTGGATCAAGTATTGGTCTTTTTGTTCCTTGGTTTTGTTAAGTCGTCAATTGTCCCCAAACCTTAAGCTAGTAAGAAATGGATCCTACAATTTATATCAAGCTATTCAACATTCTCTCCTCATGTGCAATCCAATCTTGCATGTCGAGAGACAAACAAACTGAACTAAACAGGTGCCCAACAAAGGCAAAACATAGTGCACAATAACAAACATAATAAGGAAACATACGAAATTTGAACCCAGGACTTCTTGGAACTAGCGCTCTGATATCATGTTAAGTAACCAATTGTTCCATAAGTTTAAGATGTTAGGAAATGGCCCAAACAATATATATCAAGCTATCTACCAGGTTTTAACTCCTGGATCATTAGTTTGCCTTTGCATACTAATGGATTTTATTGGAGCTTCAGGATATCTTAGGTTCCTTGTTCATTTGAGATAAATGAATACTTTCTTCTAAAAGCTTTTAGGGGCATATATTTGTTTATAATGGTAGCCAATTCAACCAAAAGCTTACGCTATTGGGCAATGGACAATTCAACCAAGAGCTTATGCTATTGGGAAATGGGCTTAAAAATGTATATCATGCTCTCACACGCTTCCTCTATGTTTGTTTATATGGGTAGCCAATTCAACCAAAAGCTTTTGCTATTAGGCAATAGGTCTAAAAATGTATATCAAGCTTTCACACCCTTCCTCACACACACGTCCCTCTTTCACATGGATAGACAAACTAGCACACCAATAGAGCTAAATAAAGAGCACAAAATACGTGCATGCTACAAACGTAATGGGGGAACGACGAGCTTATAGTGAGATGTGATCCCAGGACCTAGAACCAAAGCTCTAAGTTAAACAGTTTGTCTTGAGCTCTTATATTTTAACCTACTCTAGTACTCTTCTATATGATAGTTCTCTTCCATTTATCTTATCTTATTTGATTTATTTATTATGTCTATATTCACTGATAGATGATACTTTTTTTTGAATTTTTATGTGCCCTTATTCTTTCCTAGTCCTTTTGAGTTTTATTTCCGACATGCTGACAGACTTTGTTTCTATGGGCCCATGCAATAGTTCTTATAATGTTTATATTTCCCCCTTTCCTTTTCCTATTGTACGATGCACTTGTGGTCATAGTTGTCAAAAACGCACAACACATGACATGTATCGCCTGAAGGAGCAATTGCGACGAATCGCCTAAATTTATCATTGAGGCCAAAAATTGTATGTTATTCGTGCATATGCAACGAGACGATACATTTCGGTGATTGGAGGTTGCAAATTTAAAATGAAAAGAAAAAACTCAAATATCATTTTTTTTCGCAATTTTTTTGCTAATAAATGGTTTCTCGTGTTTTGGAAGTTACTTACTTTTTTCTTTTGCATTAAATCTTACATTTCTGGTTTTGGTCAGCCTCTTAGGAACAAAATCAGTGGTTGTTTTTGTATGGCTTTAGTTCTTCTTAACGGGTTTTCCAGATAACGTGAAGACCCAACCCGGGTCATCATACGTAGAATTTAAAATCTTTGTTTTTCTCTATTTTTCTTAATGTTTTTTTTTTCCCCAAAGTAAACATTACGCACATCTTGAGTCGTCTGTGATGCCTAGAGCTGAAAGTGTGCTTAGTTTGCAATTTTTTTGATTTTGTTAATCTAATAAGCTACCGACATTAGGGTTTGTTTTGAGATTTACATGTCTCTTTGTTTTGAACTCTTTGGCTATGCACTCTTCAATGCATGGTAAGTGTTCTCTTAATCAAGTTGTGGGTTTTGGTGCTTAAACCTTGTTTTTTCTAGATGCTTGTGTCTGCCTCTTTGTTGGGATGTTTGGTATTGAACCATTTTTAATGAAGTGTGCTATATATTTTTTCTTTATTTTTATCATTTGTGTTTTATATGTCATATATTTTTTAGAATCTAAAAACAACTTTCACGTTATGATATATTTTTTACATGTCATATATGTTTTAAAATATCGGTTGTTACTGTTATGTAACGCCGTTATGTATAGATTTCGGTGTCTCCCGTTACTCGTAACAGCTGATTTAGCGGTGTGACGAAAAATCTCGTGTGTAAAGGTTGTTACGGTGCCGTAAAGGCCATAACGGCCATAAAGTCCTGATATGGTACCACTTAGGCCTATAAAGCCTAGATATGCCAGAATAGGTACCGTAACCGTGCCAGACAAATTGAAGACGTGGACATCCCGAGAATACGCCGACATCCTGGGGATACGCCAGGATGTGTCAGATACGCCATGTTGCGTGTCATATTATTTTTTAACCTTTTTTCTAGCCAAAACGCCGAGGGACACGCAGGGAACACACGCGTCCATTTTCGGACACGCCTGGACACGTCAAACCCAATGATGAAATAAAAAATCGTAAGAGCCTCAGTACACAGTTTGAAAAAAAACTCAGCTTCCCTTCTTCGTTACCCACCGTAACCTTTACCAGCGAACTCAACGATCCCTAACGACCTCAGTCTCACCAGTGATAATCACCAATGACTTTCAGTCACCCTCTAAAAAAGCGCTATCCTTTTCTTCCTTCAATTTTTAGCGGCTTCTCTCTCTCTCTCTTTTTCGTTCCTCTTCTCTCTTCTTCTTCTCCCTTATTTTTTCATTTTTTGATTTTTTCTTTCTTCAAGTTTTTGAATGATTCGACGACGATAGCCTATTTAGTTTTTTCTTGATATTTTTTTGTTTTTCATTTTAATTTTTTCTTTACCTTTTTAGTCAATTTTGGTTTTTTCCTTTACTTTTTTTAGATTTTTTTAATCTTTTTTCTCCATTTATTTTCTGGTTGTTTTCTTTAACTTTTTAGTTTTTTCTTTAACTTTTTTTGGAAGTTGTTTTTGAATATTCTATTTATAAACATGTAGTAAATATACAAATAAAAATATATTTTTTTCCGTATCCCTATCGTGTCCGCGTCCGTATCCATATCTGTATTCGTACTTCATAAGCTACGGCTATTACGATACTGTTACGGCCGTTATAGTGACTATAGTGGTCATTCAAACCAGGAATCAATTGAAATAATTTATAGGCGAAATTTCTTTCACTCCTTTCACCAAAAAAGTTTCCATAGTAGTCGAAAATCTCATACTTACTCGAATGAAGCTTGATTTGCAAAATTTACATAATTTCTAGTATTTTTTGGTTTTTGAAAATGCAAAAAATTTCTATTTTTGTTAGTGAATTGTTTCAAGATATATGCAAAATAAGATTAACAAATTTAGATATTGTTTTAGGTTAGACTCATATAGTTAATGTTGTATTACTTTATAAATATATTTTAAAACTTTTTAAAAAAAATTAATTTTTAAATTACTTGTTCAAGTCCTATGCAAAATTGCAAACTAAGTTTAAAATATTTAAATTTTGGTTGTTCTAAATTAGATTTATATATTTAATTTTTAATCACTTGTTTATTTTTCTTAAAAAAATTAAAATATTATTTTTGAACAAACATAGTTCAATATCTCCTCAGAGTAAGTTTAGTATATTTAGATCTTGGTTTTTTTAGGTTAATTTCATATATATATATATATAATGTTAATTACTTTTTATTATTATGATTTAAAATTTAAAAAAAATAGTTTTTAAAATATTTGTTCAAAATCTATATAAATAAACTTAGAATCATATTATTTTGGTTGTTTTATGTTATAATTGTATATTTTTTAAAAATATTTAAAACTACTATAAAAATTAAGACATGTTGAATCATGTCTAGAAATTTAACAAAATTTATCAAAATTTTTTAAACTCTAATAAATATAATTTTGAAATAAAAACACGCATATCTACTAAATTTTAGTGAGTTGTGAGAAAAAGAAAAAAATTCACAGCTCTAGTTACTCCTACCGTTATGCTACGAGTGCTACGCCCCAAAATTGTGTCACCGCCACAGTTACTGTTACGATAACTGCTACTGCTATTTAAAACTATGATGATACCCGATAGGGTAAAATAGAAAAAGATTTACGATTTGATATTGGAGTTGACAACTATGTTTGTGATATGTGTGAGCAAGCCAAATTCTTGTAGAACATGTTAGGTCTTGATGGTATGAATCTCGGGAGGCTCATACTCGCTAAACCCGTTGTGAGCCTGGAATCAATTGCCAACTCAATCACTAACCCATACCATCGGACCAAATTCCAATTTCCAATTTCCAATAGCGTACAAGCTAATGTTTTCCTTTTGTAATTTTTAAGGTGCCCATCCAGTGTTCTTTCTATTTCATGCTTCCGCTTTCCGGCCTTCAAATGGCTAAATTAGACATCTGACATGATCAAATGGGATGCAACGCTTCTTGGTTTTAGATTCCAAGAAATTGTATCCTCGATTTGAATCCATGGTAATGAATGGTAATTAATGTGATCACAGTAGTCTTGTGGTCTGGAAGAGTTTACCGAGATCCTTGTTGGTCTATCAACTTTTGTTGTGGTCAACTAGCTAGGTTTGTCTGGAATAGCCAATTGGTTGATTATCTTTTGCCTGTCTCTATAAATATCCCTCATGGCCTTCTTAGGGCAAGGTGGATGAGTGCCTATAGTTATACTCTCTGTGCTCTATATTCATATGTATATGTTTTAGAGTAAGTTATTACCTTTGAAATGCTTAACATCTATTGGGAAGAACTAATGTGATTTCTACATTTGAGATACTTTACATCTTTTGGGAATTGCTAACTTTCTCTTTTTAACTTGGATCAACACTCACTTTGTATTTATGATAAGCTCTTTTAATGCACAAGTGAATGATGGAAAACAATCTTGATATAGGAGATTTTGACTGCAAAGGAATGACAAAGTGTAAGGGAGACAAATTGCTATTTTAATATTTTTTTACAGAGTAGATGGAAAGTAAGATTTTGTTAAAATTATTTTTTTGCTAGGAATATTATCTTCTTGTTGCCTAGAAAATTTAAGTATAGAATAAGACTTTTTTGTGATGATGTAATTAAAATTTTGAATGTAGGGAGGGCTTCGACCTTGCATAACCCTCCTTAAATCTGCCTGTGCATATTATCCTGGAGAGTTACAACTTCAATTCTATTATTTTACTTTTGGAAACCTATTTCAGATTTGCAGAGTTCTCACAATTCCCCAAAAGAGCATGTACTGAGAAAAGTATCAGACGCTGATCCATTTCCTGTGGGGATCTTGCCAACCGAGGAAGAGCAGAGTCTGCCAGATTCTCAAGGTAAAAATCCTCCCATGAACTCCTACCGGTTTGGGTCAGATTTTGTATCTATTGATTCTCCTGGAAGAGTCCCGGTTCCATCTGTACCCCTGATCCCCATGAAAGAAGTTCCACATTCGAAATCCACAAGTGTGAGGAATACAGTCTTCCTACCTCGAAACTGCAACGAATTGGATATGAGAATAGAAGACTTCTCTGACCAAACGGCCTCCTCTCGGACAAGATGCAAAGAAAATAAAAATATGCCTACATCAAACTCATGCAACTCTGATGCCCAGCAAGAGAATACATTGGATGGGGGTGAGAAAATTCTTCATACCCCAGTTTCCAATGTGAACTTGTCAAATGAAGGAGATAGCATAGCTGAGACACCTCATGAAAACAATGAGGTGTTGATAGTTGATGATCCCAGCAATGACTTGAGAGATGTTGATCTTAGTCCTCGGTTATCTAATTTCATCAGGAGCGGTGTTGTTCCAGAGTCTCCGATAGATTATACTGGTTAGTTTTTCTCCCCACAATATTACACTCATTCGTGTTAAATGTCAAAAATAAAAATTAAAGTTAAATAATTAAATTATGGTGAAATTTTCTGTAATCTTCCAGGGTCATCAAAAGTTAAAGGGAGAGGAGAGTTCATGGTCCCAAATGTCAGTTCATTAATCAAATCACATACTGAAGTATCACTGATGGCTTCAATTCCGGAGCAGGAAGAAACGGCAGTCACAGATGGTAGTGCTTGTGGAGTTGTTCTGTCTTCTTCTGTTAATGAAGTAATTCGAAATCGTGCAATCCGTTTGAAGTGTAGTGCCACCAGAAGCAGCATCCCTTCGTTTCCTATTATTGAAGAAGTTCAAACCCCTTTGGCAAATTCAATAAATAATAGTTGTTGCAAGGACTGGTGTTTGAGTTCAGGAGGCACGCCTGGAAGTGTTCAAAAGGGAAAAAAGTTCAAAAGATTACTCAAATATGGAGATCAAACCAAACAGAGACCTCCAGAAGGCGAAGAAGGATATATTGGCCCCACAACAAACCCAACCAGAGCTCGCACAGGTCAACAAAGTCCTATCCTGGTTAAGAATGACAGAGGTAGAATGATATTTATGATTCATGTTCATTTCACATGTTTATTGTATATGGTTGCATCTCGATTCTTCATCCTCTCAATAGCAGAACTTCCTATCTATTGACCTCGATCTCTGTCCTAGTAGTTCTGTCCATTTTTTCTCTTGCTTATTAACTATCTGTTGATGCATTCAGGTAAGAGGAGGCCAGCAAATGATGCCAGAGCCTTCATCGAAGAAGAAGCTGAGTAAGTCTCTATTTTGGCATTTTTGACAATGGACTTCTGGTGGAGAGGAAATCTGTGGACAGAAGTGAACTAGTATGAAATATCTACTAACAAAAACCAAATAGAAAATTTATGGAAGTAATACTCATAAAAAAGAAAAAAGAAGAAAAGAACCTGGTTTGATAATATTTTTTGATTTATTATGGTCAGGGTATCTTCAGAAGTTGAAGTATCTGATGATGAGGAAGATGACCAGGACAATAATTCTTATGACAGTAGCTTTATAGATGACAGGATAAATCTGACTGAAGCAAGTACTCAAGCTGAAACTATCCCAACTGACATGATGGCCATTTACAGGTTTTTGCTACATCTGGTTGTCATTTCTGTCCATGGGTGTCTTTATGTGTGTATGCGTATTTTCTTTATTCTTTACAGGTTTTGTACTTCTTTGAGTAAAAAAAGAGTTGTGCCTTTTTCTATTTGAATTCAAACTGCTTTATCTTTTATGTGCAGGCGCTCTTTACTTAGTCAGTCACCACTGGTGAGACTACCCAACTGTTCTATCAATTTTAGTCCCAACTCTGTTGCTTCCAAGACTGCTATGAGTGAAAGCCGCAGATCATCTGGAATGGTAAACCATTCTCTTCAGACACCTCAAACTGATTCAGAGCCTCCTGGGAGGATTTCAGCGTCGTTTCAGTTGAAACCTGAGAGGATCTCTACAGAACAGATGCCATGCATAACAAATGGTATTCCCCGAGAAGATGAGAACAAGATGGGGAGTCGGAAAAGAAAATTGAGCTTTTATCAAGTTGGGTCCGTTCCTGCAATTAATCTGGATCAGGAATTCTTGGTTCACTCCAAAGCTGCAAGCAGAGAAACATCGCTGCAGGATCAAGCACAGAAAATGGAACCAAATGGGGATGCCTTTGATGATGATCAGTTTTATGAGGGTCTTAATCTGGATGCAATGGAGGAACAAGCTGCCAAACTACTCCGGTACAAATCAGAACTGTCTGTGCACCAAAAAATGATTGCTGATCCTACCCCGCCATCACTTGGTGTTCTGGGTTCTCCATCATTTGATCTTGGAATTTGATTATTTATTTATGAATCTTAATTATTTGGAGCCCCGGTGAGCACGTGCCCTTCTGGACAACAATAGGTCTGTTGCAAAACATGTTCTTTTGGACTCATTTTTTGAAGTTCACACTTTTTGAAATTATAGGGGATTGTTTTTATTTGTGGCACATATAGGTGTGTATATCATACTGTGGACAGTAAAATGTTCTGTAAAATTAAATTTATACATCATTTATCTTCTGTTTTGAACAATCAATTATATTGTTGTTTTATGCCAATGTAAGCATTCATTGTGTTCAAATGTTCGAAAAGACTATAGTTTTGAATCTGGCAAATGCAAGTTATATACACAAAGATGTTTGCAATGTTGCTTTGACGTTTTTTTCCCCTTTTCTATAGCTGAATACTGGCCAAGTCAGGTTGATTCTAAACCTTACTTAGGGTATTGGTTCTGACTCGAAAGAGCCCTACAATTGACCAAATGTGAAAATTGCTCAAATTTCAGGGGAAAAAAAGCTCGATATTCAAATTGATAGAAACTTTTGTGTGCATGATTAGGCAGTTGTCTGATGGGTTGTGGTTGTTTCACCATTGTTTTGGGAGAGGGTTATAAGAAAATTTGGTCTACCATTTACGTAACCATCTAACATTCACATCCAACCTCTCGTTTTTTAAATAAGATATTTTTAAATCTCCCTCTCTATGTAGTGTTTTGTGATTTGTGGAAGAACCAATCGGATATGTTTTAAAAGACTTTATAAATGCACAAATTACTTTGTTGAGTACACTAAAAAACTCATAGGTACACATATTTATGCATGTTGTACGAGTGTTCAATACATTTAGTTAAATGTGCAAACTTCTTATTTTTAATTTTAAAAAGTGGATTTAAGAAACTCTCGCCAAAACATAGGATATATATTTTTGTAGAATCCGTAATTGAGGAATGTATCAGTTGGGTGCTTTTGATGAAGTGGCGCCGAGTAATTGATTGTTGGTAAATATTGAGCTTTACGCCTCATCCATTTATATTAATCTCTATACTAGCGGCCGAGGTGTTTCATTGTTGTGTGTTTGCTGCTAACTCAAATCTTATGAACTTCCATTTCAAAAAAAAAAAAAAATTTAAACCCCAATGTATTTTTTGCTGCCAATCAAATATATATGAAATACATTAAATGTGGGTGAAATAGTTTCAATAGATAATATGCCTAATAGGTGGCTTATTTTTGTGTTCTAAATAGATGGTAGTATAAATTTTGTGGAACTAATATGTGTGACGGGATTCTGCAGCACATTCTTTGAAATTTTTTTCGGACTCTTTCCCATCGTCGCCTTGCCGCCATTGAACCACCGTTCATAAGCTAACGGATTGAACTTAATTCTAGCAAAAAAATCGCTTCGAATTTTTTTTTCAAAAGCCTCAAAAATTGCTACTGAACGCAGCGAAGTGCACTGTCCGCACAGGTTGCTGTCGCTCCCAGCTTTTCTTTTCTGTTTTCGATCTCCATTTTGTGATTCGATATACAAGATGAATCTAGAAAAATAAATCCAATGAAATATAAATTACACCGTATAACCTATGCTTCTACTCGCGAGACTTACATTCAACCTAATCTCGATTTAAAAACCGTCGAGATACGCGGTCAAAAAACGATATAAATAAACCATACATTCAATCGATTAATGAACCGGATCATAACGATGTATGCTGCAAAACAAAGGTTAGGAG
>JAOTRH010000022.1:11277310-11320139 GCA_034768845.1 Heliamphora exappendiculata
CAAGTCAAACACAAATTCACATCATCTAAAAATAAGAAAATCAAAAATCTATTTTCTTTGACGAAGGCAGAACTATTGAATTAAGTCCTTTTCGAAATCGATATTTTTGCATTCGACAATTGAAATTAGGGCACAAATCAATCAGTTTAAATAAATTGTAATCTACCATTAACCAGAAAGTGCCATCACCCGTTTGATCGCCAATGAAAGTAGAAGCAAAAATCAGAAACTTGGCTGAATCTAAACTTATCCCTCTGAAAGAATTGTCTGAATCTATTGTTATCGACTGCATTAGCTTCTTGAGATGGAAAAGAAACAAGGAAAGTTCAATATTCAGATCGAATTTCTACATTTCCCTAGCAGCCAAACAGAGTAGTGAAAAAAAACCCTAGAACGACACAATCGGAACAAATGGATTGACCTGATTTGGGAAGAAATGACTCGGCGGAAAAGAGCAGCTTCGAGGTGAACGATCTGAGTCCTTGGTTCACCGCCATGATCGGCCGAGTTTTGCAAGAAAACGAGATAAAATTAGATGATCGAAGCAAAGATCAGCGAAAAGGGTTTGCAGCGTTTGCAATTCAAGGTGGTTTCCTAGTTTTCAGCAAAGATTTATAGTTGTTCGTTTCGTATGGGCTGGGCTGGGCCTCGTTGTATTTAATTGGGCAGTCCATATCATTTCGGCCCACCTGTAATGTTCTTTTGTTTCAATATAAAAATATTTTTTTGAAAAAATATTTTTTTATTATTTATATAAATAATATAAAATATTTTTTTAGTAAAGTATTTTGCATCTTAAAATTAAAATTAATTTTCTAAAAATAAATCCATAAGTTATTTTTGGTTTTGCCCAATTACCATAAGCTTCTAGTTTTTTGTTTCTTAACACATTACACAAGAGAAAGGCATATCATACTTGATAACCAAAGTTTTTTTTTTTAAATAAGAGATAATTGAAAACTTTTTGTTTTCAAAAATATATTTCAATTTGTCAAGAAAATCAAAAGAAAAAATGTTAATTTTTACAAAATAATTTTATATAAAAAATAATTTTTATTATAAGTTATTTTATGTTGAAATAATCGAAACATAATAGTTCATATTTATTACGTGGGATTGAATTAAGATAGATTAAGGGTAAGCAAAATTGTGTATCTGACTATTTTTGATTTTGAATAATAGATAAAATTATATATAATGTGATATTATTGTTGAAATATAAAATTTAAAAATTTATAATAGCGTCAGATCTTTAATACTAATGGATTGAAAACTCCTCATTAGTATGTTAATATAGCGTGTATAACAAATATATGTGTACTATATACTTCTTAGTTTAATGTTATATTGATGTACCGTATATTTCTTAGAATCCAAGAGCTCACCAGAAAAAAAAGGACTAATTTCAACCTTCGCTCAAATTTTTTTTTTTGTACATGCGCTTCATTTTTTGTGTTTAATAGGTAAAATTAGAGAAATACCCTTCACAATAATACACTTTTGCATAAATAGCAATACATTTTTACATAATGGGAAGGACATTTTTGTAACTTTATTTATTGAAAACAAAAAATAGTGTGTGCTTCGATAGAAGTGGAGTGTGAAAACCAATTTTCAAAAAAAAAAAAAACAATTTGAAGATTCTAACTCCTTTGAAGGGCCATATAATTAATTCTACCCTAAAATTAAAACTCAAATGACTTACAAAACCAAAGGCCTGCATTCACCTAAGCTTGATCATCTGAATGGATCCTGTTTTGGTCTTCAAATTGGCAGCAAGTGTGATCAGCAAATGTAAATAAACTCTTTAAGCCAATACTAATCCACCCATTTTGTTCACAAATTAGGCATTAAGTTTAAGGATTTAAAAGAACCGGTAAACCGGTCCAAATGGTATGATTTGGACCGGATTTTTTAATTGACCATTTGGTTCCAATTCTAAATTATTAAGAATTGTTATTATGATTTAATTATTAGATTAAGTTTTTACATAATTGTACAAAACTGAACTGAATATTTCTTTAGTTTTGTTATATTATATATTATATATAAATTAAAAAATTTAGATTATTAACTGTTTTCTTTTTGTCTCTTTTTTCCTTTATTTCTTTTCTTTTATAATTTAATTTTTCACTTTCTTTTCATAACATTGTAATATTATACAATTCATAAACTATCAATAATTAATAAAAATAATAAAATTACAAGAGAATAAAATATATTGCATATTTGAAGGGAAAGGGAAGAGGTTTAACCCTGATCCGATTAAACTGATCAATCGAAGGGCCTTGGTCTTGAAGTGAATGAATTAGAAAGAACAAATAAAAAAATGAGACAACGATCTTTTTTGCTTCTTTTATTTTAAAAAACTCGATTAGAGCGCTTTGGAAAGCTTTCTCTCAAAAATTCGATTGCAGCGCTTTGGAAAGTTTCCTTTCTAACCACATGCACACGACAGGTAGAAAAAACTTGCTACAGCTTAAAAAGAAAAAGACTTTGGCTTGTTTATGCCCCTTTTAGCTCCTTTTCTTCGGACCTAAACCAAAGCGAGGGTCCACCTAGCCATCCTTATAACTAGATTAGAATCAATATTCTCTATAACTATATACATACTCATTTATCTTATCTTTTGGCTTTCATCCAGGCTCTATAACTTGCCAAGCTACTTGTCACTGCCCAAACCCCTATTAGAGTAGGTGTTTTCTATGCAACCTTTCTTGAGCAAGAGAGGTAAAGCAAAATGATCAACTAGATACTGGAGTTATAGAGGCTTTCAAACTTTCTGTGATCACTATGTGGTGAGCCTCATCTCACAGTTGTGGCATGCTATATTTTTTCTTTCCATTCCCCGGTAAAGGGTGTGACCCTCTCGAGTTTCCGATTGTTTCCTAAAGTGAAGTAGCCTTTCGACGCCTTACTAAATGAAGGTTGTCCGAATGAACCAACCAAACTTTCGCGGGTTGGCTTGTTGGAAGGGTTGCTTTTTGTTGTCCGTCTTTGCTATTTCTTTTTCCTCTTAGCAAAGTAGGCTCAAGTCATGGTTTTGTCTTGCCACAAGTTTGGCTCAGGAACTAGAGTTAGCCGCTTCCCCTGTAATCATTGGCTTGTTGTTGATTCTCCTTTGGAATGGAAGTAATTTCGTCAATCCGAATCAATGAATCTATCAGGGAAACACTACCCTTTATCTCAGTTTCATTATTAACTTTTCGAATGAGTAGTTCCTAGAGGTTCAATGCTTCCAATTATGGTGCGTGCCAGGTAATAATCTCAAACTAATAATCTCATCCATCGTCATTTGGGGGAAAGCTTATTGCACCAATCATTCAATAAAGGTCGAGTAAAACGGGCGCCTTTAATAGGGCTAGAACCTTTCTCAAGGGAGGAAACTTTGCTAATGGGAGAATTTCTCTAGGATATAGGTCATGGAAGGAAAGAGTTTTGATGTTATCCCATCCTCTTTTGTGGGGTTCTCAATTGACTAATTAGCCATTGTCCAAGATTCGTGATGCAAAAACAAAAAATCAAAACTAGGCTGACTACTACTAAACACGCGTTAGAAAAAGACTACTCTGTTCTTTCCAAAGGAAGAAAAAGAAGTTTGTACTACTATAAAATCAACTGAAACTCATGCCCATGCCTTTGCCATTGAATATGTTACTTGGAACTCATTCTCGATCTCTAACTACTTGATCTTCATCTGTATTTGGTAGGGCCAGGGCCTTTCTCACCGAGCCAGTGCATTTGCCCAACCCAACTAAGAAGAACCAAACCTGAGTAGTGGGTATCTCATAGGACCGAACAAATGAAGCAAATGATTGACCCATCATATCATTCAAAGAAATGAAAAATAGCAAAAAGTTAGAATTCACAACTAATAACATTGATTTAATTGGCATTGACATAGTAGGAATATTTCATCTATTAAGGAGAATTCTCCAAATACCTAAGAGAGTGATGGACTGGTTGTTGGTCGCCCCTCTCTCTAAAGAGGCTTATACACTCCACTCATAACCCACTAAAGTTGATTTTCTCAGGGTGGCTACCTGCCCAAAATAGATAGCAAATATTGTCTCAGTTTCGAAGAAGGATGGAAGAGTCAAAATGTGTCTCATAAAACTAAGTATAAGGTAAAATATAAAATAAAATAATATACAATAATATAGAGAAAGAAAAAAAAAGTAAAATTCAGATATAATCTTTTTAAAGATATAACAGGCAATAAATAGTCTTAGAGCCGCGGTTCAAAACTGGAACCAAGCCATTTTTTATTGGTTCAGTTTGATTTGTTTCTATAGTACTCATAGTTTGATTCTGGTTATTAAATTCTTAAAACTGTTCAAAACAATTTGATTTTTGATTTAGCTCTAAATCAATTCAAACCAAACTATGAGCACTTCTAGAAAATTATGTGCACTCTTTTTGTTTATTTAATTTCAATTTGGTTATGGTATTTTTAGACTTTGATTATAGCTATTTTAGAGCCTATTGTGTGCACCTATATCAAGCTAGGTCTGCACTCAGATAATTATCTCAACTTTGACTTTTGATTATGATAATTTTAGACTCAATTATGCATTTAATTTAAATTTTATTTTTAATTATACAAATTTAAACACAATTACGAGGTACATGCGGTATGCACCATAATAGTGGGTGCACATGGTGTTGAAATTTTTCACTATCTTCAAAGGCAACAGAAGTAGAGTACACATCAAAAAAAATATCACAATAAAAAATACGTGATTTAGCACAATTTGCCTACATCCGTGAGCGAGAGAAATAATCCACTATAATCATAGAGATTACAAACATAAGATTAAAAATACCTCAAAACCAACTCCTAAAACTTGAGCCTTTAAACCAACCATGTTTTTTCGTTCAAAAGTCACCTTAATGCCCCAGTATTTCTCTCTCTCTCTCTCTCCCTTTTTTTATCTACTCTCTATACATCTATTAAAACTCATAAAGTTCACTATTTATAGACAAACTCTAAATATTCTAATCCCTATATAATTAGTAAATCCTAAACATGGAAAACTCTTAGTGGACTCATGACGCTACTCTAACTCAATTTCATGTAAATAAAATCACAATTATATTGATTTTGCGGAATACAAGACACATCTCAATATGTAGTAATCGAGCTTGTTAGGATTTTTAGACCTTTATTTTATTCGTTTTTCTTTTGAAAAATTTGTGATAAATTGTTACTTATCTTAAACTGCGATATTTGACACTTGTTTTATAGGAAGCATGTTTGTGTATTGCAGCGTACTAAGAAATAGAATCGAAAATAACAAAAAGCTACAAGTGGTATCAGATTACTCGACAGACCACTCGAGCGGACCATCAAGCGGTCACTCATCGCTCTCAATTTCTACACCAATTCTGCACTGATTAAGCACAAAAGTGAACATTTTGCAAAAATGTTGTGAGCAGTGTTTTACCTCTCGAGCAGTAAGCAGACCGCTCAAGCGGTTCTGTACGCGTGAAAGCTAATTTTAACTTCAGCAGTTAGGGTTTCTAGGAATTGATATAAATAGGATTTTAAGTGGTGTGCCTCCTCTGCATATTACAATATCTCTAGCTGCCAAGGTGATTCTCCATTGATTGCAAAGCTCCCAAGTAGTCTAAGAGTCATATTAAAGAATATCTTTTGGAGTTTTCCTATTCAACTAGCTTGTGATCATTTTTTATCTGTGCCCTTCAAAGAAGATTTTCAAGCAGTGATTCTTTCTTAACTTTCTAGTTCGTGGAACCTTGACTGAATTCTCAAGAATTGAAATTTGGTGGTGGATTCATCACCAGTCAAAATTCGATAGTGAATTCCAGCAGCAGTCAAGCACAAGGCTGATGTACGTGAATAGGTTGTGAGTTTAACGGTAGTCTATAAGATTTTTTGTAACCAACAACTGTTTCTGTAGTACTTGATTTTTTTTCCCTGTGATTTTTACCCGGTTTGGAGTTTTTCACATAAAAATTGTCATGTCTTGTGTGATTTATTTATTTTTGTTTGTATGGTTGTTTTATTTCTTTGCAGCACTTGATTTTGGTTGGAAAATTAATTAGTGCAAATCAATCGTTGAATAAGGTTTTTCAGAGCTCTCGAGTTTATTATTTCAAATAAATGCCCACAAAATGGTCTCTTTTAAGATTCAGGAAGATTTGTGTGTCTAAAAGAAAATTAGTTTAATGAATTAGTCAATTAAATTAAGTAATGGAAGATTTGTACATAATTTTATGGGATGCGTGGGTTTTATAATGGATGGCAACTTCTCAAACGTCATCTTCATTCTTAGTTCCAAATTTTAGTTTAATAAAGAATGTGCATTTCAACTCTCAAACTTTTTACTTTGCTCATTCAAAGCACAAAATTGAAAAATGAAGATAGAAAGCAAAATTTGGGGTTGCTCTAATGTTATTATACTCCTAATCAATTCCAACCTTATTATCTCCAACAAAATTGTACAGAGTTTTATCTGTTAATTAGCTTAGTCCTCTTTATGCTTTTTTTATTTCTCAAGAATAGTTAGATTCACAACATGCTGTGAGGATTACGAACGAGCGCGGAGCATTCATAATGTTGAAAAAATTTGCCTTCGTTCATTCAAGTGAATCAATCTTTTGTTACCGTCAAACTTAATTGTCAAGTCATCCTTGTGAGAATTTGTTGCAGTTGAATTTATGATAAAAATTGATTATTGAAAAGCAAAAGCTAAAAGCACTAGTATCTGGATCTCCCAATATTAGGTTTTTCTTAAAAAAAAAACTTTTAAAACTTGTTTTGTGTAAGAAAGCAAAAGTTTTGACAAACAAACACTAACAAATATCAAGAGAAAAAAAAAACTAAAAGATGTCTTCCTCATTCCAATATTCCATGGCTCCATGGCTGCTATTTACGCGTCTTTGCCAAACGTTTTACTGACATATTTCTTGTTGAACAATCTCATATAAGATCATTCAATTCTGTAATTATATTATTTGTTAACTTGGTGGTTTTGATGATAAAAGCAACTTTTCAAACAGCACCTTCTTCATTCTCAGTTCCAAATTTTGTCAACTTTCGTACTTCCTACTTCGCTGATTCAAAGAAATGAATTGAAAAATGAAGATGGAAAGCAAAATTTGGAGTTGCTCTAATGTTATTATACTCATAATTATTTCCATCCTTACCATGTAAGAAAAAGACATTTTCTAATTAATTGAATCACTGTGATTAATTCCTAACAGTCAACCAAGACCACTTGTTTGCTTAACTTACCTACCCCTCATGCATCATTCACTATTCACTAACCCTTTTTGTAACTTAAGTTTCTGCAGAGCATTTTGTAGCTTAGAGTTCAGAAAATGTTTACCTCTAACTGATTATCCGAAAGAATGAACTTCTTCTTGAATTTATGTTTGTTTTCGTTATCATATGAAAAGATATTCTGAGATTTTTCTCGAAACAGATCTTGAAAAAAAAAAATCTTGTTAAAACTTTTAATTTGGGTTTTCAAAATATTCAAAAAAATAGTGACTATTTTTATTGTAACGTATTTAATTGGCCAAGATCATATTATTTGAACTGAAAATTTTCCAGATGCAATAGTAAATGAAACAATAGTTTAAAACTAATTTACTCAAAAAAACTCGTTAAAAAAAATAAAAAATGAACCGAGCATATGATATTGTGAAGGGGCTTTTCTTTGGTTTCTGTCATTTTCCTTTCCATTGATATATTCCTCCATGAATCCATAAGCCAAACACAGCCTAGGAATGTCCTATTTGATTAAAGAAAAGAAGTTACCTCAAATTATATGGAAGCAGGACTCAAAAAAGGTAGAAATTGTGCCCACTCAATGTCAATAACAAAGAGAACTCAGTGTACAAATTTTAGGTTGATCTGCTTTTATTAAGATGGATTTGTAGAAGCACAATTTCTATTGATTAAGATGGATTTGTAGGACTCTCCGTGTTACTTCTTCTTATTGCTTCACTGATGAGCCCTATGCATGGAAACTCCATTTTGAGCTCAGATGGTTGCAGTTTTGGCTTTTTAGCATTTTGGTTTTGGCACCAACCTCTAAATTAAGAGAGCTGAGATAATTAGTGTTCCTGAAATTACTTCCATGTCCATGATCTTCTCCAATAGGAGTGCTCACCCAGTATGTATAGAGGGGATCCACCCTAATGGCTAAAAAAAAAAAACACTTTAAACCTTTGACCTCATTTCTAGTTGAATTTTTCGTGAGGTGAAAAACACGAAATTGTACACGAAACGAACGAATGAATTAGGCAAATCAGTACATTATATATAAGGACGTCATTAATTAAGAGATTTGACAGAAGTTTCCTAGATGTAGCAGATTGAACAACTTCTATCCGCAGACATAGTTGAATGGCTCGTGGTTGTCAAATTATCCGGTTCTAACTAATGCACGGAGTTCAAACTTGCCTTCAAAAATTTAATTGGGCACCCGCTAGTAGTTGGAACGATTAGTCTCTCTATTACTCGAGGCACAAGTAAGCTGACCGGGCACCCTTAGATATTAAAAAAAAAAAAAAAAACTTGCCTTCTGGAATTCTCATTGCTCGTATTGACCTTTTGGGCGCATCACCATCGAATCTCTTAGTTTTTGAATATTGCAGCAAGCTGGCACATCAACCTCATTCCCTGCACCAGATAAAAGAACATGAAGATGATAGTCATTCTCCACAATAGTATTGGTTAATTGGTTAGAGGCTTAAATGGGGAAATCATTTCACGATTAATTAAAACTCCATATATGAAGCTGCTTTCTTCCCTTTCTGCCACTATTTTTCACCTAACTATTCTCAATTTCCAACCTACAATTCTTCTGAAGTCTAACCTATAATTCATAATTAGCTAGACACATTGTATATGGGAACCCATTTTCATGCCAAGCTAAAGGTTGCATAAAATACTTTTTAGTTGTGGAATTCTAGGTTGATTTCGAGTATATAGATTGTTAACTGCTAAATCATTTAAAAACTTAAGCGGTTAAAAAGAGGGGTAATTTTATTATTATATTCTCATCAACTCGGACCTTCACCTATGTGGCCTTACTCTCCTCCTTTAACAGACCAAATACGTGTAAATGTTTTAATTACCAAGTGAGCGAGCGAATAAGTTTTGAACAATAAATGATACTATATTAAATTGTTAACAAACAAATCATCTAGAAATTTAAACAGCTACAGAGAACGATAAATTTATTATTTATATACTCAAGAATGCGTACTTGGTCCACCATTACCATGTTCAAAAGTACAATAGTGGATTTGAAAACCAATCCATGAAATTTCAGAATGAAAATTCTATAAATACCCATGCTCATGAAAGGATTCTGCTCATCAACACAAGGTCTGATCTGATAGTTGAAGTTCTCTCTCCCAGGCTATTCAGAACTTTGATCTGAACCGAAGCCGATCTTGGTTACTTTCTTAATTTTAGGCTCTGATCAGAACTCATCTTCTCTCTTTGTGATCTATCAAACCACTCAAACCTTTGAGCTCTCCCTTTCATTCATGGAAAGGACAAAATCATCCCTCCAACCCCCATGTTATGGGAATTTTATTACTGTTCTCAGCATTGATGGAGGGGGTATAAGAGGAATTATCCCTGGAATAATCCTTGGCTTTCTTGAGTCTGAGCTTCAGGTGCATGCAAAAGTTATTTATTATTACTTTGTGGCCGATAAATTACATGCAATATTGTTTTTTTTTTTGGGTAATTAAGGCAATATTGTTTTGAATATTGGGTAATTACATGCAATATTGTTTTGAATATTGGGTAATACGTATCGTATCAATTGATATATGTATTTAACTTTGGACGTTCAATATGGATATTCGTTAATATATTAACTAATATTGTCTGATATCAATCGGTACTTAGCGGTATAATGGTATTTGCTAGTGCTTCTCCTAAATATAACTTATTTTTGTTTTTTAAACATTTTTTATATTTTTGCCAAACAAATTTACTTTTCAATTTATGTAGTCATTTGGAATCAAAAAAGTATTTTTTCGTTAGTGTTGAATTTTTTTTAATAAAAACAGAAATGAGCTGTATTTTGGTTAAAATAACTTTTTTGTTTTTCTGTTCTTCTTATTTTTTGGTCTATACTTTTTACCTTTTTACTGAATCGAGCATTCATGAGTTAATTTAAGGCTTAAGACATCATTAATAATTCATAATATGCCAAATCTGTGTTGTGAATTTACTCAAAAGTGGTAATTCCATTGATTTCTTAAATGGTTTGGTTCTTTCAATATGATGGCTCTTTCATTCTTAGCTTTATATTTCATTATCAATAATAAGTTTTCGTTTGGATACCGACTTTAAGCTGATTTTTTTACTTTTGACTTAAAATTTAAGAAGTAAAAAAATTTCATTTTTCAACTTCCAGCTTTTAGCCTATTTGTTTTAGGCTTTTTTAGTTTTTTTCATTTCTAATTTTATCTTTCTACATATAAAATTACACAAATTCTAACCAAATAATCATACTCCAGCTCATTTAAGTTGAAGGGCAACTATAAAATTTTACATTTAGCGTATTTAGCTTTTTTAGTGGCTTAAAAATCACCAATGTCTTAACCAAATGAATTTTTTAGTTTTTTAACTCAAAATGACTTAAAACCAAAAAACTAACTTAAAGCCAAATTAACAAACCAAGGCTAAGTATTCTTTCTTGTTAACCAATTATTTTTGAAAAAAAAATGGTGCAGAAGCTAGATGGCAAGGATGCGAGAATTGCAGACTATTTTGACATAATTGCTGGGACAAGCACAGGTGGTCTCGTGACTGCGATGCTAACGGCACCAGACAAAGAGAAACGGCGCCCGCTCTTTGCAGCCGGAGATATCAAGAACTTTTACCTAGACAACTGCCCTAAAATCTTCCCACAAGTCAGGTAATTAAAATATTATGATGATGCTCTTTATTTGAAGAAAAATGATTAAGAGCGGATAATAGTTAAGTCAAAGTTATTAATAGTGGCACACAAGATTCATTATATGCCAGACTTATTTTTTATGTCCTACCAATGTGGGATGGGGCATCACAATATTCCTCACTCAAAGACGTGACGCCCTCGTCGCATAGCACAAGTTTTTCTCCTGGTTGAGATGTGGATAATAGTCATTAGCAGACACAAAGCAGCCTGTAAGCGTTCACAAAGTATATAACTTCGGGGCCTCTCCGGAGCTTCTACTGTCTAAAGCCTCTACTCTTCTATCCACATCACTGTAGAACCCTACATGGGAACTAGGGTTGGCTCCGATACCATTTGTAACGGTCCAAGTGGATTATTGACCCAATAACTTGAATAAAATATCTAACAATGCGGCCTAAAATGGTTAAGTCAAATTATTAGTAGTAGCCCTGTTAACCACAATAACAAATCAAATCTCATTCGAAAAAAAATTCCCTTCGAATATCAAGCGATTGCTTCTGGGTTCTATGCTTTGTTCTAAGAATTCGTCAGAAAAAAGCTACATGTGATGAAATCAAAGTAACAAAACTGAAATTTTATTAATTTCGACAAAAAACTTTTTACAAACACTAAGGTCTATTACTATGAACTGAAATGAGAAAGTACAAGAAAAGTAAAAGAATAAAAAGAAAAAATAAATAATTTGCCAAATTGTGTAAGTGTGTCCTCCTCGTTGCAATTAACTTATTTATAAACATATTTTTAGTAACCGCTGGCAACTTTTAATAACTGTCTCATCGTATTTGAACTGTTATACGTTACCTGCAATCTCTTAACCACCTCTTGCAGTTTCAAACTCCCAAATTGACACTTGTCACTTTTGTCTGGACGTGTCCTTTAACTGCTCTGATCGTGTCTCAACTGCACAAAAGAACGTGTAAACAGCTTGGGCAATTATCACAAACGTGTGTTTTATGTTCTTTTTATTGCGACGCGTGAATTTATTTTAGAATGATTCATTCAAAGCACTTTCTCTGACTAATTCATTGACTAATATTATTCTTGCAACTCAATAATTAATTTTGATATGGATTATTTGAAAGGAACTACTTATTGAACCTAAAAAGGCTTCAATGACTTTTTTTTCATTCGATGGGTTATTATTTTTACAACTTTCGATAGACTTATCTAACCCTTATCGTTATTACCAACAAAATTTATTCGATTGGTTATTAATTTTACAACATTCGATAGGCTTATTTAGCTATTATCATTATTATTAATAAAATATGGTGTAAACAAGCTCATAAAATTTATTATATATCAGACTTATTTTTTATATTATACTGATATGAGATAAAATATCACAATAATTAATTTAAAATTCTTAAGTACCCGATCGATGTACTATTTGCTTCGAGTAAATAATATATATCAGTCTACCGCCCAGTAGGGCAGTTGTTAGCTTTTTCCTATATATACACAAATTGTTATTAAAGGTAAATACTTTATGTGAACACAAATTTAAAGTCCGCTCCCATTGTCATAGGTAAAAATTGCACAGAGATATTCATATTTTTACAATATAATCAATTGTGTATTGATTTACAATATTTTAAGACTGTAAAATGTTCCTATTACAAATCATTTTTTCTATTTTATATATATATATATATATAAACACTTTATTTTCCACAGTGGTTGACATGATTAATTTGTTTAAGTTCTTAAACAACAGTTCTCCATTTCCTCATACTACAAAGATAATCCGAGCCCTATCGGGTCCAAAGTACAACGGGAAGTATCTCCATAGCCTCGTCAAAGAAAAACTAGGCGACACAAAGTTGAACCAGACATTGACTAACGTTGTAATACCAACGTTCGACATCAAAAGAATGCAACCCACCATCTTCTCCACCTATGAGGTTTGTTCTTCGTATTTAATGTTCGATAGGCACATTAAAGATTAAATATCAAGCTTCCATGGCTTAGGTAAAGAAGGAGCCAAGGTTGGACGCCTTACTTTCTGACATATGCGTCGCAACCTCGGCAGCACCAACGTATTTTCCCGCCCATTATTTTGAAACCAAAGACGGCGAAGAGCAGATATTGAAAGAGTTTAACCTAATCGATGGTGGGGTGGCGGCAAATAATCCGGTATCTACTAAATTTAATGTGCAATTACCTTTGAATTATTTACCCAGGATTAAAATATACGTATCGAGATTTTGAATATTTACTAAGTATAACAATTGATACTGTATGATATTTATTAAGGGTGTACGTAAGTTGGGTTTTGTTTGATTTTGTATTAAGCATAGAACCAATTCAATCTTAATAAGTTACAACATTTTTTACCCAATTAAACTAATTATTTCGTAGAACAGAACAAAATCAACCTAGTATAAATCGGAGTTAGTTCGATTTGAAACCACAGTTGTATCTATTATTAAGAAAATAATGTATAAGTCAATCCAAACAACAACTTCAAAACAAATACCTTGTGATTTTCAAACAGATGTATAGTTAAATAAAAGCATATAATATAATTGCAACTCAAGTAAGCATCGAAAATGCATATGGAAGCCAAGTACTACCAATTTAAATTATGATTTTTTTGCTAATTGATTATATTTGTAAATTTAACAAATGCAAGAAATAAATTAACGAAAAGTGCTGAATTTTTTTTTTATATAAATATCTCTCTATATAAGAAAAATAAGATCTATATGGTTTGATTATTAATTTAGTTCAAATTAATCTCAGACTAGCTCAAGAACCAAACTAATATTGCCGACTTGTATTTTTTGGACTTAAAAACCAAATCAATAACTTAAAAAAACCACATCAATTCGATTCATAAAAGTTGAATTGATGTTATAACATGTCTTTTCAGCACCCCTAATATTGACTAATATATTCTCGTATACATCACTAATATTGATAAATATTTAATAACTTGAAACAATCAAACCAACCAAATCTATAATAGTCAAATTTATTCGATTTGTGGGTTATTTCCACCTTTTGTGCACACCGAATATTGATTGATATATGATTATATATATCATTAATAGCGATACGCATTAAAACCTTGTTCATTACGCTATTTTGCTCATCCCATGCTGATGTATTTCTACTTATTTAATGTTCGCTTGTTCCAGACTTTGGTTGCCATCGAAGAAGTCACCAAGCAGATCATGCGCGGAAGTGACGACTATTCCCTCATGACGGAATTGGACTACCGTCGGCTTCTAGTTATATCATTAGGAACCGGCTCGGCTAAAGCCGAAGAGAAATATGACGCAAATGAAGCGGCGAAATGGGGTTTGTTGGGGTGGTTGTCCACCGGTGGCTCCACCCCTATATTAGAAGTTTTCACTCAAGCTAGCGCGGACATGGTTGATCTACACCTTTCTGTGGTTTTTCAAGCCCTGGGGTGCGAGAGGAATTATTTGCGCATTCAGGTGCATTATCCATGTTCAAGTACAATTAATTAATTATGTCCCCATTTGACATAATTAATTTTTTGATTTGTTTATTTTATTTTGTTTATTTTATTTTTAGTTAATTTCTTTTATTGTTTAGTAAAATTATTATTATACTTTTTTATTCCTTTAATTGAGATAATCCAAAAAAATAAAAATTTTACCAAAATATAAAAAAAGGTTCAAAAAAACAAAAATAAATCAAATAAGCTAATAAGTTAGATTCTATATTGCTTATTTTCATCTTTAGTGAATTTTTTTTTTTAATTTTTGAATTTTTTTAATTCATCTCATTGAAATGATTCGAAATTAAAAAAATATTCAAGAAATGAAAAAAATTTGAAAAAGATAAAAATAAACAAAAAGCTCAAAATTTGGCCCAAACAAGGTCTATGAATAACAATAAAACTATGATGACAATGCTTAAGTGTAACATTTAAGTATATGAGGTAACATATTATATGGTATTTAAAAATAAATATTAGATTTATAAGACAAAAGTAGCACTTCATATGATATGGCACGTTATGGTATCCAAATGTATATACTCACCAAATCTTGTGAGCGTATTATTACTCGTCACTATAATCATCAAAAGAAAATTTTAACTATCGTGACTAGGTGGAAAGTAGATAATGAATAAAAATATATTAGTATTTGTATAAAATCATGTATTAATATCTACCAAAGAGGTAAGTTTCACTTTCAAAAATAAGTATTGATAGTGGAAACGCCACATACTCAATGGTGGGGTCAATTAACCCATAGAAGAAGTTGTTATTATTATTATTATTATAGTATTTTTTAAATTAGTGTATAATTAATCTCATAATAATATTAATACCTATAATGCACCACACTACGTATTTTTTCTCTGAACATAGATGATAAATTTGAAATTTTTAGAAAATCACGACATAATACTTCACAAGTTTAATTTATATCACCACTACATTCAGTTATTCTATACAATTATAAATATGCAACTTTAAGTTCTGAGCAATTGCTTTACAAAGGTGAATACTAAGTTTTTTTTTTTTGTAGTTTGATTTAACGATTACTTGGTCACATATATTGAAAATAATATTTTTTATACTAATAACAAATATGAGATTATACTACAGTGATTTAAAAACGCGAAATCTCATCGAATATAATTATTAAAGTTTAATTATTTATTTGCATAATTTTTGTCAAAGCAATAGCATGAATATTTTAAAAGTATAATATACTTATTAATTGAGATATTCAATTTAGTTTGTGTTGTACTGATAATAAATGATTAACTATAGTATTGAGTACAAATAACTAAAACTAAAAATCTTAAATGACCCCACCAGCAACAATTTTTGAAGTCGCTACCGATATTGACATTAAATATTTTTTTTATTTTTATTAAATTATTATTTATCGTTCACTGAGTGGAGATTAATAAGATCCATCAATATTACTGGATAAAATTGCAGGATGACTCATTGAAAGGGGAAGTATCTTCGGTTGATATAGCCACAAAGAAGAATTTGGAGGATCTTGTGAAGGTTGGGGATCGATTATTGCAAAAACCAGTTTCCAGAGTGAATTTAGAGACTGGTCTTATGCAGCCTTGTGATCAAGGGACTAATGAAGATGCCCTTAGGAGGTATATTATAATTGGGGTGTTTGTTTTATTTTAATTTTTAACTTTTAAAAAAATTTAAACAGGTCTACTAATAGCTTATCCTTTATGATTTCTAATTTTAAATTAACAAATACAAAATCTATTCGTTAAAACTATAAGTTCACAATTTTAATAAATACTTACAAATTAAAGTATATTTGGTACGAACGAATCCAGACTGCTTTTGTTTTAAAGTGAGGTGGTACCAAGTGGCTCCGTTAATATGGGTATTTGGCAATGCTATTATTAGTAGATTTTAGCTTTTTACTATTAATTTTTATTATAAATTATAAATTTTTTTAAATACTAATAACTTTTGCTGCAACTTATGATTATCTTTTTTTTTATTTCAGCTATAAATTATAATTTTTACCAAACGCTCACAACTTCTGCTACAAACTACAACCTATAAACTATTAACAGATGTTTGCCAAACACCACCAATATAATAGCATAAATATTGATGGTATATATATATATATATATATATATATATATATGCAATGTGCATAATTCTTAACTACTATAAATTATAATCTTTACTAAGCACTCACAACTTCTGTTACAAACTACAACTTATAAACTATTAACACAAACTACAACTTATAAACTATTAACAGAAGTTTGCCACACACTACCAATATAATAACATAGATATTGATGGTATATATATATATATATATATATATATGCAATGTGCATGATTCTTAACTTCTATAACAATTTCCGATGTTGCAGGTTTGGAAAGCTGCTCTCCGAGGAGAAGCAACTCCGTGATACAAGATCGCCGGTTACACAGCCTGCAAGTGCAAACTTCAAATGATTCAACTTTAGTTTCTATGTTTAAAGTTGCATAATGATATCTAAAAAGTTTTATCTTTTAAAATGTGTAGCTTTCTTTGAAAAAAATAAAAAAAAATTAAGATGTTTGAGATAATTTTTTATAGTAATTTTTTATTTTGTTTTGTTGCCTTTTAATTAAAATATTTAATATACTTTTTTTTTTAATTTTTAATGTTTGAGATATTGACACAATTTTTTTTACTTTTTTGAGGAGAATTAATTTTTTTAATTAAAAATATTACAATAATTTTAATTTTTAAAAAGTTAAAGTGTTTAGAATGTGTATAATTTTTTTTTTTTTAAATTAAGAAATGAAAAAAAAAATATAGTTAATTTTTTTAAAAAATCAAACAGTATAACTTAAAAGCTAATTTTTTTGTAAAAAAAAAAATTAGCTTTTTTAGAAAATCAAACATGGGCTTAGAGGCCATCTCATAATTCCTAATTCACCTGTTAATTTGCTTCGTTTTTTGTTTTTTCTGTAGAACAATACCCAGGTGGGGCAAAAATAAATTTATTTATTTTTATTTATAAGCAATTCTTTTTTCAATAAATACTAACAAATAATCATGCATAATTGACAATTCATTCAGTGGCCAATTCTTCACAATTTTTATAGCAAAAAATGTCTTCTTTAATGTGACTGTCGCAACACAAAATCAAAACCATTATACAAAATATGTAAACTAAGATGTAATCTTTTCTGTTTTTTTTTTGGTCTTAACTATTTTTTGACAAAGTTGTCTATATCGTTTAACCTTTGTTTGAATTGAAGTGTTTGAAAGGAAAGTGAAAATTTAAAAAGAAAAAATTAGTTGTAATATTATTTGGTTTATTTTTTAGAAAAAAAAAAAAAGTAGATGGAAGGCAAGTGAAGGAAAAAATGATAGATTTTTTATCTCTATGAAATTTGGAGGAAATAGAGAAAAAGTAAAAAGATGACTACTATAATTTTTATAATGACAATTCTAATCTCTTATGTTTATATTAAAAGTAATAATTTAAGTTAATATAAAAATATTATAAAAGTAAATAAATTTCAAATATCTCGCTTTTTTTTATTAATTATTATCAAGCAAACAAGAAGAATGAAATAACACTCTCATTTCTCTCTTAAATAACCAAACAAGAAGGGAGATAACTTTCACAATTTCTCTTCACTTTTCTTCGCTCTTTCTCCTAACTAATATTTCTCTTCACTCTCTTTCCTTTTTAATTTAAACGAAAACTTAAATTTAAAAACTCAATATTATAGCATACATTCATAATAAAATTATGAAATTGAACGAATAAATGTTTTCATGTCAAGAGCTACAAATAAACCGAAAAAATTTAAAAATTAGCTCGGTATTCACTTCGTTAAAATGATTATTTAGATCTTAAACTTGCATATATAAAACAGTATAGAACACTTTCCCTTTTACATTCAGAGAAAGGATTGAGCAGGAGCTTTCCTTGGACAAACAAAAGAAAACTTGTGTTGTCCTAAAGAATATGAAAAAGTTAAATTTGTTGATACAATATACAATTATTGATGTAAAAATACTATAAATATTTTTATATTTTCATAATTTTTTCAACTATTACATTTGTGCCCCTACTAAAAAATATAAATTTAACATACCTCTAGACTACAGTTCCCTTACAGTTTTTGTATTTTTCTTCTGTTAATATAATTATGCCCTACAAATTATGCTCTCTCTTAAATATATAAGGAAAGCACAAACTTAACCTTTTCAAGATTACTAATGGGCACTCACTTTTTGTTTAATACAACTACTTAATGCATTAAACACTTATACACTATACATAAAAATTTATACATACGAGTGTACTTGATAAAAAAATAAATACGAGAAAGATTATCATGATCCTTTAATTGGCACTCTCACTTAATTAAAATTTTGAATCCATAATTCCATAACCTACTGCTCAAAATTAGTTCAATTTTTAAAGACTATTTGGAATGCCAAATTGGCCATATTTTACTGTTTAAAACGAGATAAGAAAAGTATATATATCATTTCCATCTCGTTAGAAATCATCTATACAAAATGAAACGGGAAAAGTACAAATTCCATCCCAACCCTACTCGCACCGAGATAGAATCTTGTATCATGCAATGTATTGTGCAATGCATAAAATAACACTATTTTAATAAATTATTAATTTTAAAACTTTATTTTTATTAAAACGATATCATTTTTAACACTAGACAAAAACATTGTAATTCTCTCTCACTCGTGCCATGAACAAAATAAATCCGTACAAATCAGGGCGTGGCAAAAATAAAAGAGATCATACCTACCTTTGCACTGCGCCTATCTCCACAATCATCATCCAGTAGGGCATCATGTAGCATCTGCACATTGACATCACACCTCCACAAACTTCAGACTCAAAAAATAAAACCTTTTTAATTTCGAAAAGAATTTTTTTTTAATAGTCTTTTTTTTGTGCATACTAATGCACACAATAAGGGCGCAACGCAAAAAATTTTATGTGCCCTTCGTAACTAAAATTTGAAATGTTAACCCGGAGGTATGTGTCATAACTCTATTGTTTGACCTTTTTTGATCTATACGTTGAGGATGATTAGCTTCACCTCCAGATCACTTACTTCATTAATATATCTTTGCACTTGCAAAATGTTCAGCCTGAGTTTTATGTTCTGCAAATCTATATAATTAAAATTTTATAATTATATACTAGTTAAAGTTTTAAATTTTATAATTATATGACAGATATAATTTTAGAGTTTACCTATAAATATGAACCTTATAATTTTAGTAAATTGTGTTGAGAGTTGAATTAAAAGATTAGAAATATAAGGGGAGGCAAAAAAATACCAAAGGTGCCGGGTAACCTTGAGGGGAGAAACGGGATTTGTGTTAATGTTCAGAGTATGGGTATTGAATTTTTGAGTATTTTTGGTCTCATAATTATACATTTTATAATTATAGTAAAATACTTGTTCTTTCGCTCGTGAACGTAAACTAAAGTAGGACGAACCACGTAAATCTTCTATGTTAATTATTTTTTTTATTTTTGTGCATGAATATTTACTTCTGTTTGCATTCGAAAATTGGTGATTAAATCCCAACAAATAGTATCAGAGCTGACGGTTAATGATTCGAAACCATGGTGGGTGATCGGAACAAGATACAATTTTTTCAGTCCCATCCGATATAGATTAAAAATATTTTTTTGCACAAAAAAAAATAAGAAGAGAGATAGAATCTGATTAAAAGGCGAATAGCAGCATCGAAGAACCGCTAGAATCAACTGTTTTGCGCCATCAAGTCTCGGATTATATTTGATACATGCATGTGGCTATTGCGGAATTGCATAGGCGAAAACAAGGTGGTATAGTTTTTTATTACATTATTGGTTGGAGTAATTTTCTTCAACGAAGACCAAATACAATTTTGTAAATCCACTGACATTAGTTTCTTATAATATCTATATTCCAATTTCTTATAAAATCCATATTCCAATCAACATGCCAAAGTTGGTGCACAAATTGGGATCAAAAGGTGAGTTTGATTGGGCGGTGATATCATTCTTGATTCTTGCTGACGAATTTAAAATTTTTCAGCACTGAAAATTTATCGGTACGTTTAGAATTTTTAATTTTTGAATAGTTTGACAAAATTAGATAAATTTGGCTAAAATCGAATTTAATCAAAGGCAAACGAATTTGACTACGAATAATCATAGGTAATGAAAACAATTTAGTTCAATCAATGACGAAAAACTAATCAACAACAGATGCAACTAGAATGTTGGTTGCAGATGAAGTCAAGTTATACGGTGATTTTTTTTCATTAAACAATAATTAAGAACCAATACAACTCGAAGAATAAGTACCTTGACGGTGGACATCTCCACGAATTGGGACGCCATACTAGTTTGAATGTGATTGAATGTGATAAATCACTCTCGACAACAGAATCAACATTTGACACTGACTATCTTCAAGAAAAAATTCAAACTAAGGTGAAAATTTTTGAGTACGTATCTTATATTCTGCGAACTCATATAATTAAAGTCTTATAATTATATGGTTGTTAGGGTTTTAAGATTTTATAATTATATGACGATGTTTACAAAAAACAAGCAAATCTCCTTTAAAGAGGAAAAATTCTTCAAAACTATCAACTGATTGCGCACTAAGGTCATTTTGTCGTGTTTCAGGATTTTGTTAGAAAATAACAACAACTGGAATCAAAAGTAATAAATAAATTTTATTATTTCAATAGAAACAGATAATAGAATTTATTACAAAAACCAAACTTAATCCTACGAATTTAAATAAAACAACTTGAAAGGAAAATTATAATAAAAGTATATAAAAAAGAAAAAGATAAAAGATAAGCAGTTTACCAAATTGTATAAAGGTCCCTTTCTTGTGTTGCTGAATGGTCTTTTATATATTGGTTTGCAACTGCTTCTAACCGCTCCGAAACCGTCTCCATCATAGATCAACTTTAGTAGTGGGCAATTATTCAGAGGTGTGAGCAATCATTTTTGGTTCACGATCTTGCAACTGCTCCACAATGTGTATTAAACATGATTCTGGCACAAGAGAATAAGTGCTATACAACACTTGTCCACTTGAGAGAAAGTAACAACTGGCCTATGACACATGTCAACTATGCCACATTCATAATTGTTCCCTCGACGTACTCGAAAAGAAATAAAGAAATTAGGCTACTGACTTACTTGGTGAGTCTTAATAAATTCTAAATCCCTTCACTTGACAAAATTTGAATGATGTTAAAAAAGAATTGAGATTCGATGAGTCTTTTAATGTTATATGAGTCATTCAGTCATTGATTTTTTATACTATTTTTGACCATTTTATTCGACGAATCATTTAATCCTTGTCGATATAATTTGAGAAAATTTGACATAAACAGACGGTTAGAGTTTTAAAGTTTACCCCTAAATATATATTTTATAATTCTAATAATTTGTGTAGAAAGTTAAATCAAAGAAGTAGAGATATAGAGAGCCGGGGCAAAATATTTTCAAAGTGATTTTATAATTGTATGACAGCTCGGGTAACTTTGAGCCAAAAAACAAAATTTGTTTCAAAACTTGAATTGTGGATATTGAATTTTAAGATATTTTGGGTCTCATTATTATACATTCTATAGTTATAATAGATTATTCTCTCACCCGTGAATATTGACAGATTGTGTCGAATCACGTAAATCTTTATATGATTTTTCTCTTTGGTGTGTGCATGACTGTCCTTCCGTTTTCGTTCAAGAATTAGTGTTTAAATCACAACATAAAATTCTCATCAGTTTTCATTTTGACTTGGTACAGAACACCTCCCCGAATCTCGCCAAGAGAAATGAACTAAGAAACTTTCAAGAACTAAACAGTCTAAACTAGCAAACTCCCAGTATCTAAGTACAACACACTCGATCTACAAGACGATTAACAGCACAAGGTTGGAACAATTTCTACAAGCAGAGAAAAATAAACACATCATCCGGAGGGGGAGGGGGGGTTGTCAAATTCTGCATATACAGATATGGAAACTGCGACAACGATAGAGAGAAAACAAACCCACTAGCCAGACATGAATGATATTGCTCGCCTGAAATCCAAGGATTTGAGCGCTAATTCTGGGAAATGCTTCCCGTCCGGCACCCACAACCCACCTTTATGGGGCAGAAGTACCTGCGGTGGGCTACTCTTTGCCGCTTTGCCAACTTTGTCAGCTGGGTCTTCCTTCTTTTTCTTCACAAATTCAAAAAACTCTGCTACTTGGCGTGCATACCTTGACAAATGGCGAGTTGAAGAGGGTAAATTTAACAGTGTTTGCACATTGGCAGATTGAAAACACAACGGCAAGAAGGCACAAATAAAACACCCACTTTTTATAATTATAATTAACCTACAAATATGAAACAAAAAAAAAGAGCCAAGCTCCAAAGAAAATAGATTTATGGGGAAAAAAAGGATATTGCAGAAATATGATAGTATTTTTTAGACCAAAATATCTATGTTTTTGCCTCCACAGACACTGCACCATCGAAGGAAGCAATAGAATAACAACCTCGTGGTTAAGGAAATTTGACGAGTCTAAGAGCAATAATGCCTTAAATACCAAAACACAACAGCTAACAACGTGGACTGTTTTCAGATTAAGCTCCACCAAAATAAAAAAAACTTTTCATAATTTTGAAGGTGCATCTTATGTTTAATAAACTCCAGTATGAGTGTCGAGTGTGAGTCTAACAGTCAGACTCATCTAATTAATGTTAAGGGCACAACAATACTTATATTCCTTAATATATTTCTTTTATTTTTTAAGATAAATAATATTTACAAGGTTTAATAAAACATTTCATTCATAATATAAGAGTTTATACATAGTTCTATAATAATTTCAAACTACTAAACATGCTTACTCTGTGAACATCCGACAAAAAATATTGAACACATGAGAGTTTAGAAGAGGACATGTACCATAGACATCACCATTACCATCACAATATACCTCCCCCTTTTGTTCTTGTAGCATTTTCAACTTGGAAGAAATTACTAAAACCTTGCTAATGAACCTATTTCCTTCTTTTTGCCATACTTGTCAAAAAAGGAATCTGTTTCTTTGTGCCACAGACACTAATTCTTACTTTACCACCTTTAGCATCTCATGGTGGCATGAATTTTGACTGAGCAAGTTTTCAACACAGTATTAACTAGTCAGTTTTGTCATCATGGAAGAAAACGCTACTCCTTATTGAGGAATCTATTTCTTTGCGTTACATATATCAAAAAATCTCTCGCTCCTTAACTGCTGCTGATTTTAGCTTGTCATTGTTATACGGTCTTGAATAGAATTCAACCCCAAAAGCTAGCTATTGAGGTGAGGGTGCCCTCAGGCGACGTAGAATTTCACTTCACACCCTCCTTCACGTGCAGAATGCTCACTCGGCAGCACATGCCGTGTGCAGGACAAGGACACGCACCCTATCCAACCCTGGTACTTCAACTTTGATACCATGTTATACGGTTTTTAAGTAGAACTCAACTCCAAAAGCTAGCTATTGAAGTGAAAGTGCCCGCACGCTTGTATACTACATATTACTTTTGTACTCAGTCATTATGGCATGAATTTTGACAACTATTCATTGTTTCAATGCAGTATTAACTAGTTAGGCTTTTCATACATTTCTCACCTATGGCAACATTTTTTTTCACACTCATGGTAACATTTTTTTCAAAAAAATACAAATGTTACTCTAGGGTAGGTGTTTTATAGGTACAAGTAAATTTTATAAAAAAGAAGTAAATACAGGAATGCTACCCATATACAAAAGAGAACAAGTTCGTATGGGCAAAAAAATCCTACAAAATCGAAGATCAGTCAGGGGAGGGAATACACTCCCTTGGCTCCCTACTATACTAAAATACAGAAAAGAGTATTCTTAAATCCATACAAAGGACTATCAATGCCATCACAATATCCTTATTAAATAAAATGCCATCAATATATTGGCTATTTCTCTCCCGCCAAATGGGACACATCAAGCAAAGGAGGATTATAACACATGTATTCCTTGGCCTATTTCCCAGTCTTGCCCTTCACCAATAATGTAGTTCTTTCTATCACGCCTACAAGGAACACCCAAACCACACTAAACCCAAAGATGACTAGAGTGCAAAGCTCCCAAACCAGTGGAAAATGAATAAGGGCATGTGCCACCGACTTGCTATCTCGCTTGCACATACAACACTAATTCACAGTCACTCATCAACCTCAAATCATATTATCAGTAACAACTTTGCACTATTATGTACACCACAGAAAAATTGCAACCTTAGATAAAGCATATGTTCCCCAGCTAGCCTTTCAACGAAACAAAGCATTATGGCCACCCCATTATGCACGGGTTTTTCCCACCTAAATGACAAATTGAGTGGAAGCGACATTTGCTTCTCCCATCTCATCTTACCACATCTCGCCTCCAATTATATAAATAAAAGACATTAGCATTTATATACATAAATTTATTTTTAAATTAGAAAACATTAAAAAAATACATTTATCTCTCATTTTACCTTTATTTATTATTTTTCATCTTTTTAATTCTGATCATTCATGAACCATTGTTTCGCTTTTTACCATATTACCTCTAACTCTTAGGGCTCGTTTGATAACCTGGACTGGATTGGATTGAATTAGTAGTGAGGTGGGATTGGTAATGAGATGGGATTGGTAATGAGATGGGATGGGATTGGTAATGAGATGGGATTGGTAATGAGGTGGGATTAATTTTTTTGTGTTTGAATTGAGTGGGATTAAATGACGGACTAAATAATAATTTACGATTATATTAAGTTAATTTATTTTAAAATTAACTTAAATAAATTAATAAGTTAAATTTTATGTTATTGTTAAATTTTATGTTATTTATTTTAATATTTTAATATTTCTTATTATTTTTTAAAATTTTTAAATTCACTCCTTAATCCAATCCTTCCTAATCCCGCACCCCCCTCACTAGTTATCCCTCATTTGGCGAGACTATTAATCCGGAGGCTTAACAAACGTGTTATTAGACTATACTTCAGACTAATAGTCCGAGCGGACTATTAGTCCGCCAAAACAAACATGGCCTTATTAATATATCTTCCCTTTCAAAATATACAAATTACACCCGATGTGTTCCTGCTCCAGCTCCCATAAAATAAGGGATGAGAATGAGAAGTTACAAACCCATCCCTGCCTGTCCCATTGTCATTTCTATCTTGTATCCCTACTAAGGACGCATCCCTACTAAGGACGCAGGTTCTTTAACGCCTCCAATAGTTCTACGTGAGAATAAACCCTACAATAGCATCAACTACAACCATCTTTATCGAGCGAAAAAATGGGGGGGAACATAACTCTCTTTAACATATATAAACAAGCGCGTTTGAATAAGCCTCGGTGGTTTAAATAGAAACAAATGAGGGCTCCGTACTGCAATCCTTGTCGTGAGCTTATTGAGATGAAAAGTACCCAGTCTATTCTACACTTACTCACAAGTCTCATTCTACTTATTGCCCTACCCTATGATTTCTTGAGTTCACTCGATACCTTTCTTTTCTTAAACCTACTACATTACCATGTTAAAAACACTAGCTAATTTAATGACCATAACATCAAGTTCGCTCTTCTTCATGAGAATAGGAGTCAATGTTTTTCTTTTTTTAGCTATTTTTATTTGTGAATTTTTTATGGACCCACCTCATCCGCTGACTCTACGATCTTTTTGACTTTAAGAATGTTTTAGATGAGTACAATGTACAAACTCAACTTCACCTAAGAGGAAGCTAGCTAACAAAGGTGTGCGCATCAAAAAAAAAAACTAACTCTGGTGTATCAAATGTACACCTCAGGTGACCATATCAATCATCTGGGATGAAGATTTGTTAGAGGTTCTTTTATTTGTTAACTTCTCACAAATTTTTTGTTGTACCAAATGTACACCTCAAGTGACCATATCAATCATCCAGGGTGACAATTTGTTAGTTGTTCTTTTATTTGTTAACTTCCCACAAATTTTGTTGATGGTATTCCTAATATCTTCCATCAAAATAAATTTCAGCCTGAAACTTTGGTAATAAACAAGGTACTATATATAGGGGTGTCAATAGACAAGTTTGGTCACATGACAGGAGACATACATTTATGAACTTCAATGGAAGCTATGAATCGACCAACCATTAGTTTTGCACTTCAACTTAATCCAACCATTTAAAGGGAGGTAGAATAGGACAACCTATAAAGATTTTCACTTAGGCCTACTAGAGGCTAAGTTACAGATAAGCACTGTGTTACTTTAACAGTCCATACTGTAACTCTTCTTAAAACCTGACAACAGTTGGCTTCCAGATTGATTTAGATATGTTCTTATTTTTAAAATAGGTTCACTTCTCTGCCACCAAGGCTGCCATAAAATCCTCATCACATATATGTGTGTGCCTATGCATGTATCAATCAGACAAACATTTTGAAGGACACCCAATAAGTTAGATATACAACTCATGTGCCTTCATCCTGATTTGATGGGTTCTCATACATGACTTCCAATGAAATTCCAGGCATATTAGGCAGCCAACATATACAAAATGGTACCAAGTGCTTCAGATCTAGAATCAAAACCAATGAACATACATCTACCATTCAAGACCTATTTTATGCAAGTAATGATGAACCTGATTCAAAGATAGTGTGTACAACTAGGGTTATTCCACATTTCTCATTTTAAACAGGTACTAGAGATATTAGAGAACGTGCAACATTGAAATCATACACTTCCACACCGGTGTGGAACTATCAAGAAGTCTGTAGTGATATGTCCTAGATTCATCTTTCTCAACACTGCTATTTAGATTCTCTGCATAGAAACCTTGATGGAGTGACTGAACTATCCTAAAGGTAAAGGTATATGCATGAAATCTTAACCATTATGGGATTTCCTTGGGTGACTGACATCACCTGGGGAAAAAAATCAAGCTCGCACAAACCATAAATACAAGAGAGGAAAGGATAGAAAGCAGCAAACTTTACAAGGGTTTCTTATTTTATCTAACTTCTTTAGTTTTGGAAAATGTCTCGAGAGCTAACACACAACACAAACACAAGCACAACAAAGAGGGATGTACATTAGCAAAACCAAATTGAGCCAAAACAACCTGTTGTGGTCAGTGATCAACACCCATCCTAGAGTAGGAATGACATAACATAAAGCAGCTACTAACACACCAAACAAGAAGTGCATGCACAGCATATATATCAGTGTAGTATAATTTTAGAGGAGGTTAAGTCTAGTAGCATTATTATTCCAGACTGTAAATTACTGATCTCAATCCATTCTGGAGAAAGAAACAGTATAATTTTCCTCGTATTCTGTCCAGGTTTATTTTCGAGTCTGTACAACATAAAGCACTCTCAGGCTATTTCTTCCGCCCCTCCAGAACTGAGTACCGTTTGTTTCAGTCAGCATCCTGAAAAGTGAATCAGATGCTGTTTTCCACTAAAGCACATCTTACTAAGTGGTGGTCGGACTGTGACAGAGATACAATTATCCATAATGGAGAAATGGGTCTCAGAGACCAAAACTGACAAGCAATAACTAAGAATGGCGGATCCCAATTTTCCCATATATTTTTATTACATGGTTATAAAATATGTTAACTAGTAAGGCTACAGTGGTTGCTTAATGTTAGAAATTTGTATGGTGAAAATATTAGCTAAATCTATGTTCATATAGTGAATAATTTAGGTGAGCTGAGATTTAAATATTTTTTTATACTATATTAAGATTTTGCCCCTGTTTTAGTAAATAATAGTTCTTCCAACAAGATGTTATGCGGCTATGTAAGTGAGTTTATTTTTTATATTATTATGATTACAAGTGTGTGCTATTATAAGAGGAGGAAACACCCCTTACAAAAGGGAAGGACTCCCACAAAAGAGAGAGAGAGAGCTAAATAACCTCCTCTACGGTAACCACTATATCAAAAAGAGGAAATCGCAAAATTAAGTACACTACAAAGTAAAAAGTATGTTTCACTAAATGTGCATCTCTCTCAGACAACCAACTGCATATGTCAACCAGTGGTACACCTTTCAGACTATACAGCAGCATAACACCATCAAAAAAACAATCTTTTATTACACTTCAACCAAATCAACCACATCAAGCACAATGGAACCAAAAGCCGTGCCTTTCTTCTCTCTCTTGCCACCTTACCCTCCTTTCAAACAGACAACACAACACCTCAACTCCTCAAAAATCCAACAATACCAAGAAGCAACAAAACATAACTCCACAACTCCATAACAAACTTGCAATGTATAAAGATGTATAAAGAGAAACAAATTCCCCTCATTTTTACCAATACAACACCAATTAGTTATCACATGGCCCCAATGAGTTAAATTATTAATAGTAAGAATCTTGTACTGTGCTACAGAACAATATAAAAATACCACCTTTGACGGAGCTCTCAACTTCCAAACACGTATTCAGGGAAAATTGACCTAGTGCTAGCGAAAAAGCACCTATAGGACTTCAATAATCAAATCTCTTCAATCACCTCCCCACTTAATGGCGTCAACTCCTCCTCCCCACTTAATGCACGTACAATAATTGGTCCATCTCCCAATCTTTTGTGTTCCTCCTCAGCCCTATATTCCAAAAAAAGTAACCAGATGCCATCCTAGCAGAGTAGGACCCTAAGCATCTTTTTTCCTAACCAAAAGAACAAAAAGAAAAAGCAGCAGGAAACAGTCTACAAAGACCATCGCCACAAAACCATTTATCAAACCAAAAACTATTTCACTCCCCAGCAACCTACATCAAAATAAATGTACTTTGAAAACTTGTCCCAAGCTTTACCAATCCTTAGACTTAATCCACATTCTCTAATCTGATGCATTCAAATCCCTCACTTTTTTTTTCTCATGACCTGGGAAATCTTTGAACTCACCACAAGATGGTAAATTGGGGAGTAGGCGAATCCACCTGTAGATCCATGCACCAAATAAGACAAGGCATTGCCAGCGAAACAAGATATCTGAATTTACAGTTGGTTCCAATAACGACCAAAACCCCTCCCATTCCAACAAAATGATTTCAATCCTCATTGGCACAGAAACAAGGAGTCCCTCTTCTTTCCTCCTCTTTCCATATCTTACTATACTTTCTCCATCTTGTCCTAATTAAATGAGTAGTAGAAGTTCCTTAGCTCCATATTTGATCTCCTCTAAAGTAGAAGTTCTTAGCTCCACATTTGATCTCCTCTGAAAACAACCTTTCTTCGCAAAACTTCTCCATGGACCAACCCACCATCATTCCTCTCCTCAACGGCCCCAAATAGTCTCATAACCTCCTCCCACAGACCACTGAATGAAACTCCCAAAAATTTACTCACATACTTGGTTTTCTTTAAACGCATTTGGCAACCTTCGGCTAAACCATCGTCAAAATATCGCAACCCAAAGATGAACTTTGATGCAGTAGGCACCCCAACCCACCTTAACCATCATCAAAATATCCCTCATCCTCCACCTTGATTTGAGACCACCTGAGTTGGCATCTCATTGTCATATCGTCATCGTCCTACGGAAACCCACCACACAGATCTCCGATGGCCTTAAACACTTGTAGATCATACAAATGTGCTGACAAAAAACTGATATTGTCCCAACACTCATGAGGCCCTGACCCAAGCTTATATCACCCACCGAATGATGATCACCAGTCTAGTAACTGTTGTCCGGCGAAAATCCAATGCCCTTCAAAGATACAACTATCCTACTCCATCAACAAAAAACCATAGAGATAGTAGGCTGTAGGCCCATTAGTCCAGGATCTCCACTCTAGCTAAAACTTGCCGTCTTTGAACCACACACATTTCTTTAGCATGGAAGCTGTTGAAATAGGATCAATGTCGCCTTGACCCAACCAATCAACAAAACAAACTAGAAACTCCACAGCCTCTCTTGATGAGTCGTACTCCACGGTGAAGTCACAATCGGAGCTCCACATTTCCTCCACTCATAGCCTCTGCTTCGACCAGGATGGAAACCCAGTCCACCCTAGGAAAAGCGAGGCCTTCTAGATCAAACCCCGAAAGAACCTTGGCAAAATCTTCCCATCCATAACTGAAAGGAGACTGGGGGATACATAGGGTCCGGCTCTTCAAAAAAGCCATACGGCGAAGCCTCCACAAAACACCCAACTACATTCCCCTTGCACTGGTACGCCTCTGCTCTTAGCTCACTCTTCCTGTGACCCACACCCCTCTTGAGCTTTGTTGCCTCCATCGACTGCACTGAGAAGGATCATTGAAAGCTTCAGCAACGAAGTCAAAGTTTTACTCTCAATTCGAACAGTTTTTCATGGAACGCCATTTATTGACAGTGCACTCAATTCATCGGTGGCATGCTCAGTTCATTAGAGATCTAACAGTTCAATCAATTAAAAACATTTGAATGATTAATGTGAGTTTGTTCGTTACTTCTAACAAATAAATTCCATTCATTGTAATAAACTAAAAATGCTATACCGGAATGCATGTGTACCACACCAGTAAGGAGAAGGAAAACACTGTGGTCCGGAACAAATAACTATGCCCCAGACTACTTTCAAGCCTCCCAAAGAAACTAGACACAATCCTCATCAGGGATGGGCAGTTTGGGGAGGGAGTGAAGATTAGTTCTTATAACTGGGTCTTCCGTGTGGAAAATGTAGACGAGTCTAAAGAAAAGAGACGTTATATCCCACAACTCATTTCGAAATGTCATAATGCATGGGATTCCAACCAAAAAAAAAACAGATGACAATCAAAATATAGTAGGTAGTAATCAGAAATAGAGAAGGCAGAATTATCTTACTCCCGCTTTGCTTCAATATCTCTGCCAAAATCAATGTTTGGTTCGCAGTCCAGAACCAAAGCAGGAACCTGAACGTAACAAACTGATAAGGAGAACAGTTTGTGTATATCCAAAAGTCAAGTGTATTGATAATGAATAATACCTTTTGGATGCTAGAATGCATATGATCACCCTCCAAATAGAACACGCGGTCCCTTATATCAGGATGTAAAGAGCGGTCCATATGGTGGGGTAGCTTACTGACAGACAATACCCCATGATTTCCACTTTGGAAAGGGAAAAGCCAATTCTCGTGTTTTTCATGCAAGTCACGAAGATACTCCAGGGAGACTCCGCCTTCCTCTGCTCTCTTGCGTAGCAGCATCCGCTTATGGCATGTATCCGGGGTTGCTCTAAGATAGATAAAACCATCGGGAATAAGCCCAGGCAAGCAAGAAACAACTGGATCAAACCACGAGTCGTAAATGCTGATCTCCATCTCATTCATCCAGTTAGCTTCATGAACAGCTCGCACAAAGACCTTTAATCAAGTAATCAGATAGATGCATCAGCCATGAAACTCTTGTGATCTCTTGAATGGTATTGACAACATGAAGAAAAAGGAAAGAATTGCCCCGTTTTACTCAAATCAGTTTCAGTCATCATCGAATGCAAAAACACAATCACAAAATACAGATTTCACTGAAAATTAATGAGTTGAATTTAAGATGAATGCGGAAATTTACGAAGCCACACCGACATTCGAAACGCTAAGCATTTAATCATAATCAAATAAAGAAACGAACACACGGTATGATGCATACCATCCTGTCGCTGAAAACACTCCTCTCCATTAACCTGAGGGGCTTAATTCCACCTGAAGACTCCCTCTCCTGCATAACTCTTGTAACAAACACATAGTTTTGGAAGGTGTATGCATATCTCTGTGGCTCAGCATAAAAAGCATCCAATATATTAAAGTGATCTGGTCCAACATCCTGCCACTTGTTTATAGGTTCCGGCACAATCTCAACAAGATCTTGCAGCTCAAGCGTTTCATTAGCAATTCTCTGCAGGAACGTTGTCTTCCCAACACTGATATTTCCCTCAACGCAGAAAGTGAGTCTTTTCTTACGGATTTGATGCACATCAGAATCGAAACTGTCCTCCTTTAACTCTTCATCCACGGTCTTTTTAATAAAAGTAGTTATACTTTCAGCATGGTTTCTGTGTATAATTCCAACTGAACTCTGTAAAAAGTCAACCATCTTGTGGCTTGACTTCCCAAAAAACTGCAGGACAGCAAAAAAAATTCCAGTAACGCATGCCTGAAATACGGATTTCCTTCAAGTCACATGAAAAATGAGCTAGATTCTTGGCTTTAATTTAAAAATCACTTGAATAGATCCACAGTTCCAAAATTTAACAACTATCAACTACTAGCTAATTTAACAACCTGGCTTAGGTATAATTGAGTGGAAAAATTTTAGTGAAGTTACATTCAAACAAAAGTCAGACAATTAGCTAAAAGCTCAACCATAGTAAATTACCACTTGGGAGAATAACTTAGAAGTGATAAAAGAAATAAAAATGATACTTGCACATATAATGCATAACCGACCGAGCACAAATAAGACACAAAGATGAAAACTCTAAGTACTCAAAGTTTGTTGTCAATAAACTCAGAGTACTCTGAGTTTTCATCTTTGTGTCTTATTTGTGCTTGGTCGGTCATCCGTCGTCTCTGCATGTGGACTCTCTCTAAATGAAAGGGTCAAGTAGAGTCAGTCATATAACCAGACAACCCAGATAAAGTAGCATTTTGACCCCAAAATTCCTGCCATAAATAATTACAGACTTGCTTGAGAATAACATAGTGTTTGTGGCACACACTATGTGTGTTCAATCGTTAAATTTTTGCAAGAAAAGTGTAGAAGAGAGAGAGAGAGAGAGAGAGAGAGAGAGAGAGAGGAGGTTTTCAGAAAAAATGAAGTGTTACAAAAAATTGAATTATGGTTTCAAAATTATAGAAAAATATAGAAAATACAGAGGAAGTGCAGATTTTCAACAAAAAAAAATTAAGCCCTTACAAAAGACTTATTGCAGTTATAGAAGCGGTTACAGGAGCATGAGCCAGCTTCGTTTATACCAAATATTTGTTTTATATTATACTAGTGTTCGTGGCACACCCTATGTACGTTTAATTGTTAAAATTTTCAAGAAAAAATGCTGAATCAGTAAAAGATAAATTAAATCAAATGATATACTTGAAATTAAAGTTTTGAACAAAGGGAAGGGGAGAGAAGATGGAAATCTTGAAGAAAAAAATGAAGCAATTCCAAGAAAAATAGAGAGAGTGCAGATTTTCAGAAAAATTCAAAACAATATGGGTTACAAAGGCGTAAGTTGGGTTCGCTCATACTACCAAGTGAGATGTTTACTGCATTATAAGTATAGATTACAGATACATTCATCAGGAAATGAAATAAACAATCACCCAGAAACATAAATAGCAAACACAATAGATCAACCACAATGCAGCATAATACCTTGTCCTTATAGAGTTGTTTGAGCTCTGCAACACCTGCAATACCCTTCTCCACTAGCTTCCTCAAATTCCTCGGCCCCACGCCCGGAATTGTCAACAAATCAGGATTTCCCGGCGGCGCCTCTCCAACGGACGAACCCTTCTGCCTCCGATGCAATCTCATAGGCTTTTCCTCCGAGGCCGAAGCGGCCGAAAAAACCTTCTCGTTCTCCGCCGCACCATTTTCAACTCCACCTTCCAAATTCGTTGAACTCTCGGCAGCGGAAACTGCCGAGGCCGCGGCCGTTGCCGGAAAACCCTGAACCGAAGCAGTGTGAAACCAGGCTGAGCGAGACCCTGTTCGGCTCTCCTTGAGCACAACCCAAGCCCTCAAAGAGTCCGCGTTGTCAAGTGAGCACCGGCAAATACGGCAACAGTTGGTGGGAAAAAACCGAGAAGTGACAGCGGTGGAAGGGTTTTTGGCGAAGGAAGGTAGGGCAGAACCGCCGGGAGATGGATGGATACGAAGAGTTGTGGCTGGAGGCATTGTAGGCTGCGGCGGCGGTGGGATGTGAGTAAGAAAACGCTTGGTTTTGTTCTTGTTATGGTAATTGGTGTTAAACCCCAGAGAGAGAAAGGTGGTGGTGCGGGTGGTGGTGAAAGGTAGAGAGAGAGAGGGAATGGGAGTGTTACCGGCCGTGCAGAGAATGGGGCCCGGAGGGCTTCGACGCAACAGCTTCTGCATTCCTTCCAAGCATTTCACAGTCAAAACCAAGAAGCCCTTCCCCTTTGAAGAGATAAACAGAGGCTAATTAGTGTGTATATATTTGTGTGAATATGTGTATATATATATATATATATATAGAGAGAGAGAGAGAGAGAGAGAGGAGGAGGAGGAGGAGGAGGAAGAAGAAGAAGAAGAAGAGAGAGACACACACACACACACACACAGAGGCGGAGGAGGAGGAGGAGGAGGAGTAGGAGACGGTGGCGTACGACGACGACGACGACGAGGAGACGGCGGCGGCGGAGGAGGAGATGGAGGAGGAGGAGGGAGAAAGGGAGAGAGGGGGAAGAACAAGGGTTTTACTTTTGGCTAAGCTGGGATTTTGAAATCGCGAACGGGTTTTGATTTAGCATTATTATAGAATTAAGGAGTATAATCGTACCCGCCCAATGTTAGGGTTCCGCTGTTCACGGATGTGCAGCTAGGGATGTCCGTGAACTGAATTGCGAAATTTTTAATAACTCTTTTGGGAGAGAATTTTTTTTTTTTAATTCCTTTAAACTTTTTAACGATTTCAACTCATAAATCTAATTAATTTAACGGGATTAAAAGATTATAAAATATTAAAAATAATTTTTAATATTTTATTAGTTTCTAACAAATATTTAAAAAATTTATTACAAAATATTTTTAAAAAAAGTAAATGTAACGCGTCAATTAAAAATAATAAAAACTATTTAATAATTATAATTAAATTTCTCTAACATCAACGTGTAATAATAATCAATATGGTGAAAAAATAAATTTTCAATAATAAATGCTCTAAATACTTTTATAAATAATATATATATATATATATATATATATAATTGATATTTATCGTATATAATAATACGATAACTAATATATACTTTAAACGAATTACATTAAGTTAATGGCGAGTTAAAAAAATATAATTCACAATCAATTCGATTATTTTATTTTTTTTATTCAATCCACTCAACTCAATCCGTTCACTTGTATAGCCCGCACAAATTAGCATTAGTTAATGCTCAAGGGGTTGAACCCGAAAATGAATCGAACCAATCAGATGGGTTTGGCCTAGACCTAAACAGGTTAAGTTCAGACGTTTGGTACCCACAAAAATGTCAAGCCGAGATGCGTAGTCACGGAACTGAGCTCATAAGAGTAATTGAGGTAATGTGTCAAGAGTATCAAATAATAATAATGAAGTTGTTGAGTTACGAAATATTTATGGAAGATGTGTTTTTAAGATATAAGAATGAAGATGTGTTACTGAGATATAAGAATCAACGAAGGTAGTATGTCCGTACCGTTTTACATTAATGATAACTAACATGATTTACTTTCTTGACAAAGAATTACCTTTAATATGGCGAGAATCAAAGTAAGACCAAGAATAGATGGTTCGGTTCACTTGAGAGAATGATGCATTTTTACCCAAAAAAATCACTAAGATCTACTATAAATAAGAGATTGTATACCTCAAAATACATACTTTTTTTTCTCATAAAATTCTGTTAAAATAACTAGAGAACTCATACTTGGAGTTTTTTACTCTTACAACTTATAAGGCACTAACTTAAGTATTAAATGGGCTTTTGGTGTAGTTTCTTTTTTTATTTTCTTTATGTAGATTTTTGTATGTGGTTTTTTTTTCTTTTTTATGAACCTTTTTATTATTTTGGTTTTTATTTTTTTATTTTTTATAGTTATCATGATAAAATGAATATAAAAGTCTAGTCATTTTTGCTCTAGTTGAAAAAATCTTATTAAAAAATCTTATATGATTTTAAGGCGTTTTTTTTTATTTAAATTTTTTTTCATTTTATATGATTTTTTTTATTTTTTAGTTTTTTTTTTTAGTTTTTGATTTATCGTAATGACAAAAATCTAAAAAGTATCATTATTTTAATTAACATAAAACATTACTATAAATATATATATATATATAAACTTAAAAAAACTATTCTAAATAGTGCTAAACATCCTTACGAAATCATTAATAGTAAGTGCTAAGTTCGTTTGACAATTTATTTTAAATTAATTTTTTATATTTACGTCATCTTAAATCAAAAGGTTTTGATGGGGTTGGATAACCAGATTTTTTAATTTTTTAAATTTTAAATCAAAAAATTTAAAAAATAATTTTAAATTAGTTTGACAAACGGGAGCTAATTGACAAATCAAAACAGCTTATTTGCACTGCTAGTAAACATATTATTGTGGCACCGAATGTACGATTTTGTCCCAATTTTTTTATAATTGGCCATCGGGCTATGACGTGTCTATAAATTTTTCACTAACAGAAAAGTTCCCTCGTTTTTTTCTTTGTTTCTATTGATTAGAACGGTTAGGCGTTTGGTTTAATTTTTTTTTAAAGAGTATTTTTTTTGTTCTTTCTAGAAATTGTTTCATTATTTTAGGTTTTTTATTTTTTAGTTTTTGGTAACGAGAGTATATCTGTCGGAATTACGGTTATGGCGCACTATAAGATTTGTTTACGAACTAATAATTATTTGTATTTAATGACACTTTAACGTAATTTAACTATAATTAACGGCGACTCTTGCTATGCATAATTCTATGTAATTTTTTATTTTATTTTATTAGTACATATTTTATTATTCTAGTCTAATAAAAATATTTAAATACATAAAATACATTATATTCTTATCTAGAAAAGAACTTAACAACAAGTTGTTTAATAATTAACAATTTACCCCCTTGTTAGAGGTATTTAAACAATGTATGCAATTAAGTAAATAATTTTACAAATAAATGGACCACATCTACTTTTTTTTTTTTTTGATCAGAAAATGAAATAAAGAGACTTAACTCAACAAAATATCATTAACAACTAAATCTCGAATAAGGCTTGGCAATCATTGAGCCAAATTTTACTTTTTTCCATTGAGAGTGCCAACCGTGATACAACGTGGGCGACATCATTCCCTTGCCTCTTTATATGGAAACATACATAGGTAGTGAAAGATCTAATGAGCGCGCGACTGTCATCCATGATGTTTTCCCAGTTGGAGAGATCCTCATCCTCCTGATCAAATGCATTAATCACCTTAAGTGAATCGCCTTCTAGATGGAGCTTTCTTATCCCTCGTTCCTCAGCAAAGCGTAACGCAAAGAGAGTCCCATCTACCTCCGCATGGTCTGCATCCAAAGAGTTCCAGATGGGCATTGCCCCCGCAGCTAAGGGTATACCCTGATTATCCCTAACAATGAAACCAAGCCTTGTTCTCTCATTGATGCATCTTGATGCATCAAAGTTTATTTTTATGAAGTCAGCTGTTGGCCATGTCCAAATTACTTTGTGTGACTTTGATTTTGCGGGTCCCGTGGTAGCAAATCCCACAGATGCAAAGTCTTCTAGTAGCTTGCCTGCTAGTTGGACAATTTCTTTGGGTGATTTTGGAGGCTCAGACATGTCCCCCATCTGTCTATAATTTCTTTCTGACCATAATCGCCAATTAATCATGCAAACGAAGTCATAGGCACTCCTCTCTAGCTTGGTGGTCATCATTTCTACCTAACTCCTAAAATCTCCTTTCTCCTTCAATTGATTCCAGTCCCCCCGGTGATTTACTTGGTTCCAGACCTATGCAGCAAATGTGCAATCTCTCAAGCAATGGATAATCGTTTCAACTTTTTGCCCACCACTATACATAGGAGGGATCTTGGATAACCATTTTATGGTACAAATGCAGTCTTATCGAAAGGATATTTGTACAAGCTCTTCACATAAAGATTTTTACTTTGTTCGGAACTTTGGCTGACCAGAGTCTTCTCCAAAACCCAGAAATCACTGAAGAGTCCAAGGACCCCGCTTTATCCCCTTCTGCCTCCGCCGCTAGGTAACAGCCAGAACGAACTGTGTATCTCCCATTATCTATGTAGTGCCAGATCAGTTTGTCTTCCCTTCCTATCCTGCTGATTGGGATAGAGCTGATTAGGTCACTCTTGAAGCGTAGAAACAATTGGCATAACAGCCCCCTATTCCAGCCTGGATTGTCCTCCTGAAGTAAATCTACCACCATAAGATCAGGAGCGTTGAGCCATCTTGGACTAATTATTTTGAATTCGGGTTCCCTTGGTATCCATCTGTCCTTCCAAACCCAGATTAGTTTCCCATTTCCCACTCTCCATCGAATTCCTTTCTTCAACACTTCCAGCGCCTCTATAATCCCTCTCCCAAGTGTAAGAAGGGTTTTGGACCAGCCTTGGCCTCCAAAAAAGAGGTGGTAGGAAAATATTTGGCCTTCAGGAAACGGCCCACAAGAGAGTGTGGATTGGTTAGACTTCTTCACCCCTATTTGGCCAACAACGCCAGATTGAACCATTCAAGGTTTTTGAACCCCAGACCCCCTTTTGATTTACTCTTACAAAGGTCATCCCACTTCCATCAATGTATTTTTCTTTCCTATTCTGACCCTCTCCACCAATATCTGGCGATACACGCAGATATCTCCTCACGAAGACTCGTAGGGATCTTAAAAACAGACATTGTGTAGGTCGGTATTGCCTGTGCCACTGCTTTAATGAGGACCTCCTTTCCCACTTGAGATAGTAACTTCTCACCCTAGCTCTGGATTACTGCCCATATCCGGTCCTTAATATTCCTGAAGATCTCTTTTTTTGATCTGCCAATCACCGAAGGAACCCCCAGATACTTCCCTTGGTCGTCTACAATATTGACTCCCATCACAATCTTGATATCTGACATGCGATTTACTGGAGTGTTCCTGCTGAATAAGATGGCTGATTTGTCTAGATTGACCTGTTGGCCCTAGACTTCTTCATATATCATGAGAATATTTCTGACTATTTGTGCTTCAGCCATGCTTGCTTTACAGAACGCTAAACTATCATCTGCAAAGAAAATATGAGAGATTCGTGGACCCTGTCTGCATATCCTCACGCCCTAAATTGCACCATCTGCCTCTGCTTTTCTCAATAGTGCAGAGAGTCCTTCTGCACAGATGAGGAAAAGGTAAGGGGATAGGGGGTCACCCTGCCTCAGCCCTTGGGACGGCTTGATTGATGAAGTAGGTTGGCCATTCTCCACTATCTTGTAATTGACAGACGTAACTGTCACGATCCATTTTCATATATGGCGTCCGTGACCGGTTAGTGAGTCAAAACTCACAAAATGCTTCTTTCTTTCTTTAATTTCCATTCCTTATTTTGATATTTGCCGACTGAATTTATTTTTATTTTTAAAGAGAAGACAAGTTAATTAAATTTTTTCAAAATCTCATTTCAAAAGAAAATCTTAAAGCTTACTCATGGCGAAATAACATCCACATTATTACAACATATATCCAAGTGCTAAATACCGAACTATATGCTGAATACAAAAACGCAAATCACCATAACTAAACGAAAAACATGAAAATATAAACAAAGTAATCATTTTTTTCTTGGGTATCACTTCCTTTATTCCATGACGCGTCACGTGAAAAATGTTAACAGCCATTAGCCACGTTAGTGTAAATTCAAAGATATCAAGATTTCTAATTTGGCATGAATTATCCAAATTTAACTTTATATAGTTAGAACTTTTTACTTTGTACCAAACATCATTTTGATTTTCATTCTTATTCCATTCAACTCTCGGTATTTTTTTGCCCCCAAGTCGGACCTTTTGGTATTATTGTCCTATTCTCCTAAGTAGGGATCTTTGGTATTCTTTTCCAGTCCCTCTAGAGTAGGGACCTTTTGGTATTATTTTTCTGTCCCGCCGAGTAGGGACCTTTGGTATTCTTTTTCTGTCCCTCCAGAGTAGGGACCTTTCGGTATTATTTTCCAGTCCCACCGAGTAACAAGGACCTTTGGTATTCTTTTTCCGTCCCCCCATAGTAGGGATCTTTCGATTTTATTTTTCTATCCCCCCAAGTAGGGACCTTTCGGTATCTTTACTGTCCCCCCCGAGTTGAGACTTTTCGAACTTTTATCAATACATTTATCGTGTATTCAAAACTCATGTGTTCAGAGGATCACTAACCCGAAAAATATAACAAATATTCATAACTTAGTTTTTATTTTCATTTTCATTTTGAGATCTCATAAACATGTCAAAAACAAAATTAGGAATCCAAAATATAGGTTTACTGACCCGATAAAAATATAGCAGTTATTCATAATTTAATTTTCATTTTGAGATCTCATAAATTTGTGAAGAAAATGCAAGAAAATAAAATATCTAAGAACTCACCTGCTTGGTCAAAACTTAGCCCGATTAATTCCTTCCAAAGATTCCTGATCTAGAAAATCACACACAAAATAGTAATTTTAGGAATTTATAAATTCTTAAACTTCTATTCTTTATTCTTATTTTGTTTTATTTAACATATGAACTAGAACATGTGCAATCTTTTTGTATGCAAAAATTCTAATAAAAACTTATAACTTGCCAATATATAATCTTTAGAAAGAACTTATAGCTCCAATTACTAAATTTTTGTTTTATATTATTATTTTCAAATTTTAAGGTTTAAATCTACGTAAATACTAGTTTTAGTACAATATGAATTCTTGCATAAAATTTCCCTTACAATACTTAAAATTTTGCCCATAAAGCTTTAATACTTAGGTCCAAACTAATCAAGATTTCGTTAAATTGTTATCTTCTAAAAAAATGAATACAAGAACTCTTTGAAGTTATTCTAAAACAAAATCTTTGAACTTATACGTATTTTGGTAAAAAACTTGGTTTAATTTAACTAAAAACCATAAAAGTCTTTTAGTCAAATTACATTTTAGATGTCCTAATATTTATAAAAATCTTGAGTTTTTGTTAAAATGTATTTCTTTCATAAAATTCTGTTAATCACTTTTTATAATCATATTTTTCATATAAAAAAAAAACAGAATCTATATTTTATTTGAGTCTTCTAATTAAACAATTAATAATAAAACCTTACTAAGCATTTATACAATTGCCAAACACGCACAGAGAATAACTAAATCTACACACCCTCACACAGTGTAATCACAGAACAAAACACATGATGCAAGTGGAACAACAACTTCAACATTGCAACCTTACCGAATGAGGGCACCAAAAGCATGAAGCAACTTGTATTGCACTCCTACATAAATGTAATAAGAGACCTTAACATCATAAATCAGTTCACTTTGAGTCTCCCTGTTTTCTATTTAATCACACCATGTTTAAAATCTAAATTTTAACCAAAGAAAACCTTTTTATTCTATTTTCCCAAAAATATCCTTAAAATTTTATTTTAACTACAGAAAAATTCTTGTATTAAGTTTCTATTTTCTATATATATATACTGCTAATTGAAGAGGCCACTGATTACGCATTAAATACATGTTATTATTATTATATATACCCGTATATATATATATTTTTTATTAATGACTATAATTGTTTTCGAATTAAAATTTTCATTATTATTACTATTATTATTATTATTTTTTAAATGAGTATCATAATTATCGTATTTAATTGTAACGGTCATAACCTATATCTCATTAATGACATTATTATCTTAATTATTATTTATTAACTTAATTTATTTGTATTTTTTTTTTGATATATCACAATAACACAATTCATAATTAGCATAATAAAATTCTCTTCAAACCCCAGAAGATGCATCATATCCTCCCGAAAGGAGCATTCCACCCTGTCATCTTATTCTTCAAATGATGGTAAAGTTTAAAGGCCATCAGAATGTTGTCCGTGATGACCTTACCTAAGATGAAGGCACTTTGGACTTCGCGGATTACCTCTGAAAGGGTCCTCTTTAACTTGTTTGCTATGGCTTTTGCTGCTATTTTATAGACAACATTGCATAAGAAAATAGGTCTGAAGTCATTTGCCCGACGTGGGCATTTGACCATTGGAATAAGCACAATGAAAGTCTCATTGATTGGTTCGGCGGAGATTGATGAGTTAAGAATACCGAGGACGGCCTTTATAATGTCATTTCCAATAATGCTCCATTGCCTTTGATAGAAAGCAGCCAATTTGCCATATGGATTTGGGGCTTTTGTTGGCCTCATTTGGTCGAGTGCTTGTTTTACTTCTATCGCATTAAGTCTCCTCGTGAGGTAGTTGTTTATCCCAACCGACACTCCCTTTTAGACCACATCTATTTGTGATGTGATTTTTGTTGGGAGAATTTCCAACGCCGACATAAAATCCATGCTCGGGGATCCAGAAAATACATCTTTATTAAACTTTCAAC
>JAOTRH010000022.1:11320239-11338328 GCA_034768845.1 Heliamphora exappendiculata
GGGATGCCGTGGAATGTGGACATATAGAGAAGATTTGAGGTAAAAAAATGGGTTAATTTTGGTAATATAGAGTGCAAATAAAAATACGAATTTTTCAAGATTTTATGGTGGGTCCAAAGAAAGTGTCTCCAAAGAAAAAAAAATGTGCATTTTAAATCCTCCAAAACATGAAATGATTATGTAGTAAAAATGATAAATTTTTCCCTGTGCTGAACCGTCATTTCCCATCCCTGGGTCAATACTTCCTCGTATCCATGATCCAAACACAACCTAAGAGATCTAAAAGAAATAAATGAAAATGATACATCAACTGCAATGATAAAACTATACTGGAAAGTCTGAGATTTAAAGTTGAGAGAATTCAGAACACATTAAGATTTGAACTTGAAAAATCCATGTAAATCGCTTGGAAACAACATCCACAGTTCGTTTCAAGAAAGTCTTTCAAGACGCGAAGTGCAAAGATGAAAACGCATCTCTTATTCGAGAAACAAAGATGCCAGTCCGGCAGATGGAAGGTACTGTACAAACAAACCAAACCTACAATAGAAAATGCCAAAGAATAACGTGTTTTTGATGTTATAGATAGTAAGATTTCTCACCTGTTAATCCCTACTCTTTCGTGCTATGTTCTACTGCTTGCTTGAGCTCCTTTCAGGCTTCAGAAGGTCCAGGAGGAGGATCTCCTAATCACGGGTTTCATTTGCTTGTCCTCTTCCAGGGAGATCATTCCCAAGTGCGAGGGATCCTCCAACATCATCTTTGCCACCAAATATCCCGCTATTGACCAAGTCTGATATTTCCTTGCTTGTTTACCGGTGTATCTCCCAAGTTTACCATCATAATATTCTGGCCAGCCATCTTTAAGCAGACGGCTCTCGGCAAGATCAATTGCCCGCCTTGCGATTTGGGGTCGTCCCGTTTTGATGCAAGCAGCCGTTACCAACCACAAAAGCACTGCATTTAGGATAGAGGACAAATTGTTCTCAGGAAAAACAGGTGAACTTAACTCATTAACTGAAGAACTTTCAACCACAAAGAACACACACACACACACACACACACACACACATATATATATATATATATATTACAAAAAAAAAAAAGTAACTCAGATTTCTTGGATGTGACAGAGAACATTTAGAAATTAGAGTTTTGAGTATACAAAACAGAGTTACTCACATTAAATCTCTTTACCAAAGTCTCACAAACCCTTGATGTAGGAAACTACAAATTAAGAAAAAATGTCCATTTGTTTCATAGTTATCAAAATGTTATAATTCACGAGTCAGTTTACAATTCGATTCACGATTCATGTATAAATCGATACGAATCTATTGGTCAATCTATTTTGTAGTAAAATAGTGATGAATCATATGATTCACGATTCGATTCATGAATCGATATACTATTTACAATTCATGTGATTTTTAAAATTATCATATTCAACAAATTCTAAACTCCTATTTGTCACTTTTTTATTTTGAAAATACTAGAATACAACTTAGCGTGTTTATTATAAAAATACGATATTATCATGCATAATGTATTGTTCATTTGGTGATTAGAGAATATAATAAGAATAAAGCAAATTCAATAGGTTCTTTAACCCTTTTTCCTTCTCTTTTATATGAAAAATGTCAAATTACATTGTTTAAGGATTTAAAAGATAATAATGATACCTTGAATAAATGTTTTATTGCTATTTTGGTAATTTATGCTGAATCTTATGATTCTCAATTCTATTCAATTCACGATTCGCAAAATCAATATTTCGATTCATGGTTTGATTGACGATTTAACAACTATGATCTGCTTAGAAATAAAAATACTTAATTAAGGGGCTTCTTAAAGGATTTAGTGATATATTTACTATCGGTAAAATAAGCTATGTTGTTTTAAAAGTGCAAAAAAAAATTATGGTAATATATATTATAACTGCCTCTCTCTCTCTCTCTCTCTCTCTCGATTTAGTGATATATTTACTAACAGTAAAATAAGCTATGTTGTTTCAAAAGTGCAAAAAAATTTATGGCAATATATATTATAACCTCTTCTTCTTCTTCTTCTTCTCTCTCTCTCTCTCTCACACGCACACGCACACGCACACATTGAGTACAAAGAATGCATGGAACCTAAGCGAAATCGAAAACTGCTTTCCACATCTCCTCCAAAGGAATTCTCTCTTTAATAAGTGAAACAACCACCATACTTCTCGTGATGACCATAAAATTTCTTTTAACCTGAACGAAGTTTTGCATTACTTATCAACAAAAATAGAATTTGATTGCACGTGGCAGATTCTTTGCAAGATTTGCAATTTTAGTATTTATAACGGTGCTAGACCTTGCTAATTCAATCATAAAAATATTCCAAAGACATTCATGCATTGTCCCCCAAAGTCATCACTACAACAGTAAATGACAAACTTGGACACTTTGGTTGGCAATTGACAGTCTAGTAATATCCTTGACACAAAACAACTTTTGTTTTGTCTTTAAATAAGAGAGGTGACTAAGAATACAAATAATACAGAAGCAAATACGCTAATCAACTCCCATATCTTGGCAATTTTTTAAAGCGGAAGCAATACAATCCTGGTGTCCTGACTTCCAAATGTGAAGAAAGTGTTGAAATAAACCTGAGCCCACAGGTAACAACAGCTTAGATATGTGTCAGTTCTTTCTTTTCTTAGAATATGAATTTAAAAATGAACAAATAAACAAAATGAAAAGCGTAAACCAAATTAAAAGACTAATTGATGTAATCCTATCCTAGAAAAATATCTAGAACACTATGTAGATTTGCCATAGACTAGCTTTGACAAGGTCAGATGGTTAAAATTGTGACACAGATTTGAAATTTCGTCAACGCAACAAGTGTCTATCAGCTAGATTTTATTTGAAAAATAAATGGACACGAAAAAAAGTGTACTAAAAAATACACTAACTACTCACAAATGTGATTAACATCCATTTAATAAGATTAAAAATTACTCTTTTCAGCTTGTATGCTCCCAAACTTAAGTACCTTAATCATAGATTTCACTACCTAGAGATAGTCTAATTCTTCTTTATCCAACAATAAAGCAAAGAGCAATGAGTAGTCCTTGTGGGGCAACCCACCAACAAAGGATAGCGCTAAGAATCTACGGTTTTCATTGACCTGCAATCAGAAAGCAGTTGACGTCTTAGTTGCACGATTCTCCTATTGGGATAACGAATTTGTTTTGAAAGCTCGCTGACGCGCTCCAAAGTAAAAATCTTGTCATAACCTTGCTCCCATCGAGAAAAAACCTCGCTTCCGACTAAGATAAAACCTTTCAAACATATAGATTTTCAAAAAACAAAATAATAGTAAAAAAATAAAAGAAAATCTATAGATTTAATAAGATTATATTATAAAATAAAATAACTCAAATATATTCTAGTAGTTTATATTTAAATAATATTTATTTATATATACAAAAAATAATCGGTATTTGACACTAATCTACAACATTTAGCCTATGTTTGGCCTAATTTTTTTTGAAGGCTTTTTACTTAAAAATCTCTTAAAAAAACCCACTTGTTTGGCCTTCTACTGTAATTAATTAGCTTTTCCACATCTTTCCACATCTAATTTTTTGAAAAAAAGTCAAAAAGTCAAAAAACCTACACAAAAAAATTTAGGCCTAACACACAGTTATTCTTATTTTAACATATATTACAATTAAATAAAAAAATATTTTGTAGAATACATAAAATATATAAATGCTCCCATAGGCGCTCCTAATCTTAGACTCTTCTATATAGCCTCGGTCCCCCACTCTCGCTCCCGCTCCTACTCCCGCTTCGTGCAACTAAGGTCGATGTCAAGTCGCATCGAGTTGGTTGAGCAACAAGAGCAGAATTAGTCGACTCTCACGTAACCGCAGTAGGAGTCATACAGAATGTACCAATTGGACAGGTAGCACCCACCAATAAAGCTATTTCCTGACCTTATTTCCTGACCTTTCACACAACCAATGCCAAACAGTAATTCAAAGAGGGCTTGAGAAGGCTAGCCAGCACAAGAGAAAGCATAAGGATAGCTGGAGAAGTGGGGCCTTGATTCAAAAAGTGGTATCAATAAAAACATGAAACAACCCCAATATAAGGCTTTGCAGGGATCGATTTGGAGTATTCAGTGGTGAGGAAAGCATTAGCTTGCTTTCGATTTAAAAGGGAAGCAAAAGTAGAAGATTAACCAGAAGAGAGAGGATAGAGGAAGCATTAATCAGCTCAGAGGAAATCCGGTGATGGAAAGAGTGCTCAATATGCATACCTAGTCTACACTGACACACTGACTTATCCCATCCGGGTTACTAATAAGGAAGCCATTACAATTGCCAGAAATACTAGGCCTACTAAAGGCAAAGAAATAGAGAGAAGGTTTATATTTATCATAGAATTGATACCTCGATTTACAGGTTGTACCTATTATTATTATATTGTTGTAAACATATCTAGTAAGAATGATAATTAAGAATTATAAATTAATATCTTCTATTAATATCTAAAGAGAATCATTTTTTCTTTCCCATAAAGCATTGCAACGGTTGGGTCTGGTTATAGGTATCATCCATTTTTAACTTGCTAAAAACATCATGGCCAAATCATGTCTAGGCCATACCAAGGCCAGATACGAGGGCATGCCAATAGCGAATAACCCTTTCTTTCCTACTCCCTTGACCTTGATTCAAGACCCACTAAAACTTTAGTTACTGAACTTTTTTGCGTCCCTAGCATTGTTGATTTTATTTTCATTCCAACGAACTGATGCAGTCTGCCTTAAACAGCCCTAGACAAACATAATAGCAAGAATTGTCCCCACAGCATCAATATTAAATTTATAATCAAATGGCACAAATAAAATGTTATATTTATAATCAAATCGTAAAAGCATTAAATCATAAAGAAAGGAAAAAAAAGTGGAAGAACCTGGCCAAGACCCCCCATTGTGATAACTCCATCTGGTATTCTTCGGATCACAACCGGTCACAATTCGCCATTCATGACTTTCTATAGCAGGATAGCATATCTTCAAGGGCATTTCTCCAACCAGCTCCTCCCAACGCGCTTCAATAAGATCCATAATAGCAGCAGATTGCTCTGGAGTTGCCAAAGAAGATAATATAGCAATACAGTTACCTAAAGCAAACCATCGAAAATCCATCCTGGCAGGGCTGACATTGCCAACAAAGTACCCACCACGCATTGGCATAAAATCAAACACCCATTCTGGAATTGAATCAGGCATAACATTAAATTTATTTACTGCAGTGTGAGAATATTCCTCTGTTTTATAGCGATATATGTCATTTAACTGTTGGAAGTCCAGCCAGAAATAACTGCGCATGTGATAACTCAAGGCATGTAAGCGCTTTACTATTCTATCCACGCATTCTTTTCCCTCAGCATCTTGTTTCAGCATTGGCAGAGCACATCTCAATGCCATAAAGAAAAGTGCTTGAATCTCAATAGGATAACCATAAATACCCTGCAAAAATAATGCATCCCATTAGGATATGACAATATGCAGTTCCTGTAGGAGAAGAAAAAGCTCTTGAAGGGTTTCAATAATTATAAAAGAAAAAGGAGAGAGGCTAATTTTTTTGGACAGTAAAACTGAACTAAGTTCCAGTGAGGTACTCAATAACACAATCCCATGAGGATGCTTCTTGTCTGACATATGAATAGCTGCATGACACACCATTATAATGAATCCAATAATATTTCAGATTATCTTATAATCAGTGGTATTTGGGATGGACCAGACTTGCCAGCTGTATTGTGAATGTAGAAAGGCAGAGAGTTGGTTAAGTTTTCTATTTCGAACACTTCACTCACATACTACTCTCGAATCTGGTGAACCAATAAAGCCTGCCTATTCCCATTGTCAAAACCATTGAATTGCGGCTTAAAGGAGACTCAAGCCTCCATATGTACGATTGCATAGACTGCCATAACCACCATTGAATCTCTACTAGATGGATAACTTCTCTATACTACATGTACGGTTTCATTTGGAGGAGCCAAAATGGCAGGAATGCCCAAAACACACATGATGTATGCAAGAGAGAAGACCTAACTATCCAGAAACTGTCACGCAAATACACTAACAAGAGAATCTAAATGGAAATGAAAGCTACTGAGCCAAAACTACAATATACTCCACAGAAAAAAACAAATAAATAAACTCCCCAAGATAACAGTTTAAAACTATATTGGATCTAATCAAGCCATCCATGTGATTGAAGTGAAGTTGATCTTGGTACCAATTAACCATCCCCCGGTGGAAAATCTCTGGTCCAGTTCTGATAACCATGCATACATATTAGCAACTCAACCCCATTACTAAATTTTGTGCTAGCCAAACCAAAAGAGATTTCTGATTATCTTCTACTAAAGATAGTAAAATTTATTGTTCAAACCTTCTGATTTGCAAATTAATTGAATAAAGAAAAGTGTCTCCTTTCACATTTAAAAAAAAAATAACCATTCTCTGGCAAAGAATGGAATTCTTCCCAAACAGTTGTTCAAGGAGCATAGGTCATATACCACAATAGGTTGAAAAGACAAACTACAACTACAACATTATTTCAGTTAATAATATGATTAGCAGACAACTATGATAAGGAGTTAATAATGCCTTAGCTTGAAGGTTTTTCCGGAAATAAAAAGAAATTACATTACTGGAATTCAAAAGGACTAGAGATTAATAGGAGAAAAAGTGCAGAAACAAAAAGCATGAAATAGTAGAACAAATGGGAATAAGTAAATAAGAGAATGATCAAATGACAGTAAAACAAAGGAGATGCTTCCCGAATTTATAAGAACTTCTTTACTAATGAAATGCCATTGACTGGTATTCCGCCCAAATAGATCTTCAAACTTTCAAGGAAAAAGGGCAAACCCAGTGCACAAGGATCCAATTAGAGTGGGTCCAAGGAACATGTAGATTTTATCTCATATATATTGGTTGCAAGCATTCTATAATCCTAAATGATTTCATATTGGTGAACAAGATAATGCGGACAAATTTCTACTTCTGGAAATTAAGCATATTTGAATCTAATGTAGAATGGTTGGATGAAGTCTAAGAACAATTTTAGACAGGAAGAGATGGACAAGCTTCTCCACATATAAATGGAGAAGCTTGTCCATCTAGTGGAGAAGCTTCTCCACTAGATGCATATCAATAAACAACTAATCAATAAACAACTAAAGGGCATATTCACGCAATCCACAAAAATAAAATCAGGGCAGTTCACTTCATGAGGTCCAAATTATGTTACAGGAAACAAGCCTCTACCAGATACAGACATAGGAACAAAGGGGGGGCATCGTATCTTCCACATACAAACGTCTAGAAGTAACCAAAAAGCAAATATCTACACCACAACAATTAAGCTAGCTAGGAGCAGATTCAGGCATTCCATGAATCAATAATCATACCTAAGTTTTACATAAAATTGAACTCCATGAAGATATTACTTGTAGATTTTAAAATGACTTGCTTCAACTCATGCACCAAGGATCATTTTAGTGATTCCATGGAACACACCTGTTCCAATCTGTCTCTTTGCCATCATTTATAGTCATTTTTATGTTTCCAGGAGTTGTGCCTCCTAATTGCTAGAGCAAACAAAACTAAATAAGTTTACTAGAGTCAGACAGCAAACAACACCTTAACCATCATGACAGCACGAAAGATATTTGCCCTGTTTGTCCAAACTTATTGGAGCAACGTCAGGGCTTCTGGGTTATTTTTATTTTAAAAAAAAAACCTAAGCGGTGGTGTTTGTGGTTGTTTTTTTAAGACAACTTACAGCCTTTTTATGCTTATGCCCAAAAAAAACTGATAACAAGAAGCACCGAAATGGGTGCTTTACTAACTTCTCAATTAGAACACAGGTGAAAATACTATTATGTCCCTAGAGCTACTCCTTTTTTAGATGTCTCTATTTTAATTGCACTACTATTCAGTTCTCCACCAACACTTCACTTATCCACCACATCCTCATTCTGTTGCAACTGAGGAACTCACGCCCTCACTATTGCAAATATGTACAAAATCTCCACATAAAACTTGGTTGTTCAATAATTTAAACAAATTAATTGTTAAAATTTAGTAGTCATCCAGTTTAATAGTGTGTTAAAAATAATTCATATTAAATTGGCATACCTAACACTTTGAAATCATTAATTTGCATTCCAAATACATAAAGGGCAAAGTTGACAATTTGAAAGAAAAAATATCAATTCACAAACAACTCTGCTACTTAAATCTATAATATTCAATTCAGATGCAACAAACATGTTTACTGTTCTGCATCTTTGCTACAAACTATAAGTTACCAATTTTAACAATGCCATACACCCCGATTGTCCCTATCGATTGGCTTTCTGCTTCAAACTAAATAAAATGAAAAACAATGGAAAGAAATGACAAGACATTCAAAAATGATAATCAACCTTTCTATGACAATTATGACATTATTTACAAGCAACACTCAACACTTCTTCAACTAAAGTCGAGATTGATACAAATGGACGTGTCCACTTTCCACCTGGGGAACAGGACAGTTCTGATTCTTGAAACAAATGCATGCAAATAGGAGATAACAAACACCAATACAATCCAATCCAATCAGCAGTAGAACTCCACTTTTACACAATAACTGGAACCTATAGTTGACCCGCGATGAAGAAAAATCAAAACCAAAACTTCAAAAGGCACTAGGGAATAAATAAAGCACTTATAGCACGTTTTTCTAACCTGAACTTCATACATAGAAATTCGTATGAGGAATGATTGACCAGATGCAGAAAGAACAGTTCAACTTTGGTCCATTAAGCGACTTTGAGATGATATAATCCAAAATAGAATATTTAGTCAATGTCCTGGAAACTAAAAATAAAAATTAAGCTTTAGTAAATAGAATGCTAAAAACTGCTAAAAACAAACAATTCGAGGAAACGACTCTGTGTAGCCAACCTCAAGTAATTGGACAAAGGCTTTTTGAGTAGAGTAGTTAAGTTGTATGCTATTTAAGTAGTAAGTATGCAATCACAGAGAAAATGAAATGACAAAAACAGCATCAGCGACAAGAAGAAGAACGATTAGAACACCATCATCGTGGTAGTACACTGCAAAGCAAGGCATAGTGTCACGAGTTGCCCTTTTCACAGGCTAACATCACGACGTTGTGTGGTCGTATGCCAAACTGCTGCACGTCATGCTATGGGGACAGGTTTCGCTGCACCATGAAGTGTCGTCCCGTGACACATAACAATGCATAATATCAGGTACCAATGCAACAGGGGAGAGACCTTTTCCTGGTATGTTGGCATAACAATTAATAGATTTTATTCCCATGTCAAGAATTATTCAACTGTTGATAACCATATATATCTGTCATACATAAGTTCTTCTTCCACTTTATTCCACATAAAGACAACTGCAGCAGACTAAACATATATTAATTTTTCGTAAAATATAACTTGTATTGACACCAGCAATGCATGATGACTAACATGGAGGATTCTCCTCGACTGACATGCATCAATGACCAAACCTAACATTGAGTTTTACAGCTAAATATATCCAAATGAAACCCAACCGTAAACATTCTACATTAAGCAACTAAAAATTTCCAGCAATACGTAGATTGACCTTGCAAGAGCTAAAACATCGCAATCATTTTACCTCATTTGAATTTTGGGGTTTGGAAGAACTGAGCACCACGAGTGTTTAATTTGTCTCATATTCATAAGAAATTTGTCAGTATTATTTAAAACATGATCACAAGAAAATGAACATTCTGTAGAAAGCTAGCACCAATCATCCACAATGCTAATAGCTTTATCTTCGAAGAGCAAACCATAACAAACATTTTTTTCTTAATTCGCATCTGTAAGAACTTGGGGTTTAGTTTGGTTTGGGTTATCTGTAAGAACTTTAGGTCTTGGAAAAGCTAAACCTCACAAACTTCTTAATTCATATGCATAAGAACTTTGACAGGATTATTAAAATAAGGTGGGAATATATATTACCATTCTTCGATCAATCATTGAGCATCCATCAGCACATAGAAGGGTTGGAAAAGTGTCAAACCCCTCTGACAGGCAAAGGGTCAGTATAAGCCTCATTCCCTTTTGGCACTCTGGAGTTTCAGCCAGGGTTAAATCTCCAGTAGACTTTGTATATGCACGTAGCAGAATAATCCACCAGAATCCAGAGTCAACTGGGGCAACTCTTCCAATTGCACTCTCACCAAAATCTGCTATTATGGTATCTGTTTTACGAACAGGGTCATGAAGAACTTTGAAACTAGCTGGCATTGCCCCTTCCCCAAGCTTGAATCTATCTATTCTCTTTTCCCATCCTTGAAGCTGTAGTGTCCTTATTAGAAAGTTCTTAACTATATCAGGCTCACCATTCATTAGAAAAGCCAGTGCACTAGGTACGAAATCTCGTACAAAAACCTACACAGAAAATGAGAATCAGACAGAATTTCAAATTCAAGCGAATTCCAATATATCAAAAATAATCAAACTTTAACTGCTGTCAGTCAGAGGTTGAATTTTAATCGGATCATACTTCATTTCTAGTTCAATGTGAATTCTCTATAACAATATCTTCCAAGTACTAATGGTTCTCAAGCATTTCATCAAAAATCCTACCTCAGAAGTTAGTATATTTTATTTCATCAGTTGCGAAAATTTCAAAGCAACATATTCGACCAATTAATGCGCTAAAAGTGTTTGGTTAAACCTTTACCTGATCATAATTAAGAACCTCCTCTGAAGCATGGTCATATGCAGCTATTGTGCCAACTGGTTGACCCCGGAAGAACACCAAAGATCGACGAAGAGCTTCCCAGGCATCAGCAACCATTGGGTGAGGCTCAAAAGAGTTCCTACATGATGAAGCTGGGGTATTCAGTCCTGACCGTCCTCCAGGTGAGTATGCGCTGTCAAAGTTATCTAGGCCTCTTGATAGGCCAATCGACAACTCGCTCAGCGACCTCTCATCGAATGATCTCTGCCTCTCTATGTTGATCCTTGGCTTGTCAAGAAGCTTTGAGAGATCAGAATCGTCCATATCAGAGATGGAGCAATGAGAACTAACATTTCGAAGTCCATACTCCTTAGTACCATCCATAGTTCTGAACTCTTCAAGCTAAAGATATTCTGCAACAAAAAGAAAAAAAAAAGAGAGGGATACATTCAAAGAAAATTATACGTATGTATACTTACAAGGTCAAACATGCCATGAAATCATATTTAAAAAGAAAAACAAAAATAAAAATACCAAAAACACTGCAGAAACAGAAATATAAAGCACAAAAGTTAATCTTATCTATCAAAATTCAAAAGAATATACAAACAAGAAAAACATGAAAAGGAAAGTTGGTTTTACAATAGAATATTATATTATTACCCAGATTAAAAAACCTACCAAAACAAACAAAAATATTTTTTCCTTTACCCATCAAAGAAAAATTACATATTTAGGAATAAGTAACATATGAAGCTACCATTTTGAAAAGTTTCCAAGATGAAAAAGAACAGTTGACTATGCAAATTGAAATTACTCTGGTCCAGCTAAAATCGATAAATATAGAAAAAATTAACATGGTAAATTTTTATTTCCAAATTCATCAAACAAGAAATAAAGATCAAATAATTACCAACATAAGCTTTTTTGGTATACTTTACCAAAAATAAACGTAACGTAATCTAGTAAAAAGATACTAAAAGATCACCTATTTCTCACTTGTCTAAGATACAAGACACAGTGAATAGTAATTATATCCAGCCAAGAACTCAAAATTTTGCAAGGAAAACTCAAGATCCAGCAAAAAGGAAACTTAAAACATATATATTAGCATATATTCATAAGTACAAGTACACACGCGTATATATAGTCAAGCACACATAAAATATCAAAAAAAAAACGGGTGGAAATCATGAACTTCGACGAAGAAATTGATCGATATTGTAACGGGTAAACTAGATCTACAGGTTCATTGGTTGCACGATATGAATAAAAGGTTAATGCAAGATTGAAAAGCTTAGAGAAAGTGGGGGGACCTTAGAGAGCTGAAGTGGCTGAGGATGAGATTTCCTGGCTGGATTATCGGCCAGAATACGATGGCGATTTGGCCGGGAACTGGTCGGCGTGTAGAAAAGAGAGAAGAGAGAGAGAAGAAGAAGAAGAAGAAGAAGAAGAAGAAGGGAACAAAATTAAGAGTCATAGCGGGAGACGGTATATATAGTGTGAGAGAGAGAGAGTGAGAGAGAGAGGAAAAAAAAAATGGGCGGAGTGGAACGGACCGTCCCCGTAGTTTTCTAACCACATTATAAGAAGCTGACCGACAATAGCCGGTCGTACAGAGAGAAATTCAGGGAATTTGGTCTATTTGTCTAGCCTGTCTTCATCTATCTAACACCAGGGTCTTCTTTGATTGGGTTAAGGTTCCTCTAAAAAAAATTATTTTTCAATTTTTATTTTTTAATATTTAGTTAATACAGGAAACATATTTTTAAAATAAAATTTTTATTATTGGACTAAAAAAAATATTTTTTACAACAAAATTATGAAAAATAATTTGATATAGTCCGATGTTTTTTGGAGCTTCATTACGATTTAAAATAGTTTTTCATGAAATTTTTTTATAACTTTATTTTGTTTTTTTAAAATTTTTATTTTTTTGATCTTGATTTTTTATATTTTCAATTTTTCATTATAAAAAAAAATTAAAAATAGATGCCATTTTGTCTAGGAAAAAATTCATTAAAGATGAAAAAAAATTTAAAAATCTTTTTTAAAGATTTTTTTCTTTTTATATGAGTTTTTTTTAATGAAATAGTCATTTATTTTTACTTTACTAGTTTCTTAGAAAATTTTTTAAAAATTATTATTTAAACTAAAATAAAAATTTTCACTAAAAACAGAAAAAGTTTTAAAATGTCTTAGAGTGAAAAAAGACCTTTTTCGTATTATACGAACTCTTTTTATTTTTTAATAATTTTTTTTTATTTTTTTAGTTTCATATAACGAGAGAAATTTAAAATATATCATTATTTGAACTAATGTAAAAAAAATTCATTAAAAATAAAAAAATTCATATAAAAAAGTCTTAAAAAAAATTATTCCAAACAGTAGTCAGCACCGTTATTGGCTTATGTGTTTATTTTAGAAATCGACAAAAAAAATCTACACATTTGGAGAGGATCAAGCTCAAAGCATGTCTTTTAAAAAAATAAAAAATAACTTACCAATTTATTTAAAAAATAGTTATTTCATATTATAATGTAAAATAATTTACTTAAAGAAATTGTTTTACTTATTTTTTGTTAACCAAACAATGAAAAATAAGTAAAATATTTTATTAAAAAAATATTTTATGTTGAAACGAATAGAGCTTAAATTAGGAATTGAATTATGATAGATTAGCAGTAGTAGGACGCATTGTTTTGGAATACTAAATACTTTGAATTAGATGCTTTTATTTTAGTTTATTTTTGTGTTTATTTACCCCATAAAATAAGTGTTTATCATTATTAATTTAATCTAATTCTTTGTTTATTTTGATAAGAAATAATTATAACTAATACTGTCATGACAAAAAAAGACCCTTATAGAAGAAAGTTTATATTATCCTTACATTTTAGAATTGCACTACTATGTAATTACAAAATTCAAATTTTTGGTAAAAAAAAAAATTTATATCTGACATTTGTTTATTGAATTTGACTTAACAGTCTATTTATTGGTCGGTGCGGCACACATAATTGTTATCTTTAGTGAGTTTAGAATAGAGTATAATAGCAATTTTATTTTTTAACATTACTTAGTAGTGGCATATCTAATTGTATGCATATTGAGCAAATACAATTGAAATATTGTTAAATATTATTAAAAATAAAAAAATTAAATAAGACAACAAATTTTAAAGTTTCAAATATGAAGAAAAAAAATGTTAAAAAAGTAAAAATAAATAATCCTAGATCCAAAAAAATAAATGTAAAAAAGACTTCACTGATAATGTTGCAAATTAAAAAAATTGATACTGCTAACTTAATCCTAACTAGTCCAGACAAAAAAAATAGATTAAAAAAAAAGTAAAATTAAAAATTGAAAAGGCAAAAAAAAAAGAACAAAAATTAAGAAACTAAAAAAATTCACTAATAACTATATGATCGAGATATTTTAAAAAAATACAGATAAAGATATAAAAAGTTAGTTAAAAATAATAAAAAAATTTAAAAATTATAAATTAATGGGCAAAATTATCTTTTCATACTTAATGCTTTTTCCTTTTTAACTCCAGAACAATATTTTATCCTTCCCAAAACTAATTATCCCTCGTATATGAGAAATGAATTCTAATTTGAACAATTCCGGACACAAACTTAGTAAATAAACGTAGAATGAAAATATATTTTGGATTATTAGTCAAATTCGAACCTCTAATGTAATGCCTCAATGCCTCAACTTATGTGAACGTTAAAATATACATATATGTATAATAAAGATTATGCTAACGAATTCATTTATACTTAAATGAGATAATTCATTCATAAATAACGATATTCATTTGCGCCAACCACAAAAATATTAAGGTTAATACACTCACCCTTCTTGAAGTTGTAAAAAGAAAAGGCATATTCAACTAATACATAAGCAAAAACCCACATAGAAAGATTTAAATTTTCTTCTCAAACAGTTTCAAAATTCGACTGCTTCTGGTAATCGCCTTGTTCAGCAAATCCTCTTGATCCTGAAATTTTACATTGCCACCTGCGATATAAATGCCGTGAGTCAAAACCCATAAAAAAACTTTAAAAAACTCTACTAATTTAACTCATCACATAATCCAGCTAAATCACATTCCACAGCAGGATAAGTATATAATCATATGTTATAATCATCTGTTAATATGGAGTTTATAGACTTAGTTGAAAGTTCACAAGTCATGACAATGTTGAATGGAAAGTGTTATGTGCATGTGATCAACCGATTGATAGGAATCCACACCAGGGATTCAAATAGTAGACTTTATTGGCAATTGATTACTCGAGCCACCACAATTGACTCCCATTGTGAAGTAATAACCACGTCACTGGGTTATGTACTATCAGAGTTATATACTAAAAATCATAGATTTAATTTGATTTTAGCATTTAATTTTATTTTAATAAAATTATTTTTTTATTTTATGATAATCTTAATGAGTAATGTATGTAATATTATTTCTTCAAATGTTATGCATTGATGCCTTTTATTTTGAATAGTATTTAATCTAGTGTGCAGAGTACAGCTTCCACACAGAAAATCAAATTATAGGTTCTTGCAGAATATAAATTTTTGTTCACAATTTAGATAGAATTGGACAAATCATCAGTACGACTGTAGCACAGAGTTTTAGTAGATCTGTCTTGGTTATAGGGAACATATAATAGCGTCGTTTATTATTCTGACTCGCTCTGTTAGTACATTTTGTGTGTATTGAACATGACCACTTTGGGATAATTAATTTTATACTGATTATATAAATTAATTTACACCTCAAAGTTATTATGAATGCTTATACTCTTAATCCCAAAATAATTATTATTTGCATATATTTAATATTTGTTGTTTTGATTCATTAGAAAGTGCGATCTTTTATGGGTCTATAGTACCGATGAGTTGGATAGTAATATTAATTATATGGTGAATATTAATTATTGATGGAATCCACGTCCCGATTGTTTGGGATTGACGATATCCCCTTAAGAAAACTTATAAGTTTTAACCGTGTCAAACCCTACAGGTCGATTTAATTATTTGCCAGTTAAATAAGTTAAGCGAAAGGATTTAATAAATTTCAAAGATGCCTATTAAATTAAATTGTCAGTAATTAAATTTAATTGGCAAGCATCGAGAATCTAAACGTGGAGAGACGAGTTAAGTATTTAATAACATGAACTCAATACAATTAGATCTTGAGATTATGGTTAGAAGTGCAGTTATAGTTCTTTAGTGGTATAAACTGTAATTTAGTATTTTATAAAAATTACAAAAATTGCTGCAAGGTTTTCATAATTACAGAAATTGCTGAGTGGTTTGTACATTTGTAGAAACCACTGAAAGGGTATCTGAGTCACACTAAAAATCTATGTCATAATTACTCCACAGGTCCTTACTATAACCTGTAAATATGCGGGTAGGCTGAAGTATATTCATAAGTTATTTTTCAAGACCAAAGTTGTCTAGGTTTTGTCGGTACCAGTTCTCGAAGGATCGTGGCCCACACTACGCTCGGGAATAGCATTGGGAATACAGTAGAAGGTCTATTTAGAGCTTCCACTCAGAGAATCAAAGTTTGTAGTTGAAGAAGCGACCAAAAAGGTATTCATCTAAATTAACTGTGGTGACACGAATTTTATTTTGATCGTTTGACTTCAAAAAGTTTTATCTAGAGCTTTTTTTGGCGATTGCCCGTCTAATTTTTTATTTTTTGAAAAATCGCTTACAAATTAATGATTTTGACAGTTTGCCTCTAACAATTAGTATCATAGCCGTTTTGATTTTGTTTACGGTTAATTGAGGAGTTGGGTAGATTTAGAACCTGTGCTAATTTTGTTTTACAAACGTTCTAATTTCGGTTTTATAATCTCATTATTTTAATATTTGATTGAATGTGTGGATGATGATTATTATTTAATTTGTAATCATGAGGGTTGATCGTGATAGTTTAGTATTTTTAGATCGACTATGAGCCTTCGGAACATAGGTTTTCGATGTAAATTTTTTTATTTATTTTAAATATTATTTAGAATATTTAAGAACAGATTTGAATATTGAAAGAACGTGAAGAATGGAGGGGCAACGACGACGGCAACCGGCGGTGGTTCCGACGGTTTAAGCCGCGAATCGAGACAATTTTTTGGGTTGTTTCGCAGCAATTTTTGATGGTTTTCTAGTAATTTTTATAGTAGAAAAACAGACTAAAAAATTGGCTCAAAAACAGCCACAAACAGCGGCAGAATCTGGCAACGGTGCTTTTGTGGCATTTTCAACAGTTTTTTCAAGGCTTTCAAGGTAGTTTTTTGGAGCATCTTTCCAATTGTTTTTCTGGCTTAAAACAGTGCACAAAACAAAGAAAAACCAGAGGAAAAACAGCTGCAAACCAGCGGCGCAAACATACGGCAGTTTGGAGTTATTTTTGCGACAATTTCGGGACGATTTTGGAGCAGTTTTTCCAATATATTTTGGAATAATTTTTTTTGCAATTTTTGGGTACAAAAATAGCCAAAAAAGTGGTGCAAAATTGTGATACTCTGACCCATTTTCTTTTTCGAAGTTTTTCGATGCGCGTTACGTGTTTTCATTCGAGCATGTTTTTATTGTTTTTGATGCATGATCGGGCTTAAATATGCATGCAGGGTAGGTTCCCCGGGCCGTGATCCGTTATGGTGCGAATTTCAAAAATTTAAAAAAAAAGATATTTTGGAGGCCTATAAATATATGGAGTTAGATATTTTCATAAAGATATTTTCTAAAACTTAACTCATAAATTTCTTCCTTTTTCTTTCTGCCTTATCTCTAAGTTCTCGGGCGCCCGGGGTTCGGTTTTCGACGATCAGACTGCGGATTCTTGGTATTGGCATCAAGGGATACGTAACCATCCAGTCAGATTTTGATTTCGGCGAAGCTTAGTTTTGCACGTGGTTTGAGGCGTCAAGTTTTTAACTCACCAAGGTAGGATTCTAGACTTCCATGTCTTATAAGGGTGCTACATGTAATCGTGTGTGTTTTTAACGGTTAGATTGCTGTAAATCTGATTTTGTTTCAAGAAAATCGGGGTTTGGTTTCAAAAGGGGTTTTGTGTTGATTTCGGTGGATGGAATTGGGTTTTGAGGTTTTTCGTTCGATGATTCTAGATATTTTGGGCTTGTGTATGTTCGTGGGTGTTATATATATGTGAATCGATAAGTTTAAGTGTGTTTTGAAGCATCATAGTGGGTGTTGGGGAGTTTGGAGGCTTAGAACACCAAGAACAGCAAAAT
>JAOTRH010000022.1:11338428-11354725 GCA_034768845.1 Heliamphora exappendiculata
CCCTCGCCCCCAGCCACTAAATAGTCCAGGTGACAAGAGTGTATGCCCTTCGCATATAGCTTTATTTGGGTTTTAAATACCCCCTTTGCTGTCTCTTATTAAGATTATCCACTTGTGGAAAACTAGAAACAAAAGTTGGATAATGTTGTTCTTAGGATGATCCAAGATCTTATACTGTAAGGTTGGTGTAGCCTTTCTGTATGGCTCTTCATTTTCATCACATTAGAATCATATTCAAAAAGATAATGGCCAGTTTCTTTTCTCTCATTTGCAGCTTAATTAGGTTAAAAGTTGAATTCACATGATTAAGCTGTTATACTTCATTGGGTGTTCATAATGCCAATTGCCTGGCATGATTGTAAGCAAATAAAAAAAGAGAACCCAAAGAAAAAAATAGAAGAAAAGAAATGCCAAACTCAAAAAGAAAAAGAAAATCTCTCGATCTCAATATGAAGAATAAACGCATTCAATCAATATTGTAGTTTCCCTAACCTTATTACATAATTGAATATTTGTAAGCACTTAGGAAAACCCTAATTAAAGTTACCAAAAAAAAAAAATTTGCAATCCAAGAATCCTAATTATCGTTGCAAAAAATAAAAAATCTCAATAAAATTAAAATATACGATATTGCTCAAATTACTAGATTTTCAAATCTTAAAATATCTTCATCCTATGCTTTCATGTCCTCTATCATTTCTTCTTTGTTGAGAAATATTCTCCTCCGAGGAGTTATAAAAATAAAAGTACTTAATGAAATGAAGTTGTTGTTGGCGAAGAACTTCTTCAACTATAATAGCATGTGACGGGTGAAAAACTCTCTTTACAAGAAGGTACCAAGAAGTTTCATGAAATGATTGATTTGCAAGAAACACTTGAGGTGAAAGTGGGTGTGTAGCTATGTCGTATAAACACCATCAAACAAAACTAGAGACTTCAAATTGCCCTATCAAAAGAAAAGAAAATCTCTTGATCCGCATATAAAATAAACTCCGTCAATCAATATCATAGTCTTCATAACCCTATTACATAATGTCCTATTTATAAGCATCTAGAAAAATCGTAATTAAAGCTACCAAAAATAAAATATTACAATACTAGAAAATCATAATTACCGTTACCATAAATAAAAGATCTCTGTAAACTCAAAATATATGATATAGCTAAAATTACTAAATTTTTAAATCTTAAAATATCTTCATCTTATGCATTTTCGTTCCTCATCAGTTTCCTTTTTTAAGTTTTCAGCTTATTTGCCTTTTCAAATTAATTTTTTTTAAAAAATAAGCTCAAAAAGCTAACTTCTATAAGTTGTGGTTTTAGATTACGTTTCTTAAGGTAACTTTATTTAATCTAAAATTATTATTATTATTATTATTATTATTATTATTCTGTAAGTGGAAACAAACGGGGCTAATAAATACCCTCTATATTTAGTTCTTGCTATAGTCCTAAAATCATTCTCAGTTTATTGGAGCGGAAGAGTTGGGAAGCGGAGGACGGCATGGCAGTTGGCGCCAATTTGTTTGATGTGGCTTATTTGAAGGAAATGAATAAGAGAGCCTTTCAGGGGGGTGGATGAGCCTGTTTCTAGAATCAAGAGTGCCGTTTCTCTATTTTGTATAGTGGACTACTAGAATGAGATTGTCCTTTGCATCGTATTTTTTAAATTTGGAGTCTTTGGACTGTGAAGAATCTTTAGGCCTTTTTTTTTTGTTTCATTCCTTCTTTAATTTGTTTTAGCTTTGATCGATTCTTTTTGTTCCTTTTGTTCACTTTGTACAGGTACTGTCTGTTCTTTTAAGTTAACTAGGATTTTGTCTTGTCTTATAAAAAAGGAAAATCTCAAAGGGGGACCTCTTGGGGCTGTTGATTATGCCTGTTCTCAATTTCTCTTTGGGGTGGACCTCGTGCCACCCCAAAGAGGTAGATATCTAGGTTTAAGACCGTTTCTTCTTGAAAGATCTACAAAAAATGGAAAAAAAAATCTTGAAGTTGGCACCAAAAGTATCCTTACTTTTTTGTGGTCAAATTCCTTGGATTAAAACAATATTAATTCTTTTGCATTTTTTTCCTTGTGTTTAATTCTTTTGTTTAATTGCATTTATTCTAACCTATATGGCATATTTGACTACTTAAAATGTCTTTGTAGTAGTTATAATTGCCAGCCTTTTCCTTTCAGGTCATTAGACATTCTCAGTTTTAATGACATTGACATATTTTTGGATCCTTCCGTTTTCCATCATTTTTAAAACTTCAGCATATTTAATCATGAATATTTAAGATATGAGAATAAATTATACACAGATTCACTGTAAACTAACGGCATCCAATGAAAAGTGGACACTTAGGGTGCAAAAATTGGAAACAAGGGCAGAAATGTAAACTTTCTTTTGTCTCCCAACAATGACTGCTGCCCCTTCTTCCAGATCCAGAAATGGTGGGAATAATGGGTTTTTTAGCCTCTCGGTCTCTCTTGGTGGGTGAATGCGGCAATGTAGTCGTCTTGGGGTTTTGCTGTTCTCGTTGATCTATGATGTGGGCTAGGAGGAGGATGGTGGTGGCCTTAAGTGGTAGGGATGGTAGAGGGGGGGAGGGGAAGGGAGGTGGCAATGGGTTGCCTGTGGTGATGAAGGGACAGTAGTAGGTGGTGAGATAGCTGGAGGTGACAAAAAGGGGTGAGGGTGATGGTTTGTTATTGGCGGTAAGGGTGATTGGTGTCAGTACAGGTAGGTGAAGGGAAGGGAGAAAGCTTGAGAAAGAGAACCTTCTTGATCAGATGAGGGTGAGTACATGGTAAAATTATGGTGGAGGCACAATAAGATGATTTGGTACAATATGCATATAAACAATTATACACATGATTTACAACTAAACTGTAATTAATTTTATTCCTTAAGATATTCATGATTTCTAATCCTTGGTAGAAATCTCAAGTATTAGAAACTTATATTCCCTTGGTGGTTGCAATAAAAAATTTGTGAAAGTTCCACTTCCCTTTATCTTACCCTTGTCTGGTGAAACTTTTTGATCATTACATTTACTCCCTTTAGCAAGATCTCTCTCCGCATTTTCCTTCATGCATCTTTCTTCCTATTTGTTGCGCCTAATTTATGATGAAGATGATTGCTTGTTATCAATGTGTCTTTGATATAGTTGAACAACGAAGACTCAAAAAACTCTGGGTTAGAGAGTAAGAGAAGAGAGAGAAAAAGAGAAAGAAATTATGTTTAGTAACTCAATCAACCTCTTTCACCTCACACCTATTTATATTAAAAACACTATGACATAAGTATAATAATACCCTTAAGACAATAAAACTAATATGCTAACACTTCCCTTTAAGCTAGAGAATAGATGTCAAATACGTCTAGCGTGTAAGACAAGTGGTGGAAAGAATACGAGCTAAAAGCTTAGAGAAGATTTCGCCATGTTGATCTTTTGAGCGAATATAAGGAGTGATGATACGTTTATGTATCAACAAATCTCGAATAAAGTGACAATTAATCTCAATATGTTTAGTCCGCTCATGAAAGACTGGATTATTAACAATAAAAATAACAATCTGATTGTCACAAAACATTTGCATAGGAACAAGAGTTATAAGGTTGAAATCTAGGAGAAGAGATTGGACTCTTAACATCTTAGAGACTTTATGGCCATAGCACAGTACTTAGTTTTGGCACTTGAGCGAGTAATGGAGTTTGTTTTTTTACTATGCCAAGTGACAATATTACCACCAACGAAAATGCACCCATAAGTAAACCGTCGCTCAGAGTGACTACCAGCTCTATTCGCATCACTAAAACTAACTATAGAAAAGGAATCAGATAGCTGATATAACAAATCTTGACCAGTAACACTTCAAATAACAGAAGATACAACAAACAATATCATAGTGAGGTTGACAAAAAGCATGCATATATATTGGCTAATCACCCCAACCACATATGTAATGTTGGGGTGAGTAATCATGAGATAAATGAGTTTTCCAATGAGATGACGATAGAGACCAACATTAGGAAATATCACCAGACTCAGCATCATGCTTAATTGTAGAATTCATAGGAGTACCAATATGATGAGCACCAAGAAGCCCAAAGATCAAGTACGTACTTTGTGAGAGAGATAAATACCCTCAGAAGAGTGGGCCACCTCAATCCCAATAAAATAACGAAGCGTACCTAAGTCCTCGGTATGAAAGTGTTGACTCAAATGGCGCTTGATATTAACAATATCAGCAAAATCATCACTGAAAAGGATAATGTTATTAACATAAACAATCATCACAATAGTGCCACTAGAAAAATGATGGATAAATACAGAATGATCCGACATGGAGCGCCGAAAACATAGGCAAGAACAACATAATTGAAGTGATCAAAACAGGCATGCGGAGATTGCTTTAGATCATACAAAGCCTTACGTAAGCGACAAATAAAATGTTCACTGCTCGTCACAGCATACCATGAGTTAAGCCATATAGACGTCCTCTTGAAGATCACCATGAAGAAAGACGTTCTTGATATGAAGTTGATACAATGGCCATGAATGAGGGCAACAACGGAGAGAAAAATGCTAACACAATTAGGGCTATCCACAAATGAAAGAGTCTTTAAATAATTAATATCATATGTTCGAGTATAGCTTTTGGCCACCAAACGAGCCTTAATGCTCTCTATAGACCCATTAGGAAGGTATTTGACGGTATATACCCATTGGCAACCGACAACGGACAACCTGTTTCTCATAAGGAAGAGGGGTAAGTTCCCAAGTTTGATTCTTGTGAAGAGCATCCATCTTCTCATTCATAGCATGCTTTTAGCTAGATAAAGATAGAACTTGCATTTGAGAGGAAGGAACAAAAGCAACAGAGAAGGTGCTAGCAGATGTGTGATGACAAGAAGAGACACGATTATAGGAAACAAATTGAGCAATAAGATGTGGGGTACAACTACGTTTACTTTAGCGCTAGGTGATGGGTAAGTCATCATCTGATGGAGAAGAGGGAGATGGAGCAAGAACCCTCGACGGCGAAGATGATGGTGACGTGCTAGAGGGGACAACACGCCTATCTCAAGAACGCCGATGCACTTGCAAAGGATGGTTAGAGGGTATTGGCTCAAGAAAAGGAATAGATAGGGATAAGTAGGAGAAGTTGACTTCCCCTCACGATAATAGATATAGTCCGAGGATTACTTCTTGCTGGGGGAAGGGAAGAAGGGAATCGACTTGAAAAGGGTGACATCAACACTAACAAAATAGCGATGAGATTCAAAATGATAACACCTATATGGCTTTTGAGTACGAGAGTACATAGAAAGACTCATTTATGGGTTTGAGGCGAAAGCTTATCAAGACCTTGATCAAGAACATGAACAAAGGCAATACAACCAAACACCCGAGGAGTGCGGAAGAAAGGGGAAGAATCGGGATATAATAAGAGAAAAGGAGACTTCTGGTTAAGAACAAGCATGCGATAAGGACATTGCCACTCTAATAATGTTTTGGTACTTGCATGGCTGCATGTGAAATAACAAGGTATGTGCAACATCTAGTAAGTGAAGATGCTTACGCTCGGCCAAACCATTCTGCTGAGAACTATGAGCACAACTGGTTTGGTGAATGATCCCACGATCAACACAGAAATAGTTAACAATCGACTGCATGTATTTTAAGTCATTATCAGATCAAAATATGTTAATACACATGCCAAACCGAATAACAATTTCATTATAAAACTTAAAGAGCAGATAAGGTAATTCACATTGTTGCTTCATTAAAAAAAGCAAAGTTTTGCGAGAAAAATCATCTACAAAGATAACGAAATAGACGTAGGCATTAACACTAGAAGTTTGGAAAGGACCCCAAATATCTACATGGACAGGATCAAAAGACTCAAGATTTACGACCATGACTACTACTAGGGAAAAAACTACGGTGATGCTTGCCGAACTAACAAGGTTTACACTCAAAAGTCAAAACTGGAATAGGACTCAAAGATGGAATAGAAAACTTCATCTTGGTCTAAGACAGTTGACTCAAATGGAGACACCATTGAAGGGCAGAAACATAAGCACTCAAGGCAGAGTTAGTGGTGCTAGGCTGGCAATCAGTATCCAACAAATAGTGGCCATCTTTCTCATGCTCTGAACTAATCGTCTTTTTGGTATGGAGGTCCTACAATACACAAGAAGAAAGGGAAAATGTCACAGAGCAATGTAGGGCTTTAGTTAACTAAAAGACTCAAGGGTAAGAGAAGGGACAAACTGGGATGAAGTACACTCTGTCAATTAAGACAATATGATGATGAATGTGAGCCAAATTAGGATAAAAAGAGGGAATTCCAGACATGTTAGAACTGACACTAAAATTGAGAACTCATAATGGAGGCGAAGAAACAACACATGTAATAGTACTTGAGTTTGCTAAAGTAACAATGAAAGCAGTAGGTTAAACAGAGCACAATGTTTGAACAAGCTCACTCAATTGTGTAGAGAGTGCATTATGAGAACCATTCACAGAGGCTACATGACTAGGAGGTGCTGAAAGAGGAGGTTGGGTTTGTGAAATTTTGTCAGTAACTTGATTAACTTAGCTAGGCTTACCATAATTGCCTCCACAATGTGGTTCAGTAGGATTTGTAGTACCACAATGATCACGCTTATGATCAGTACGACCACTAAAACGACCATCATTACATGATCTACCATGGGAAACACAACTTTGAGGCCGCCTCGAATAGTGCCACGACTACCATTTTGTGAAATGAAAAAGAAAAACTTGAAAATAGCTGGGGATGGACTAGGACTCGGAACAACTGATGATTGCTCTAGCGAAGAACACATTAGCCATAGTAAGGTCTCACTTGATCTTTGGAACCCTACAAGTCAGGGTCCAAATTAGAAAGAAGAGAGGCAATAATAAAGTCTTCCCAATGGTGCCTCTGCTGCACCAACTGATCCCAAAACTTCTTTAGATTGCTATAATAATCAGGGAGAAACTTACCAGTGAAAATGTGCTCAAACTCATAGATTTAAGACACATTATGAGACTCCAAACTGTGCCACAACCAACTCATAACCACTGAATCTGGACCTTTTCAATCAGCAAGTTTATAATCACCTACTACAGGAAGGTCGGTAATATAACTACCGTTTCATCCTTTTAAGATAAACTTTAAATGCATGTGCCAATGCCAAATAATCCAGCCCAGGCCAAATAATTCAACCCATTTAGGCACTTAGATGTAACACATCTACGCAACTCATCATATTTGAGAATCACATATTTATCCTTGGCCAAAAAGGAACCTAACAACTAATACGAGCGAGTAAAAACAAAATGAGGAAATCATGTAGTGTGCAAACCTATCAATGTAGCAATTCAGATTACGAACCAACCAAACATGACCTAAGTCGAATGCACGAGTACCCATTTTTTTCCAAAAAATGGGCACGTGCGAACCAAGTACACCAGATTGCGAACCAAATAGGGCCAACCCAACTTCTATTGATTGAAGAACCAAGAAGCAACTTCAAGAATATCGAATCAAAGGCACTGAAAATAGCTTGTCGCGGACCAAGCAAACCTAATTGCGAATTAAACAAATCGCGAATCAAGTAGGTCGAACCCAACTTCAATCGATTCAAGAACCAAAAAACAACTTTGAAGCAAATTGAATCAAATAAAGGCACACCAAGAGGAATTAGATTACGAACCAAAACTTTGATCGAACTCAGATTGCACATCGCGGACCAAAAAAAAGCTTTGATTGACCCTCTGAACAACAATTAATCACCAACTTAGCATCAAATCGGACCTGAACTAGTAGTTTCGAACCAATCGTATGGGTTGGAAGCATAACAAACATCGATTGAGCCTTCGATTTTTAGATCGTGAAGTTAGGGTTCCAAATATGAGAAAAAATATGAAATTTAGTTATTTGACTTCATGGCTTCCAAAGATTGTACGGAAATCACTTTAATAAAGAGGAGATCTAGACTAGTCTAAGGGTGCAAGCGGTGATTGTCGTCGACCACGCAGATGTTAACATTCAGCATTACATTATCACTGGAGATGCTGACGTGAGCAATTCCGGTGGCCTTCCGACAATTTTTGGTTGATCTGATGTAGTATTAGAATAAGATTTTTTGCTCTGATACCAAGTTGAAGAACAAAGAACCGAAAAACTTGGTTTGAGTGTAAAAGAAGAGATGAAGAAATTAGGTTTGGGAACTTAATTAGCCACTTTCACCTCACACCTAATTATATTAAAAATACTGACACAAGTACATTAATACCCTTAAGACAATAAAACTAATCTGCTAACAAATATTTTTCTTGGGTTATTTTTTTATGCATTGTAATTGTCTTCAAGTTTGTCTATTAACTATGCATTCACCATAATAGAGGAGCGGGATTTATTATCATGCGCTATAGTAATTTTTGTTGTGTCTAGTGTAAGATGGCTTTTGATTGTAATATTTAAGCACGGACAGAATCCATCATCATTACATCTGACCTTTTCCATATATCTCTACAATGTATTAGTTGTTTTATTTAATGTTTAACCATCATGTTCCATCTTTAGATTGCCATCTTATTGCTAGCTATTAGGTCATTACGTGGAGGAGCTAGCAAGTATATTTAATTAGTTTACCACATAACTATTCATAGAATTCCTGTGCTATGCATGAAAGGCTCTATTGTATCTGCTAAATACCATTTACCTTAAAATAAAAGACGTATATCAAGAAAAATGAATATTTTGTTGTTTTAAAATGTTCAAGGATATATGATATTGGTGAATGCAACATCGAGGCATGCAATTGCATCCGACATGCATACCCGAGTCTATGTAACGTATTCGAAGGACACATCCTACACCGTGTCCAAGTGTCCAATCAAGTACTTGATCTATTTTGAGAAGTCCATGTAAGATATGTCACTACATATAATTTTATCTTGTTATAAAATTCTATCTTGCTTGCAAGACATGTGGACACTTATGAATGTGTCTGTATAGAATAATGTTTAAGAAACAATAGATTCTGAGCCTTATCGAAGAGCCTAAGCATTGTAGGATGCCTCATTTTTCACTTAGTTGCAAATCTGACAATGCTTATTCTTAATTTCTGTTTGTATAGTTCTCTATTCATCCACAACTTCCTCCATATTGCTTCTTTTTGCTTCTATTTCTTCTTCTAGTTACCCCCATCCACCCTAAGTAATTATCCAGTTGCCTCCTTTTCTTTTCTTTTACTTTTTTTTTCTGGTTACCTACATTCCCCTTTTCCCTTTTGAACAAGTATTTGGCCAATTAGCCTGATCTATACCTGATTTTGGTCATTTAGGTGCAAGGTTTGGATTTACGCTAGATGATGAACTAAAAAATGCTGCTTCTGATGATGATGTCAAGGCTGCTATTGCAGATAAGATTAGCAGAGAACGCGTTGGTCATGAAGTATGTTCATCTCCTGTGAAGTGGTTTACCCGAGTGGATTGATTTGGCATAATTTTTCTTTTCTTGTTTGAATTTAGCTTGTCCTACTTTTCATTCTTGTTCTTATTTTTGTTCTTCCTACAGATTGATCTCATGGTCTCTGGCAATCAACCAGTTAAGGCATTAACATTCGTTTCAGATTTGCTGTTATTTTGGGTTGTCTTCAGTCTTCCTTCTGAGGTTGACCCACCTACCTCCCAGGGATGTGAGTCATGTGATAGGTTAGTATACAACTCAATGCTTCTTTGTGATTCATTAGGGAAATTTAGTTCAATGAAAATGATATTTCATTTTAAGGGAGAATTATGAACGGACGATTTAGTTCAATTTGTTTAACTATGTGCCATAGTTAGACAACACAGCTAGTGATCAAGGATTTAAAATTCGTTCTATTTCGTACGAAACGACCAAGAATTTCCGATCTTGTTGGGTGAACTGGCGCAAAATAGTCATCGATTGTTGAAATTTCAAAGCTTCTCTCGAATCGAACTTGTTTTTGTTGGTTTCAAAATGAAACATTGTTTCATGGGAATCTTGTGGAGCTTCGACGCAATCTGACTAAAAAAAAAAAATTAGAACAATTCCAGGACTGAAAGCGTGTGAAAGGAAAGATGAAATCAAGAAAAAACATAGGTGAAATCGATAGGAACCTGTGGCTGGTGACTGAGTGGTCAGTTAGTTCAGATCTTGGCTACCCAGGAGGACTCCAGCTACCTCCTTCTTCCTCCTCTCTCTATCTCTCAGACCGGTGACTGCAAGTGGTCAGTGACTTCAAAACTGCTGTCGCCCCTAGCCTCTCTCCTCCTCTCTCTCGACCGGCTTGAGATATCACTGCTCTCTCTCTCCCGCCGTCGATTGTTCTCTCTTATCTTTTTTATTTTGCCCTCCACTCACTGTGACCGAACACGTGCTCTCTCTCTCTCTCTCTCTCTCTCTCTCTTTGTATTATTCTTTTTTTTTTTTTAAATTTCTCCTCCCATTTCACAACTGTGCACAAATTTTTTAAGGAAAGAACAAAGCCCACTTTTCTATCCTCGTATTTTTTATTCTTTTTATGGTCAGCAATTTTAGATTTTACTTAATTAATTAAAGTTGGAAATTTTAATCACTGTAGTAATTTTTGTAAGTATTCATTTATTGTAGTAATTTTTATAATTTTTGATATATTATAGTTATTATTGACATAATATTAATTTTCCAACTGTTTTGTATTAATATTAATTTAATACTAATGCAAGTTTCTATAGTTTAATATTCTAAAAGGAATATATAACCGCTAAACATGTTTAATGGTTGATTTGTTAGTCTTAGAAACACAAAAATATCGTTAAGTTTATGTTTTCAGATGTTTTTTTTAATGTTTCTAATATTCTCCCCGTTTCCATAATATTTCTGAATTCGAAACGTTTCTGAAAACGTTAATGTTTCAAGCCAACCGAAACGACACAACAAAACAAAATTTTGATCCTTGCTAGTGATAATTTATCAGTAGAAAATATATATTCTTGATGTCAAGCTAGCATCTGTGTGTCAGATGTTTCTAAGTTCCATAGGTAAACTCTGCAGCTAGTGAAAATCAGTAAGGAAAAAAATACACATTCTGGATGTCAAGCTAGGCAGCTGTGCATTATCATGTGAACTGTACATATATTGCTGCATTTCCGTGTTTGCGGACTCTTTAGATATGGTGAAATGTACCCATGGCGACACGACATGAGAGAGGATAGGAATCAAGGATACAACAGTGCAGATAATGATAAAGCTATGAGAATTTTTGTTTTTGGGGTGGGGGTTGTGACATCTTATTTGGGGTAAAAGAAAAAGAAGAAATAGAACAAGAACATAGGATCTCTCAATGATTTCTTTGCATTTTTCTCCTTTGATTTCTAAATGGAAAAGATAACTCTTCCTCTATATTATGTAATTCAACATTCTCGATTAGGGGAATTCCCATGCTTGAATGATGGGTTTGATATTGGATGCAAAGTTGCAAGCTGCCAAGTTGCAGTTGTGAGAATATTGCTCTCTATAAGGAAAAGTTGTTTAAGGGTTAATGGTTTTCTGTAAGTAGAGAAGTTTGTCCCTCTCCCATGTGCTTTTACATGTTGGTTTCTTCAGTTCCATGTTTTGACTTTGGAGTTTGGATTTGATGTTGCTATGATGCTTTACTACCTGCGCGAGAAAGAGCTATAATTTCATGTAATGGAGTAAATTATTATTTTTCTTAACAGAAAAAAGGAATTATTCGTTTTTCCCATATATGCATACATTATTTTTTTTCCGATGAGGCAATGCATCTATGTACCAAACCAAACTAAACCAAGTTTTTGTCTCAATCAATTGAGGTTGGTTATATGAATATTTTTACGCCATTCTACTCTGTTAAGAGTCATATCTTCAGTTAGTTTTAATAGGTTCATATCTTTTTATAATACGGTATCCCATGTCAATTTAGGTTTACTCTTTTCCCTAGTGCTTTTATTACTCATGATCTGGTCGTTTTTCCTAACTACTGTATTGTATGTGTCCAAATTACGTTAATCTATTTTCTCTTAACTTGTCCTCAATTGTTGCAACTCTTACCATTCCACGAATCTTTTTATTTTTAATTTTATTTTTTCTAGTCTTACCACTCATCCACCTTAACATTCTCATTTTCGCAACACTCATTTTATTTATGTAATCTTTCTTAGCAGTCCAATATTCTGTTCCATATAAAATCGTTGGTCTAATAGCTATTTTATAAAATTTTTTTCTTTTAATCTTGTAGGTATCCGTCGATCACATAAAACTCCGGAAGTATTACTCAATTTGAGCCAACAAATTTTGATTCTATGGGTTACATCATTTGTAATCTATGCATCTTTGTTAATAATTGAACCTAGATAAAGAAAATATTTACTCTTTAAGTATCTCTTGGTTTTGAATCTTTATTTTTTCACCATTTATACTCCTATTATTGCTAAAATTATATTTCATATATTCAGTTTTGTTTCTACTTATTCGAAACCCTTTTGATTCCAAAGTTTCTCTCTACATTTCTAGCTTAGCGTTAACCCCACTCCTAGTCTCATCCACTAAAACAATATCATCAACAAACAACATACACAGTGGGACTTCATCTTGGATATGTTTAGTCAATTCATCCATAACTAAGACAGAGATAAGGACTTAAAGCTGATCTTTGGTGTAATCTTATTGTAATTGGGAATTCACTTGTTTTTCCTGCAGATGACCTAATTGTCGTGACGGCTCCGTTATATATGTCTCTTATCACATCTATGTAACTCTTTGTCACTCACTTTCTTTCTAACGTCTACCATATGATATCTCTAGGCACTCTATCATAGATTTTTTATAGGTTTATAAAAACTATATGAAGGCTTCTTTTCTTTTCTCTATACTTCTCTATTAATCTCCTTCGTAAGTAGATTGCTTCTATAGTTGATCTACCAGGCATAAAACTAAATTGATTGTGTAACACTGTTGTTGTTAGCCTTAAACGATGTTCAATCACTCTTTCTATGATTTCATCGTATGCCTCGTCAACTTAATACCTCTATAGTTACAATTTTGAATATCTCCTTTATTTTTTTATATATAGGTACTAGAATACTTTCTCCACTCTTCGGACATTTTTCTAGTTATTATGATTGTATTAAATAACTTTGTTGACCAATACACTCCCACTTCGCCTAGACATTTCCACGCCTCCACAGGAATATCATCTGGTCCGAAAGCTTTTCCTGATTTCATTCTCTTCATTGCAGTTTTCACTTCAAACCTCCTTATTCTGCGATAGAATTTATATTCTTTAGTTTCATTCGAATTATCAGATTCCTTTCCTTCAAATCTTTCCACATGTTTTTTATTTAATAATTTCTTGATATAGGTTTTTCACTTTTCCTTAATCTCGTCGTCATTTACTAACACCCTTGAATCCTCGCTTTTTGTATGTTTAACTTGAGTAATATCTCTAGTTTTCCTTTCTCTCCATTTAGTAAGTTTGTAGATGTTCTTTTCTTCCTCTTTACTAGTCATGTACCTATGTCTAGTTTTTGGATCCTTTGTTGCCGAGTCCACTTATCCTTCTATTAGAAATTTAATAAACATAACATCCGTCCCAGAGCTATATAACATTGTTGTTTGTTGCATTCTTGTGACAAAGTGATTTAGAAATGAGCATAACGTAAAATAACTGTGATAGGTATATGATGTGCCCGTATGCCTGTCATCAGAGGCAGGGGTAGCGAACAACCCAAGATATAGATTTTTAGTATATTTGAGCTCATACTTGAATACGTTGAGTGTGGAAGAAGTACCTTTTTATTTGCTGGTACTACGCTGGACCTCTTCTTACCATTGGATGGTTACTTAGAAATGAAGCAAGCTGGTCCTAAATTCAAATTTAGATAAATTACACCTAGATGCAAATTGATACCTAAAGCATTTATCCTCTTTTTGTTCTATTTATAATATTGTCTACTCTTAATTATAGAACTTCGCCACTTCTATGTGCTTCGAACATAAGACGTCTGCTCTACACCTAAGTTGCTTTTTTTATTATGACATGTAGATTATCCTTATTACATGTTTGAAAAGGCAATGTATTTGTTACTTGTTAGTCTGCCCTTTGAGAATTACACCTCGCAGTTTTAATTCGAGATAGTGAAACACACGAGGATCTTCAAAAAGTCATGCTGCTCAGAAGACCAGAGCCTTGAACATTTTCTCTAAGCATTTTTCTTAGTTCAGATACTTACTGGCATCATCATTACGTGGTGCTTGAATCTGTTAAGTCATCCGTATTCCATGATTTGGGATGTCCATTTAGGTAGTAAGCTACATTGGTGCCACTTGTCTTGTAGTTCCTTTTTATCTCTATTTCTTTCCCTCCCCTTCTGTTCCTCTCGCCAAACATCAGAAGTTTTTTGAGTCGTGGTCTCTCTTTCACATTTCTTTTCAGTGGAGTAAGAATCATCATGTATTGCGTCAATAGTTGAAGAACATCTCTTAGCTTAATGTGGTAGTGGTTGGTATACAGTAATGTTATTCTTTTCCAGTTTAAATCAAACCTGTTACAACTCTCTGGCACTTGGAGAGTCGGAATGAATTTGATTAAGTTCCCAAGTGAATGTAAGAAAGATTAAGACACCAAACAGTAGGCAACCTAATTGTAGAGTTTGTGGTGGATTTTGGGTATGGGAAGTTGCAATGTTTTGGGTTTATAAGATAGAAGAAGGCATCTGGAGTTTTGAATTGGAAAATAGTGTATGGATTTTTGGTTTGATTTGCAAAAGTTGCAGATGCATAGCTTTTGGAATTAGCTGCTGAAATTCTCTTGACCACAATTTATTATTATTATTTTTGTATTGTAGTGTGAATTTAATGGCCAAAAGGTAGGGAAAAGGATTGGGGATGGTTTGGACTTTGGCTGTAGTCTTGGACCTGAAAAGGGCGCTGTTTTTCGGGACTGCGAACTGTATCCCACCTCAACAATTCTATGGCCTTATTTAGCTTGTGGCTAAAGGCACCTTTTAGCTTCTTTTTATTATTATTATTAATGTTATTTTTTTTGTGGAAAGCCCAAAAAATAACATACAAAATGCCAACTTCTCCTTCTTTATTGCCAGCTTGAAGCCATGGGTAATCAAGCGAGTTTTTTGGCTTATTTGACTTAGTCTAAAGAACCAAAAAGTCTGGCTTAATGATGGGTTTCCAGAGGCTATGAGGAACATTTCTCTTCTCTGGTCCAAGTGCCCAGCCTAGCCCATTGTTGGATTATGGGAATTCATTGTGGAAAATCTCTGATTGGGTTTGAGATCATATGGCTTCAGGATGATGGTTTCCGAGATAGGGTGGCTGATTGGTGGCAAAGCTTCAACGCCATTGGAATTCCGGCTTTTCTTCTCACTAGAAAGCTTATGTTATTGAAAGTTGACTTGAAACGGTGGAATGTGAGGACTTTGGAAGGAATGATTTTCAAAAGGCTAAGGTTGTTGATGACTTTAACTTATTGGATGCTGGGGAGGAGATTGACGACTTGATTGATGAGGACCGACTCCATAGGGGGAGGAGTTGCAGAGGGAGTTTGATAGATTGGCAAAGTTGGAAGAAATCAATTGGAGGGGGAAAAAAAACATGTTCTGTTTTGCTCAAGGGCAGAGATAAGGACCGATTCTTTCACAAGATTGCTAATGCTCACAGAAGAAATAATATGATTGGGTGAGTTCGCTAGTGGGTCTCTATCTCTAACGGTGAAGATTAGATTAGGGATGGTATTTCAAGCTTTCACCTGTGTTTGTTTAGGAGACAAGAGGTTGGAGGCTGTGGCTTGATGGGATGGAGTTTGATTCCATTTTGGTAAAAGATATTGATTGGTTGGAGCAGCCTTTTTAAGAAGTGCTATAGGCTGTGAATGCCATGAATTGAAATAAAGCCCTTGGTCTGGATGGGTTTACAGTCGTACTCCTCCAGTAGTGTTGGAGTGTTGTTATGAAAGAGGGAATGGTTTGCTGCATTTCTTCTATGATCATGCGTCTCTTAGAAGGACTTTGAATGCCGCCTTTTTCTTTTTAATTCCTTAAAGAAGTGGGGCTGAAGATACCTAAGATTCTTGCTCTATTTGTCTTATTGGCACTGCTTACAAGTTGCATGCTAAGGTGTTGGCTTCCAGGTGAAGATGGTGACTCAGTTGCAGACTTCTGTTCAACTTAAATGTCCCCTTGTCCCTCCCTATTTAAAACAGATGAAAAAGGGGAAAAAATATAATGCATGCACGCCCACCCCCCT
>JAOTRH010000022.1:11354825-11381711 GCA_034768845.1 Heliamphora exappendiculata
CCTTTACATGTTATATATAATATTTTCCTATATTTTGGAGTATTATCTATGGATATGATCTATGTATAGCATGTTTTAGGTTTAGCTCACGGACCCGGGTTTGGGTCGTGATAGAACCTGGGAGGTCAGTCGACTGACATGGTTTTGTTTTGTTTTTTTCTTGCTTTCCAGCATGTTTTCAGTCGATTGGGGGCTAGGGTCTAGTCGACTGGGGTCTTGTGTGATGTTTTTTGTGGTTTGGTGGTTGGGTTTTGGTTTCCAATTGGTTTCCTACGGTATTTAGTCGATTGATAAATGGGATTAGTCGACAAAAATACTGTTGGATTCTTTTTAGGGTTTGGTTAGTTGTGTTGTGGCTTCGGGGGTCGTGTCATGACCTTAGGTGTTTGTGTAGGTGCCGTCCTCGGGGGGTGACGTGCATGGTTAGGTGTGAGTGTCGTGCATGGTTAGGTGCGTGGTGTTAGTTCTTTGTTGGGTGTGGGGCGTGTTTGGGCCCGCAGTTCTTTTTTGGGTTAAGGTGTTGGTCTTCAGGGTTAGGCTTGGTTGTGTAGGTTGTTGGTCGTCCAGGTGAGTGGGTGTCGGGTTGCATCATGATGTGTAGTTATACATGGCTATGTGCATTTATAACTCTAATTTATTTATGTACGAATTATGTAGATGGATTAAATGACGCTTTTATATCGTTATGTGTAACGTGGTTTTATGCTTTAAAACTCAGAGTTTTATAGGCATGTATATGTGGGATCTGAGGAATGGATGTATGTGGTACATGTTACATGGGTTGCAAATGTAGTGTGGGTCGCATGTGTACCATGTGACGTGGTTTGTGTAACGTAATGTTTGTACGTGATTTTATGCATTTAAACCCTGGTTTAGTTATGCATGTGTATGAAATGGACAGATGAACAGGTGGTTCTGTGAATGTTAACCCTGGTTAACAAGGCGTTTGTTGGGGCTGAAGTCCTTCGAGAAAGAGACCGAGAAGGTGCGTTTGTTGGGGCTGAGGACCTTCGGGAGAGAGACCGAAAAGGTGCATTAGACGGGAGTTGTGGTCCCTCGGTGAAAATTCAAGAAGATACATGAATTGCATGAAATGCATTACGGGACGGATAAAACTAGTTTTGAATTGTTTTTAAGACTCGCATGAATCGCGATATGAAAATCGTTTTCAAACCATTTTTAAGGCTCCTGTGAGTCCAACGTGGTTATTATCCTCGTTTTTCCTTACTTGTGAAATTATTTTTACGGCTTGAAAGAGAGTCTAAAATTGCACCTCTTTTTCCTAGTATATTTAACTTATATTGCATGCTTGTCTAGTTTCTGCTGAGTTTTGGCTCATATTGTGAAATTTGAAATGTTTTTCAAGTACCGGTCACGCGGGTTGATTCGGGGTTGCTAGAGAAGCGAAAGATCTGTCATCTTCCCTTTTTGGTTCTTTCTGTATCATGTATGTTTACATATTTTTCGGGTGTTGGAACCGTATAATGTAAGTCCTTTTGGCAATTATATACAATGCATGTATGGTTTAATTTGAGAGTGTGTTCTCGGGTTGGGTGTTATGTTTGGTTGTTTGTGAGTGTTTCACGTGACCCGAAATTTGGGGCGTGACATGAAATTTACCACTTTCACAAATATTAATACACTTTGCACAAGTATCTAATATTATATACCCCTTAACCACAGCCCATTGGGCGGTGGTTAGCATTTTTCTTGTTAATATTGTACCAGATTTTTATCAATTGTTATTAGGCGGTGCATATCAGCTTAAAACAAAATTATTATACTAATTACTTAATTATGTATCAGTACATATCGGATGTATGATCAATACCGGCATGTACCGACCCAATCAAATACGTACAAGTTTAATAGTTTTTTTATATTTATATTGTTTTATAAAAATAATTTATTTATATTGTTTTCACTTTTTACTTTTTATTTTTATACTTTAATTTAAGTTTTAAATATAACATAAAGGAGAGTTGTAAAACTAATCAATGCTAAATTATTATTAAAAAATCTAAATATTATAACTATATTGCTTTTAGTTAGCTATCTCATTACAAATAATATATATAAATTAATTTAGACTAATTATTTAAATTATTATGTTAGATAAATATATATGTTATACCAAATTATTTCTTGTTGGAAATATTTTTTTAAGTAAATATATAATATTTTATAGCGATAAATTCAAAATAATACCTATTATAATTTTTATCAATACAATATTCAAAACTATGGCCTCTCCCGCCAGAGACCCCATTCCTCCTGTGAATGAAAAATTATGATACTCTCATAATATCGTATGTTATTACTTTTTTTTAGGTAATTAATCATAAATTATTACATGTTTCTAATAAATAAAAATATTTAATGCATATTAAGTGAATTATTTTTAATTTTTTTTTATTCACACTTTTTTTCTTACCTACTAAAAAAATTTTGATCACTTTTGGTCCACCAAAAGTATACATTATTAAATAATAATACAGCGTAAACAATGTCACATGGTGCTCCAAAACTCTCCGAGCAAACGAACATTCCTTTTGCTACACCCCCTCCAAACCAAGTTTAACCATGGTCACTTGTTTTCAATTTTCATTTTTTGGAAAAAGTACATACCAAACATATTTTTTTATATAAAAATAAACAAAAATATGTTTACAATTTTTTGTAAACAAGGTTTTCAAACTTCTGATTACTTGTAATTCCAAAGAAAAAAAATTGAAAGGTTAAAATGAAGAAATCGAAACAAAGATAGAGCCTGGTTTCTTGAATCAATTTTCCATCCAGTAACATGTTGCCCATGTAAAGAGTATAAAGCATGCAAAGTGTTGGGCGTCTCTCTTGTATTTCAAGATGGTATTATAAGCCCACTAACAACCCACTGTGACATAAAATTTTATAATTATATAAAAATTAAAATTTTAAAATTTATTTATAAATAGAAACTATATAACTCTACTAAACGTGTAGAGAGTAAATCAAAATAGCATGTAAAGAGAAAAAAAATACTAGAGACAATAAGATGACCCTTGAGCAGAAAAACAAAATCTATTTCAAGGTTCGAATTGTATTGAATTTTGAAATATTTTTTGTCTTATTATTGTACGCTCTACTGTTATAGTCAATTATCTCTCTCAACCGTGAAAATAGACAGATTGTGCCGAACTACATAAATTTTTATATAATTTTCTCTTTAATATATACGAAATTATATTTTAGTTTGCATTCGGGAATTAGTTTCTAAATCCCAACACAAAGCACCACAAAACAGTCTATAGAAGGTTTTATTTTTTATTTTTTAGGTTAATACACACTATATATTTGGTTGATTATATGGCTATTGCGTAACCTAATTTTGGGCAACAGTTTTGGCCTCTAAATTTCACCTAAATTTTATTTGTATTTTTATCTTCTTTTTTTTTTCTCTTGAGATACAATTAGTTGCTCCTATAGTATTTTACTGTTAGACTATGATATTAAATGACAATAATAATATGGTATTAGTGTTGTTAGCCCCTAGCAATACCTTCATCTAAAGGTTTCGATTAATGGTCAACATCAAAGTTCGTTTATATGAGCATTATATGCAATTGGACTATTCTGGAGTAAATATTCAATGCAACGCAATGATAATTTCACGTCATTATTTATTTATTGACACTGTTCATAAAAATTTGATAGTTTTTTTTTTCATTTAACTATCTAACGCACAACCATCATCTGTTTTCCAAGGTTAGGACCCAACTATATAAGAGATGAGACTTTAAGCATTATACAAATGGAGTTAAGGTAAAGTTAAAAAAAATAAATTAAGCTAATTTAGAAAATTATAACGTAAATCAGTTGATACAATAGTAAAAAAATATTATAAGATCATTAATAATGAAAATACTGGAGAAAAGAAAAAATCTAAATCAAAATGAGATGTCGTAATAAAAAAAAATATATAAATTTATTAAACCTAACTAAAAATGATCCTTAACAAAGCATAACGACATTAAAAAAGACCATGTAAACAATTCTAATTGATTGAAACAAAATTTAAATTTAGTTTAGTTTAATTTAATTTATTGACGCTCTATTACAATTGAATAATAAACTACATTACCGTATGTTGAACCCCACCGTTTAAATACAACTACTCGATTCAAACCCACTAATGACTACATCTGCACAATAATCTCACCGTACCCATATAGTATTTTACTATCAGATGGTGATATGACGTATCATTTGTAATTTGATATCACTTGCAACTTGTTGCATTGAACTTTCTCAAGAAACTGATTTTACAGTATAGTCTATTCAACTCAAAACATTCCTCCTGCTCCTATATATAAAATCCAAACTTTCATTCAACATTTTTTTTTTTTGTTTTGTTCTTTTTGAGGCAAGAAACTTTCATTCCAACTTGCTTTATTTTTTGGGGTACAATTCAACTTGCTTTATGTTTCTTGACCTGGGTCTCTTCAACTACCTCTTTTCAATGACAACCAACTCCCAACCATAACATAATTTCATCATAGTCACAACATTGTTTGTAGTTTTTTTAGCAAAACTACCAATACTCGGATAGTCTCCAGTGATGAGAAATCAGTCTGAACAAGATGAAAAACACCAGGAGACTAGTGGGAAGAATTTACCGTACGCATTTTTCCTACTGCCACAGAGAACATCAACAACTGAACATATTTATCCCACTCGACAACCAGTCACAAAATTTACCCTTCTAAATGGGGGACCCAATATCTACAAAAGCTTCACTTCTCTATTCTGTTAACAGTTAACTATTTTCACCGATGAAGACTATCAAGACATCACTGTCAAGCAAAAATGAGCACAGCATTAATCACACCCATTACAATGTGAAATTTTGAGACTCCTCAACTGGAAAAGCCACAAGTATCAGGTTAACTCGAGAAAAATAACACAAGCCCTATGCTACAATGTACAAACATGGGTAAAACATCGGCTTTGAGGTAAAAATCTGTCATAAGCAAGCAAGGTCTCCCATCAGTTGTAACCAATTCAATGTGACATCTAGAGGCTTCGAATGAAGGTCGAAATAAATCAACCGTGGTTCCTTACCTCTCAGATGAGCTTTGGCAGAATCAACGCAGAGCTTTCCATGATGTAGTAAAGACTGAATCAGCATCCCGGAAGAGATTGAGCAGAAGCAAATGGAGAAAAGCTTGCAGCTGACTCGCTACAGTGCAGCGGGTGTTGCTGATGACTAGAAGACCCAACAAAACTTGAACCATTGCTCGGACTAGGGATATATGGAGACATGTATCTAGAATTAAGGGGTGAAACAGAAGGGTAGCCCATTGAGTGGGAAGAAACCAAATGTGAAGCAACTGATCTTTGAGAAGATGCATTTCTGAGGTCAACAGAACTTCGGCTTGCACTCAAGTAAGGGGATTGGCGGTAGGTTTGAAGTGACTGCTGCAGATAAGGAGTGCTAGAGATAGACTGAGGACGAGAAACTGAAGGGGACTGATATGAAGCCGGGGCAATTTGAATGGCTGAAGACGATGCTAATGATGATCTGGCAGATGACAATATAGAAGATGAAGTAACCGAACTAGCCAGGCTTCCTGAAAGCAATGGTGTGCGTTCTGATGCAGGTGGATCACCAGTGCTAGTTCTAGCATCACGTTTGCAAACAGGGCAAAAGGTTCTCCATGTGGTAAGCCAAGCATCAACACAAAGAGCATGAAATTCTGTCCAAATTAAAAGGACAAGTTAATATGAAGATTCACATAATATGACCACGAACTGATAAGATAAATTAAGTGATTTAGAAATGTTTATCAGCGGTGTAGAGGAAAACTGATGATTGTAATCCATTGTGCATACTGAAAACTTTCCTAAAATGCTATGCAAAAAAGAATGAGGTACATTTTTTTCCCCACAAGGCAACAACAGAAATATTAAAACCAAACCTGTCCAACCTGTACTATCATCGCCCATGGTTTCTTCCAGTTCCATCTATACTACAGCAATTGCTGAACTTGTATCACTCAAAAATGGCACACAAAATCAACGCATCCCCATGAAGATACCCAAATCTTAAACTGTTGACTCTTCACCTAATTCGTTTCATAGTAAAACAATGACTGTACCCAGCACTATCAGAAGTTTCATTAAGCAGACCTAACAAAGAAACTTGTAGGCCTTGCCCAAGTCAATACCTGCCAATGAGCACGTCTCCTCAACACAGAGTTCTATCATCTGATAATGTAGAAAGAAAACTGACATTCTTAGATCGGCCTACAATACACTCTTATTTTACATGACTTGTAGTGCCGTTGCTTAAAGATCTATTCCAAAGTGGGCTACCTAGAACTATAATGCACAATTGAATCTTATAACATAATTTTCGTAGTGAAGCTTAATTGTTAAGTCATTTAATTACAACTTGAGAATAAATCTGCGGCCTGGGCATCAGTCATAACCTGCACCTTTTACTAGTATACTATTATGGAGAGACTAACTTCTCGTGCTCTGACCGTTGGTAGAACTAAACAATGAGCAAACAGGCGAGATCAGAACAAGCAGCAATAGGAACAAGGAAAGAGTCACTTGCAGGTTGGTTTTTGTTGGGTTCAAATTCTTAAAACAGCAATTAGTCAAATTATTTTGGAGTGCAAGGAACTGTTCTCCTCTTTCCATTCATCATCGTGCTTGCATGTCAAAAGAGATTGTAACAGTGGTGCTCATGCTTTTGCTCTCTTGAATTCTAGTAGTTCTGTTTGGAAGGAGACATACCCAGATTGGGCTTGCTCTCTCCTTTTTGATTGTCCTGTTCCTCTCTCGGAGTAATAATTTCCTTTCGTTATAAAAAGAAAAAAAACTGAAAACAGCCTCCCCCACATGTAGGGGTAAGAACAGCCTGCACTGCATGTAGGGGTAAAGCTGCATACATTCTACCCTTCCCAAACCCGATAGTGCGGAAGCCATGTGCACTATGCTGCTTTACAAATAGTACATTGTGAAAAGCACAATATCGGATGCATTACATTCTTAATGACACTAGAAAGAGAGGCTCCACTCAGTCACCTACATCTCCTTTTCTTGTTATCTCTTGTAATGTTGTACAAAACTGGCAATTCTCTTTTGTCAAACAAGTTCCCCTAATTAGAGCCAGTTTGGACTGTCGTTTTCTTACAACTTTTTTCTTAAAAGTCAACTTTTAACCAGTACTATTTGGTATAATAAAAAAGCTAGTTAATTCATTTCCCATCTTTTAAAACAAGGCAAAAGCTTATTCACATCCCAAACGATCTTAACTTTTTTATTATATGAAATGACAATAATACCCTTAATAATAAATTAACTCTTCTTTGAAAAAGCAAAAACTTAAGAAGCCATCCCAAATACTCCAGCTTAAAAGCATAAAGTGATGACATATTAGATATTTTAAGAAAAAGTAAAAAAGTGAAATTATCCCAAAAGATCCAAAAAGCCAACAAGTTTTATAATGAGTTATAACGAGTACCATATTCAATGTGATCTAAGAAAATATAAGTCTTATAAGGAGATTAAATGCCAAGTATAGCCACGTAAGAATCCTTGAATATTCTGAGTACCTAAATCCCACTTCATATCATTGCCATGGTTTATTTTACCTTTCCACAAATGTGTTTTACCACAAATCAGCTAAATATAATGGTCATCATATCTGTCGGTTACTTTCTTGTAAACATTTTGGCTAGTCAACAAGTTTCACTGCTTCTTTACCCTAAAGGTCTTAACAAGTCCTGGGATGCGTGTGTTGGCGGGGGCAACATAATGAAAAGTACTTTCATAGCTGTTAAATTTGAAAGGCTACTAAATCTCAAATTTTATCAATCATGACCATGCTCACAAAATTTGAATAAATTCATATTAGTAGGTAAGGTACCTCTCTATCATGGTGAACAGTTATCTTGCTTCATAGTTGTAAAGATAATGAATTTATAGAAAACAAAACATCTACGTATGAATATTTGCAAGTTAACATCATCTTTGGTATGGTACTAATAAAACTTACTGTGGCGACATGGCAGTATTCTAAGCTTCTCTCCAATGCTATAGTCTTCGAGACATATTGCGCATGTTGTTGAAGTACAATTATCCTCTACCACAGCTGTAAAAATCAGGCTTGGCATTGCTTTCACTAGACGACCGCTCATCCCATGGAATTCACGAACATGTGATGCGCGAGGCCTTTCTCTTCTTATCCGATGCCTTCGGACAAAGAAACAAGTAGCAAGTACTGCAGACATGGCAAGTAAAGAAATAAAAGATATGGCCATGATTGACCATGCTGAGTTCTCAAAGCTGGGGATTATCCACAGTTCCATGTTGCGAGCACCAGCATACTTTGTGAGAACTTCACCTGATGCCTTGGAAACAAACACAGCATGTATTTTTATGCCAGCTGAATTTCCTGCCACTGCATTATGTGGCTCAATTAGGCATTCCCGCAGTTACAATAAAACTATAGACTTATCAGCACAATCAGGGAGGAAATAATAGCTTTGGCCACTCAAAGTGAACTAACTGATCGTGGAAAAAGGGAAAACAGGCTACCCAAATATACAATCAAGACTAAATCTTAAGTTTTTGATTTTAAACGAAAACTAAAGTAGGAGTTCATCAAAATTCTGACAACTGTAACAACCATACCAAGGCTCAATCCAATTAAGTCATGAGCGTCTACCAAACGCGCCATAACCCTTTGTTTTGAGATTAGGATCTCATTGTGATGTCTTTCTCTTTTTTTTTTCCATTTATATTGTAATTGTTGAATTCATTAGATATCGATTCCTCTCATGAAAAGTGCTTTCTCTTCTTTGATTTCTTGCCTCCCAAGGACGACCATTCTTGTCGTGGTGCTCTATAAACTCGGGCCATCATTTATGCTCAATGCATGGCAAAGCCTACGATGCATGGATATGCAATATTGTAAATTTAGAGTTCTAGACTCCTGATACCACTCCCCACTAAGGAACTGCTTAGTCCATGACAAATGAACAACACAAACCTGGCATTTATATCAACAACCCACTTGTCTTCACTAATTAAGAGCTGAACTGCATTCCCCATAGTTTACACTTGAAGGCTACAAAATTTTAATCCAATCCATTGCCAGTATTTTCCATTTGGCCTGCTCGAAATCATGTCTTACTTTAAAGCCAAAGAGGAAGGCAAACAAATTTAAATCCCCCCAGTGCCTTGATCAAATAGGGACTTGTAATATAAATAGTTAGAATCAAAAGGTGATCTCTTTAAATAAGAAAAGTAATTAAGAGATACATTCTATCTATAATGGGTCCGACCTATATAATAAAATCTCACTGGACATGAGTGAAATTATGTTAAAGTAATTAAATTCAATTTTTTTCTTAACTGATTTTTGGCATGCCTAGTGGGACCCATTCTCCCTTTCATCTCCAACCTAAAATTAATATTTTGTGTTGCCAACTTGCAAAAATCAATGGCACCACGAATTGAGATTTATTACCATAAGCTCCAACCTACGGCATATGGAGCAACAAAGAAGCGCTGTTATCGCGTAACAATCACACTTGATCGTCCATCACTCCCCGTAAAGCAAGTTGCCTCGAGATTCGCTCTGATCTTGGTCGTCGCAAAGACCACTAAATACAAGTTCAAAAAGGCAACTCCAGCGGGCAAGATTGTTTTAGAGAAGAGCAAGACCAAGCATAACAAACTCAGCAAGACCCTTGTCAAAGAAAAACAATGGTGAGATTGTCAAGCTAGCTGCAAAGACCAATTCTCAACTGCAGCCGAACCAAGATCAATCCTGATCGAGTTGCCATCAACAGTCTTAGTGATGACAAGATCTATGAAGGAAGAGAAGTGTCACTAACACCACTCCAAAGTAACAGTTGTGAGAAGCTCAAAATGAGTCAATGATGCTTCAAAGCACATTAAAATTGGTTGTGCCTTCGCATCGGCCAAAATAAAATAAGTCTTTACAGAGACTATTATTTAATCTACTCTCCATAACAGTGATAAGAAGGGTAAAAAGTCGCAAACCAAAGAAGGTTCTAAGGGAAAGTCCAAAATACCCCAGACCCCAAATACTCTCGAGGCTGCTATGTATCCTCTCAGCTTACAGTGCCGAGAAGTCAAAAGGCGCGACCTCAAAGCATGAGAAAGAGAAATGGGCATTCCTGTCCGCAAAGGAATTCCAACATAAACAGGGGGCATCATCCATGTCCCCGGTTAACGTCTGTCCTTGCCACTAGCACCTTTATAATAGAGGAACAACCGCAACAAATGCAACAAAAATTGGCTGAAAAGAACATTAAAATAGCTGCTTTAGTTGCTCAGGTAACTAAATAAGTAGTATCGTCAGCACCTGAACAGGCACAAACAGTTGAGAAAATTCAAACATCAGCATCAGTGACATAAGTTGATCTTAAAACATTGATTGCTGAGGGAATTAAAGAATTCCAAGCATTCATGACTCCTCGAGTTCTTGGATATATCAAAAGCCATATCCCGCTCATTACAACACCATTCTATTCCCACTTGGTTATCAAAAACCAAACTTTGAAAAGTTTGATTATATAAATGGGTCACCGCAGGAACATTTACCTCACTTTTACTCCGCTTGTGGAGAGTCATCTCAATCGAATGCTTTGCTAATTAGAGAATTTGCGCAATCCCTTAAAGGAGCAGCATTCAGTTAGTATACACAACTACAACCAGAATCCATCCTAATTTGGGATGATATGCAAAGGGAATTTTTTGCCTGATTTGTAAGCTCAAAAAAAAAGTATCCATCATAAATTTAGCATATGCTAGACAAATGCCAGAAGAAAATATAAACGAGTTAATCGCAAGATGGAGAAGTTTGACCTCACAATGTTTAGAAAAGTTAACGGAGCAGTCTGCTGTATAAATGTGTTCTGTGGAGATCCGGTATGTTTTAATTAACTTTATTAACATAATTCAATGAACGGAAATGATTTCTATTGAAAAATATTTTATTTTGTATGTGGTTGGGGTGTGTGGAAACCCCAAAAAATCAAATTGAGATTAATTCCGTGATGTCAAAAAAAAAAATTGAATATTAGATTTGGATTTGATTAATGTTAAATTGGAGGATTAATGATGTGGACATACAAATATACACATAGATATACATATTAAATAGTGGGACCCACCTAATAATTAAACAAAAAAAGAGAATAAAAGAAGACAAAAGGGGGGAAACACCCCCTCCTCCGGTCGAGTTCTCATTCTTCTTCTCCCTCTCTCTCCTTTTTTTCCCCTCATTCTCCATTGCTACGGTTTGAAGCTTTGAAACTCAACTTCTCTCAAAAAATTGGACCCTTTTTACTCCACATTGATCGACGTCGTCCGGGATTCGAGCAATACACAGCGAGAGCTTTGCATGGAACCAACCAAAACCCAATTTGGTGGAAGGCCGAAAATTGAAGGTGACGGGTCTTGAAGCTAGGGTTTTGAATTTTGAAGTTTTTGGCTCCTATGAGGTAGGATTTTGACTATTTGTGGTATTTTGATGAGGTATATGATGATTTCTATTGAAAGTCCCATTAAACCCTAAAAGTTTGAAAGTTTTATCAAAACCCTAGTTAAATTCATGAATTGTTTTCTCGATTTCATGGTGTTTGGATGTGGTAATGAAATTGGAACACCCAAGAGGTGCTTGATACTTGTAACTAAACAATTTAAAGATTAAAGGTTGAATCTATAATTTAATTCCAAGATTTGGGGACTTTTGAGACAAACCCTAACTTAATTCATGGTTTATTTAGTTGATCTCATGGTAATTGGTTGAAATGGTGGGCTGTGAATCCTTATAGGGTTGCTAGAGCCCTTTTTCTTGATAAATTTTGAATCCAAAGTTAAAATCTATGACTTAATTTCAAAATTGGAACATTTTACATATGAATTCTAGCCAAGATAGTTGTAACGTATTGATTCCATGAAATTAAATTAAATTCATAAGTTTGAGCATTTTGATGTTGTATCTATCATGTGGGTTGTTGAATTATGAACTTGGGGTTGATTTCATGAAGTGTGAAGTTTTAACTTGGAGTCCTAGATTTAATTTAATGTGTAATATAATAAATGTTGTTATTTTTTAAAAGAAAGATAAATTGGTGATGTATGGATGAATGGTAAGCGTTGAATTATGGTTGAGTAATTTGGATATATTTACTCCAATTATAATATTATGTTGTATTTAACAATGGGTTAATGAACCATGGAATTTGAGTTAGTTTCATGAGAATTGACGTTGAATTTTAAATTTTGGATGTGTTGTATAAGTTGGGTTTGTCCATCTCGATTATTGAATGAGGTTATACTAGTTTGCTGGGTTTGATGAGAGAAACTTAAAATTTATGGACTAAAGATTCAACTGGTGGTAACTAAGCTCAAAGACTTGGAAAATGTTCGGATGAAAACTCTAGCCTGTGTAATTAATTTGGGTTGATTTCTTGAAAATGGACTAAAACTATGTGTTTAAATCCTTTAATATTGTTATCTTTGGATATAATGATAAAATTGAGATATGTGATGAAATATTGAATCTAAGGTTGTGTAAATTGGATATGTTTACTCCAACTGAATGTTATGTTATATCTATCACTTTGGCTTTTGTGAGAAGAACAAAGATTATGGTTGGACTTGTATTTCAATTGATGAAAATTTAATTATTGGATGGATATTGGAACCGACCGTTGGTTATGTTGGATAAGTTGGGCTTAACTAGCTCCAAGATGAAAGACCAAAAACTTGCCCAAGTCGGGTGCCCTACCCATTGAGTTATCCCCCTTAAAAGTGAGCACGGGTTGCCTAACCATCGGGTTTCCCAAGGGAAACCAAAAAAGGTGGTTGTCGCAATTAGGTATAGAGTGAACTATTATCCATCGGGCTTCGCATAGCCGGTTGGAGTAATAGTGCGGGGTTTCTATAAGCTACACCCGGCATCAGTTCAATGATAACTAATGATTTGAATAAGAATTAATTTACAGTAAACCGGGTGTGAACCACGTCTACGTGAATGGAATAAAGGGGAAATGTGACTTATGTGAGTATTAACTAAATTGAGAAGAATTGAAATTGGTTAACACTTGTTTTAAAGTGTGGGATATGATATGTTGGTTTGGCTATAAATTTTGGAATGTGTGAATAATCCTTTTTAGAACGAAAACTTATTTAACCCTTTATTTATGATATAGGTTATTGGATGTTGGTTTAATTATAAACACATATGGGTGAGTGAAGGCATGAAAACGTGTTTATCCATAATATTGTAACATTCATACACACCTCGTATATCTTTGCTTAGAAACATATTTAGTCACTATCCTACAAGCTTCGGCTCATATTGTTTGGATATATGTTTTTCAGGTCCAGATGCAAATACGAAGTCATACAAGAATTTGCTTGATATTTGTGATTGTTTTGTTGGAGGATGTAAAAATCTTAATGTAAAGAGTTTTGGTTAGACCATTGGGTGTATGTTTGGGATATGAAACATGTATAGTCATTTTCTTGTGTATTATATGGTTACGAGTACCTTCGAGTTGGAAATTGTTAAAATCATGTATTTCAAAGTTAATGTACCTTTTGTATGATTTTAATTGAGACTGTAATTATGTTTACTTTATGGGAGATTATGCTTAGGTTGAAGTCGAATATAAGACATTTATATTCTTTGTTATAATGTACATTATACAGGTTATTTTGTTTAAACAAATATACTGTGAGTTTATCCGAAAACAGAGAAAATTCTGTCGAAATTTTTATGATTTATACTTGGAATATTTCATTGTAGAAATCAGATAATTAAGGTTTGTTCAAGAGTTACTATTTTCAGCAGTTGTAAAGGATTAACGCCTTGAAATTGTATATTTTGGATTGGATTTTATCTTGTATGATGTACATATGGAAATAGGGATAAGATTTTGATACGTTTATAAGATCAAATGTTGCTTTTACATAAGTTTTATGCATTAGTATTTCATTCCATGAGAATAGGGTTGAATTGGAGTTGCGAAATTGGTAACAAGGGATCTGTGGATGTGCTCTCAGCCACCTGATCGCTCGAGCGGTGGCCAGTCCGCTCAAGCGGGCTTGGTTGTGTGTGATTCCGAAAGTTGTTTTCTCAAATTAAAGTATATTTTTGTCCGGGCCCTTTTCAAGACTCTTTTCCTATAAAATTAAAGTTCGGGAGCTTATTTTCAATGGACTACTTTTCTTTTAAATAATTTAAACCCAAAGGTTTTTCTTTAAAGGAGGTTTTAACTATAAAAAACGAGTTTTTATTCTAGTTTCCTCATGTTGGGCCACTCTTAGTGGACCCTTTAGGGTTGGCTCACGTACCTCCGAATCGGGGACGTGACATATTCTAACAACTTGTAGTGCATCCAGAGATGGCAACATTTGTGGGTATTGTTGAACCCCAAACATTTGACGCACTTGTCTCAAAAGCTAGTAATGTTGAAAGACAAATTGTTCAACAAAAGAGTATAACTCAAAAGTCAAGAAATTCTCGTGAAGTAAAATCTATGGCTACATTTTGTCAAAACGATTGAAATGGACAATTATATTGGCTAAAACAAAAAGGTAACAAAAAGAACTTTAAAAGAAAGAGAAAGAATGTGAAAAGCAGCTTTTGTGATGACAATGTGGATGCCATCTTTAAGCAGCTTATAAAGGAGAAAGCTATAGCATTGCAAGAACCAAAGAGACCCTCGGAGTTTAACGAGGATGATGATCCAAAGTACTGCTCGTACCAAAGGATTATTTCTCATCCACTCAAGGAAAGTTGTGTTTATGTTCTTCAAAACATCATTCAAAAAATGATCAATGACGGTGAACTCATAATAAAGGAGTCATCTTCTTCTAAGTAAGCTGTCAGAGCTTAAGGTGATTCTTCTACAATGAAAGTTGAAAATGACGCTCCTTCTCGCATGAGCTCAAATTGCAGGATAGATAAAAAATGTTCCTTATTGCACGAGCCTAGACTGCAGAATAGATAGAAAAATTATGCTCCTCATCGCATGAGCCTAAACTGCAGGAAAAACGAAAAAAAATGTTGCGCACCTCGTCGCATGAGCTGAAACTGCAAGACAAATGAATTATAAATGATACTCCTTATTGTAAGAGTCAAAACTGTAGGATAAGAAAATCTATCAAAAGCTATGCTCCTTGTTGCACGAGCCTAAACTACAGTATAAAAAAATATTACGCTCCTTATTGTACGAGCCTAATCTACAAGATACGAGGGAAAAAAAAACTATACTCCTTGTCGCGCTAGCCTAAACTGCAGGATAAATTAAGAAAATTACGCTCCTCGTCGCATCAGCATAAACTCCAAGACAATAGAAAAAGAAAGTTATGCTCCTCGTCGCATGAGCCTAAACTACATGATAAGAAAAAAATCACACTCGTCGCATGAGCCTAAACTGCTAAACAAACGAAACACAATATAATGCTCCTTGTCGTATGAGTGTAAACTGCAGGATGAATAAAAAATTACGCTCTTCGCCGCATGAGCCTAAACTGCATGATTAAAAAAAAACTACAAAAGGCTTGATCTCGTTAAGGGTAAGTATGCAGTCCCGTGTTAAAACCAAATACATGCCCAATTAATAAAAAAAGTCATTGTTCCCCAATAAAATTTGCCTCAATAAAAGGAATCGAGCTTTGTTCATATTCAAATAATTTCACATGCACAACACTCGAGGAGACACTGTTAAAATATAAAAATTTTAAATTTTAACTAAGTTAAAGAAAAATAAATAAATAATGAGTTTTCTTAGTACTTCAACAATTGTAAAAGAATGCACGGTTGGTAGACTCACCAAAGTTGTCTTTCTATCCTCACTAAAATAAGTAGGCAATATTTTAATGTAAAAAAATAATAATAATAAAAAGAGAAAAGAAAGCAAGTGTGGCATAATGTGGGCAAAACCCACTTGATTCTTCAACCAGGAGAAGTGAGTCTATCCCTACATTTTCTCTCTATCATGAATAGTGGAGCTAATTAATCCCCATCTTCTCTCTCATGCAATTAATATATGTAAAGGTGTGAAATAAAAAATTAAAAAAATAGTAAACGGTGGGCGTGTAAACCCATGTTTTCCCCCTTTCTCTCACATTTCTCTCTCCTCAAATTGCCTCGAAAGATGGGTAGTGGGCAGCATAGAAGAGGGGAAAAAATCTGCACATAGAGGTACTTATAAAAAGGAAAACCACTCGTGATAGAGCAGGCCGTTTCTCTCTACCCACGCTGGCCATTACTCCAACTCCCTCGTCTCTTCTGTCTATTTAATAAACCCAAGCCGTTCACAAATAGAGAGGGAGGAAAATGAGAAGCATTTTTTTGGCAAAGGGCAGTTGAAGGAAAGGAGTGCAGTAGTCAAAGAAGAAGGAAGAAGACATTCACAGAGGGTGAGAACAATACGGGAGAGAGCAGTTTTATTTTTCAGCAGATAAAAAAAGAAAGGAGAGAAGATCAGTTTGACGAGGAAGCAATAAGGGTGCATAACATACTCTTTCTCTCTCCATCTCTCTTTCTCTTTTCTTCCTCAACATAAATTATGTTTTCTGGATTCAAAAACCAGAACAAAACAAAAAATGTCAAAATATCTTATATTGCTCTCTCCGTACCTGTTCATCCAGTCTTAAAAAATTATGTTTTACTCTGTTTTCTGCCGCTAACACTTTAAGAAATGATTTGGGTGTACTTCTTTTGGAACAGGCCCAAACATTTTTGAAAAAAAAAACAATAAAAAATTGTTTTAAGCCCAATATTTTGAATAAAATAAAAGGGTCTTGACATAGGAAACCGTCCAGAATTCTCAAAACAAATATTTAAATTAAGAACTAGCCATTCGGGTCTTCCAAAATTGGTTTTTAGCCCACTTTAAATTTGGACAGCCAACGTGCCCTCCACAAATTGGCTGTTAGCCAACTTAAAATTTGGACAGCTTTCGTGCTATCCAAAAATTGGCTTTTAGTCCTCCTAAAATTCGGAGGGCCTACGTGCTATCCAAAAATTGGCTTTTTATCCCACTTAAAAATAAATGGACAGTTTTATATTCTCTTTATACGCCTCGACAGCCCATAAAAATTATCGACAGCTTCGTGCTCTCCAAAATTGTATTAAAATAAAAAAATAAAATTTGACATTGATTTGTCGTTTAGTCCTGAAAGCTAAAATTAATTTAAATTTTGTATGGTTAGACTTACTTTATTAAGTTCTCCATGACCATAGTTATCAAATCGTGAACCGAATCGATAATCGTAAGATTCAGCATAAACTATAAGTATAATGTTAAACACCTAAATAACATTAATATTGACACAAATTATACAATAAGAAATGATTACAAATCTAATTGGATAGATATTTACCTTCATAACAAGATATTTTCACTCAAAACTAACCACTATAAGATTTTTTAAAGAAATTATAGTATATTCTTTTTTAAAATTCATAAAATAGACCAAAAAGTCTCAAAATGAGTAAAATAACAGAAGTGAGAATGAAAACTCTTTAAATTAATCATAATACACTTTCAAACGTGTCTTGTGTGCTTATTATATAAAAGCAATATTGTGTAATAGTTGAGCCTAGCGAATCTAACCCATATTAAACTATGATTGTTTATAAAAATAAAATTAAAATGCAAATTCTTTTTTAAAACTACGGTTAACTTGGTTCCAATCCGGTCTTGTACCCGATTTGGATACATAGGCAACCTATTTAAATAGGCACAATTGCAACTTAAGTGAAACCAAAATTTTCTTACATAAATTAAAAAGTAAATTCACTTAAATTAGTTGACTAAATTATAACCCAACTTTACGCTCGATTCAAATATTTAGTCACAATTTAAGTGAAATATAAATATTCACTCACATAAATTAAAAATGTGAATTCAATTAAATTAGTTGCCTTAATTCTAGCATGGTCTTGCGCCCAGTTCAGATATATAGTCAACTTATTTAAATGAGTACAATTACAAATTAAGTGAAACTCCAAATTTTCACTTAATTAATTTTAAATATGAATCTAGCAAAATCGGTGAGGGCACTCAAGTGCAGTCACAACGCCTAATGACCCAACCAATATGATGCATTCAAATAAAATTAAATGAGTTTTATATTCAATAAATTCAAAACAAATAAATAATAAATAAATAAATTTTATTAGAACTACATTGACTTGATTTTAGTCCAAAGCTAATCAAGACTTGGATACATTGGCAACCTATTCAAATAGGTACAGTCACAAAATTAAAATAAAAATAGAATTTAGAATTAGCATATATATAGTAAGGGAGTAGGTGCCAACCTGGCTGGAATGTGCTCTTCTTATAGTGATGCCATAATTTCTAAATTCTTAAATTATTCAATGAATCTCCAAAAATCAAATAAATAAATAAATTTATTTCTTTAAACTACGTTTGACTTGATTCTAGTCTAAAGCTAATCTTGACTCGAATACGTAAGCAACCCATTTAAATGGTGTAGTCAGAAAATCCGTGAACCCAAATGTTCACCCAAATTAAATTCTAAATAAATTTTTAATGTCTAAAATGACGGGTTATCTATCCTTTACAAGTCAAAGTAAATCAAATTCAAAAATCAAACGAGTTCTATACTCACCAAACTCCAAATCCAAAATAATTAAAATAATTAAAATAATTTTATTTTCACCAAATGAACTAAATTCGGCTTGATCCTATTAATCATAGGTATGCAGGCAGCCTAGGTCATTATCTAGGTCTAGCCCCTAAAATATACAAATTTAAATTCCCCCTTGTGCCTTGATCAAATAGGTACTTGTATTAAATAAATAATTAGAATCAAAAGATATTCTCTTTAAATAAGAGAAGTAATTAATAGATGGATTCTATCTTGAATGGGTCCGATCTACATAACAAAACCTCATTTAACGTGAGTGAAATTATGTTAAATAATTAAATTCAAATTTTTACTTAACAATGATATAATTAGGGTTTTATAAAAGTAACTTGGGTTCCAATCCTAGTTCCCTTGCTTAGATGTCAAACGCCCCTATACTGCCAAATGTAACTTCACTCAAGTCATTTAAAAAGCATGTGACTTAGCCTGTGTTTGGGCTAGCTTATTTTTTAGGCTTCTTGGCTCCACAAAAAAGCCAACTAATTTGGCTTATTAGGTTTTTTTTCACTTTTTTCTCACTTTTTCTACATGATTTGACACATTTTTTTACAAAAAAGCCAAAAAACCTAAAAATCACTAAAAAAAACTAGTCCAAACACAGGCTTAATAGTACTGAATTAAAATAAATAAATTATCCTAATTACTCAAAATTACATTTAAGCAAACATAGATTCTAATCATCTAAACCTATGTTACCAAGATCAAAGGTCTATACCATTACATGGAATAGGAATACAAACGTGGTACACCACATGCTATAGAATGATGTACGTACGATAAGACTAAACTTGCATAGATAATAATACGTAATAACACTACTAGAATTCATGGTTTATACTCGAGTTTGAGAAATCACATCCCGCACATTAAGGTTTATGCTCGAGTAACAAAAACACCCTTTTGTTAGTCACCTGATAGGTCAAGAGTCAACTAACAAAGTTTAATGACGGAAGCCATTTTATTCTTCTAAATGCCCAGCTTACCTTCTACTTTCATTTCACTCGCCACTCCAACATTGCGGTTGGATCCTCCAGCAATCACCTAACGCCATCGCCGCCTAATGGTATCACCACCTAATGCCATCACTACCCCATGCCAAGATCGCCTAATGCCATCACTACCCCATGCCACGACCACCTGATGCCATCACCTCCTAACAAATTTGTCTCTTTTCCTCTTTCTTCCTAAAGGCATCATCGGCATTGGATTAGAATGACTGCTATCCCGCAATCTACCTCAGTGATTAGGTCCTCATTGATCTAGAGTCTTGTGATTGAGAAAGCTCTCACCATGCAATAGATTCGGATATTCCTAAATTGGTCAATCTTTCAAACTGTCGTTGAATCCACACACAACTTAAAATGTGAAAAGGGGTTGTGAAAGAGCCAATACAATACAAGAGTCCTGCTGCTAGGCGGAGCGGTAGAGTATTGCACCCAGAAACCTAGATGGCAAAAGTCTAGTAGTTGAGAGCATCACTAATTTACGCTCTGAACCGACTAGCATGGGACATGTGGAATCACATGCAATCAGCAAGAACCACCTTACATGGCTAAATCCTCCCGGATTGCCAATAGTAAAGTAATACCGCGAGGGAAGGTTGAAAAGAACCCTCTTCAGGGAGAGAAATAGAACCTGACACCGTATTTATTATTATTTTTTAATGATTATTTTCATTTATTGGAAAAGAGATAAGAAAACAGAAACAATTATTTTATACATAATACTTGTATATGCCTCTATAGACAATAAGAGCTTCCAAAACACTAAGCTATAGATTTGACCAAAACATATAATTTAATATGACAAGTTTGAGCCTTTGAGAACAAGAAAGGCAGGAACTACGACTTATGCAATCCCTAAGATCCAAAATACAACCGATAATCCGTTTGCCACAAGCCTTCATTAATACAGGAACTACGAGTCTACGACTTCTGCAATCCCTAAGATTCGAAACTTCACAGATTAACCTAAACATGTACATATATATATATATATATATATATAGAGAGAGAGAGAGAGAGGAAAGAACAACACTGTTGAGACTCAAGAATTCTAAAGAAAATAATAGTGAAGATAAAGAAACTTGAGAATACCTAATAGAAATTTTATTGGGTATGTCAAGTCAGTTGCTTATGGTTTGCCCAATTGAGAGAACAAAAAGAGAGAAGAGAGTGTGGATGGCTTCAATAGAGGTGGCGATTGGTTAAGTTACTGGCCATGGTGGCGATTGAATATGGGTTGTGGAAGAGCACAATGTATAGGGTTCGGGGAATGAGAAAAGGAACGAGGGTAGGAAGGTAATTTTGATTTTAGTATTGAAGGGTAATAAAGTAATTTTGTTTTTTCTGTTAATGTTAAGAGAGAAACATTGAGAAAGGAGAATTTGTAATTTCTAATATCACGAGGGTTTGACTATATTTGACCAAAAACTCGGGAAAGTTAATTGTAATTTACCATAGAATTTAAGATACTTTTACAGCAATTTTCTTTTGATGTTCAAACATTCAATACTATAGTCTACTTTTTAAAAATTATCATGCAAAAATACATGATTGTTCTTAAAAATAACCATCGCCAGGCACTGCAATCGCACCGCCAAACTATGCAATTGCCTTTTCCAGCAATCACCTAAGGCCACTGCCGCCTAAGGGCACCACCTAATGCCATCACCGCCCAATGCCACCACTGTCCAATGCCACCACCGCCTAATGCCATCATCTCCTAACAGGTATATCTCTTCTTTCTTCCTAAAGGCCATCATGGCCTTGGAAATGACTGCTTGCCCATGCACGGGTGGACCAAAGACACCAAGCACTCTCAATTAACAGGTCCTCCCTACTGGAATGGATTTTTGTGATTGTGAAATCTCTAACCATGCAATAAATTTAGTTGTTATTTTTTAATGATTATTTTAATTTATTGGAAAAGAGAAAAGGAAACGAAAACAATCATTATACATATATCATACTTATATATAGACAACAAGAACTTCCAAAAATGTAAGCTATAACTTTGACCAAAACACATATTTAGTATGACTCTTTGAGCCTTTGAGAAATGATAATATGTTTGCCTCCACCAAAAGCCTCCATTAATGCAGGAACTAAGGCTTCTGCAATTCTTAAGATCCAGAAGTTCATAGAGTAATCTAGAGAAAGAGAGAGAAAAGAATAACACTGTTGAGACTCAAGATTTCTAAAGAAAGTAATAGTGTGAGGACAAACAAACTTGAGATACCTGATAGAATTTTATTGGGTCTGTCAAGTCATGGTTGCATTTGATTCGGCCAATAGAGTGAACAAAAGGAGAGAGGAGAGAATGTGGATGTTTCAACAGAGGTGGAGGTTGGTCAAGTTACTGGCTATGGTGGCGATTCAATATGGGCTGTGGAAGAGCTTGTATATCGTTCAGAGAGAGAGGAAAGAGGAAAGAGGAAAGAGAGTAAGAAGGTAATTTGGTTTTAATATTTGAAAGGTAACAAAGTAATTTTAATTTCTGTTAACAAAGTTAAAAGAGAAATCTGACAAAGGAGAATTTTTAATTTCTAACATCATGAAAGTTTTGACTATATTTGACCAGAAACTCAAGAAAAGTATTTGTAATTTACCCTAGACTTTAAGGTACTTCTACAACAATTTTCTTTCAATATTGAGACATTTAATAAAATATCATCCAAGTTTTTAAAATAATCATGCAAAACTACATTTTTAGGAGAATTATGGCCTTTTTTTCAAAATTTTGTCCTACCAAAACTCCATCACCCTAAATTTTAGTTCGCTGTATTCGATTTATTTTCATCCTAAGGCAACCTTTAAGGAAATATTATGAGACCCAGTTCGTTTTAATTTTTGTAATGTATATTCGTAACGTGTGGTTATTGTTTCAATCGTTATAAGATAGTATGTTTCTATGTGTTATGCACGTGATAGCTTAGATATGCATGTTGGGTTCAATCCCGAAACCGTTGGTGCGGTGTATCATAGTTGGAAAATTTCCTTTTTGAGATCGGCCTTTAGACCAATCGATCGGTCCGTCTGGCATGGGCTATATATTGCGAGCACATTGCCTTGATTTTTGAGCCTTAACTTGTTGAGCAAGCTTCTTCTTAAAAGGTAGATCAGATCCTATGTCTTCTCTCTAGATTTGAGCATGGTTCGAGCTCGGTTTTTTATGTTCCAATAGTCGAACCTTGTTATCCTCGTCGTGAGCTTCGCATTTATCCGAACGGATTCTCGTTTTAGCGACTTTGGTTTCTCTCCGGAGTGCCAAGCGTCGAGTTTTTAACTCACTGAAGTAGATTTCTAGACTATCGTACTTTAAAAGAATGATACATGCATTCACGTGTATTTCTACTGTTAAAAAATGCATTTATTGTTGAACTTTGTGTTTAAACCATATTTGTTGGATGAATAAGCATGTTATGCGATCTTGTGATATATACAAAAATAGGTGGACTTAGGCGTGTCCAGAGTTTTCGAAAAGATGAGTTTTGAAAACCAGAAGAGTTATGGAAATGTTTACAAAAACCTAGTTTTGAGGTTTGGAGCTAACCATTGGGGTTGAGCCTTATTTTAAAATAATTCGATTGAGATGTTGGTTAATCTCAATGGCAATGTGGATGATATAATTGTGTGCGTTTAGATATTTGGTACATAACTGTGTGCGTGCCTATATCTGTTAAGTCATGTCGGGCGTCGTTGTGAAGAATTGCTTATTGGGGCAAGCCGTTGTCTTGCGGTGAAAGACCGTGAAGAATTGTGTATTAAGGAAAGCCGTTGTCCTATAGTGAAAGACCGTGACGAGTTGCATATTAAGGTAAGTAGTTGTCCCGATGTAAAAAACCGCAAAGAATTGAATGATTGGGTTATTGCTATCCTACGGTGAAAGACCATAAAAGAGTACAAGATGCATATGAACATGGTTGTTTATGCGTATTATACTGTTGGATGTCATGGAATCATATGAAAACTTATGGTTTTAATGGTAGAAACCCGTTCTTATACTCGTGTAGTCGAGTGATTCACATAAGTTGTAATTGCATGTTACGCTTTTAAATACATGCTAGTCTGTTCATATTGGGTTTCGGCTCACGTTGTGGGATTTTAAAAACCTTTTTCAGGTGGTTTGGATCACATGGCTTGATCTTGTGGAGTTGAGGTGGCAGAAGACAAGACTCTTTATTTTGTAGTTTGGTAGTTTATTACCGGTTTTGTTCTTGGATCATGTAATGATGTATAATGCTTTAATCTTGAAAGCATGTTTTGTACGTCTTAGGGCATTTATTTCAATGCATGTATGTTGTATAATCCATGAGAGTAATTTTGGGTTTGTTGTTTTCTGTTATCGTTGGTTTCAATGTTTTACTAAAATCGTGTTAAATTGTTTTATGCTTTATTGCAACGTTTGTGCCTCGATGGAGGATTTTGAGCCTTTTTTTAGTAGGCGTTGTGGGCTTGGTTATACCTTGAAAACTTTCGAAAAACGCTTGCAAAGGTTTAAGTGTTGCGGAAGAAAAGTTGCATTTTTAAAACATGGTTCAGAACTAGATCGCTCGATGGACCAATCGATCGCTCTATCGAGCAATCAAACCAAACTCTCTGTTGTTTTTACAGGCATGTGAAAAACAGTGTGCAAATTGAGACTAATCGAGCAGTCTTATGACTGATCGATCGGTCTGAGCAGATTTCAACAATCTTGTTTGATTATTTTAAAACTTGGCTCTTGAGGATCGCGATCTTAGTCTTCTGAGCTATTCTCCTATATAAAATAAACCCTAGTTAGGGCATTTTTCAAAGGTCTTAGATTTCATTTTGGCGTTCTAGTTTTTGACCCGTTTGAGTTCGAGCGGTTTTAGTGGATCCTAGTATCTCAAAACGGTTGTTCGTGGGCATTTCGCGTGATCTGAATTTTGGAGCGTGACAAATATTTAGGTAAAATTATAGATTTTCTTTGGATTGATGAATTCATGCTTTTGGACTAGTGCATCAAGTTTCAAGATGTGTGCTCTAAAACATCAAACGCTAGGGTATTGAGCAATTTCTAGCAACATTGATATGTAAATAGATCAAATTCAGAACAGGTTCACTTAGTTCTTTAAGAAAAGTGATTGCTTCAAATACTATCCGTGCTAAGAGAAAATTAAGTCCATTAATGCATGAAATGGTAATGGGATAACATGTCTATAACTCCGGTTGCGCAAGGTGATTAAGTAAAACACTATTCCCCAATATTGTCACACCAATTGGGATGCTGGATGAGGCAGATTAGGAACAAACCAAACGTGTGGCTGCACACAGGATTGAAATCATTCCCACACTCGAGAACCAGGGTTTTACCATTACACCAAGATTAGTCACAAGGTCTGCTTAATTGTGAGAGCAGAAAGGAAAAGAGCCTTACTTGCTACCAAATCAGCATCTACGTTGTCGTAGATAATGGCCGCTTCAAAACCAGCAGCTTGTGCTCTTCTGACTTTATCCTCAAAGCTGCATCCTCCTCTAATAATCAATACAAATGGGAAAACAGTGCCTTTCCCAATTGAATTAACTTTATTACTCAAGGGCAGACATGCATCCAAAGGCTCTGCCACATACAATGTGCCACAAATACCCGATCCTTTTAGTGCCGGAGCTGAAATCATGAATGGAACAAACATTAATAAATGAGCAAAAAAAATCACATCCAATCACTGCATTAATACTTTTTTTCCTTGATGACGAGGAACTATTTGCAGAAAAACCCCGGGTCCATGTACACATCACCACACACATAGACAGGGGAAAGCCAAAACCAATGAGAACCATGATAGTCTTGGGCAGATAGCCAAAACCAATGAGACCATGATAATCTTGGGCAGGTAGCCCCAAGTGATTAAGAAGAGTTGAAATCCCTGCGTTAACACTTAATACTCGTGTCTTCATCACAACAGTCATAATCTGATTATATATACATATAAATCCTTTTTGGTAAATACACCATATGGTACTGCTACAGAAGTCATTCATCAAAAGCCCCAATTCATACAGCATATTCAACAATTCCAGGATTAGCAAGGATTTACTGCACCCAAAATTCCATATCTATCCCGACTGACTAACAGATGAACATAACATAAACCTAGTTGTGGTTTAATTATCTATATATCACTCTCAAGTCTCAACTTACCCAAATAATAGGAACAAAACCGGACCGAAAATCTAAGATCTCCCATGATAAAAAAACAAGCATAGAAATTTTTCTAAACCAACCCCAAAATCAAAACTGGTCACTACAGACAAACCCATCTTTTAATTCATTAAAGAAGGGGTTGACAGATTTAAAATGCTCAAAACTGGTCACTACAGACAAACCCATCTTTTAATTCTTTGCGCACAAAATTAAGAGCCAGCTGAAACTCACCGAAGTTGGCTTCGATGTCCTCGAACGACAAGGTGACGTTGTTGCCAATCAATACGACGTTCCCCAAAGCCACACAAGACATTAGAGACAAGAAACAGAAGAGTAGCACCACCCTCCTCACCATCTCTCCGATTGGATCCCACAAATTCAAAACAAACCCACCACAAAAGGAAAAGAAAAGAAAAAACCCAGAAAAATATTTCTCCTACAAACAGAACATTAGGGTTTTCAAGATGGAGACATCAGCTTCCATCTGCCAGATTTCTCGATGATCTCTCTCTCTCTCCTCTCTGTCTCTCTCTCTCTCTCAGATTTCCGGGAATTTAGAGCGTTCTTTTTTTTCGCCGGGGGCAGTTTTTTTGGCAGCTCGATAGAGAAATTAATAAAAAAATGTTTTGAAGTTCAGTTTGAATGCAAATTATTGTACATATTTTATAACGTTGCTATTGCCAGCACGGTTCTTGCTTTTGTCAGATTATGTAATTATATCTTTATTATACAATATAAAATTTTGGGTAAATTTCACTGACCCTACGAGATTTTTGATAAAAATAAAAAAAATTTATGTAATTTTAAAAATTGCACTAGTACCCTCTCAAGTTTGATTTTAACATCAAAAAAACCTTAACTGTTATAATTTTCGTCCAATTTAACAAAAATTACAAAATCGCCCTCAAAACCGTCGTTGCCGCCCAAAACCACCATTCCAAAAACCAAAACCCTCGGCCCCTCTCTCTCTCTCTTCCGTCTCTCTCTCTC
>JAOTRH010000022.1:11384791-11414964 GCA_034768845.1 Heliamphora exappendiculata
AATTTAAGCTTTATGAAGTACTAAAAAATATTCAAAATATAAATGTGTGCAATGGATTCATTATATATATATATATATATATATATATATATAGTAACGCAGGATTTTATTTAGTGGTATAATTTAATAAATAATAATCAAGTTAATTGTTTAATTCTATACGATCTGTCAACATTAACTTTAACAAAATACATTATATTATTATATATTTTGAATAAATTAAAAATATATATTCATACTTGTTAATTACATGAAAAAATTAAGTTTGGAATTGTTAATATTATTGGTTTCACTTTTTTCCAAGTAAAAAATATATCTTAACTAATATAAATTTTCAACAACTTGTAATTATTTTAAAATGTTGACCCCATCTTATACCATTTTTAATATTTATTGGTGTCAATATTTTAAATGTTTAAAAATTTACATATCTATACATAAAAAAAAATTTTAAAAAAAATTTGAATGGATTCAATTGAATCCACTCAACTCCATGTGCTATGCCCATGTACATATAAGTAATACTATAATAATTTTAATTAATGATTAACCTACTAGACCATATTAATTTGTACACGAATGGATCAACTCCTCTTCATTTTTAAATAAATGGGAAGATCTATTTCTATTTTATGATATTTGTTGTAGTATAATCAAATAATTTAACCATTTATGTTATAAAACTTATCGAGAATATTAGATATAAAAAACATTAAATTAATTAGACATTAATGACTACGTGGTCAAAACATAGATTTACCCCCAAAAAAAAAAAAACTAAACAACTAAGTATAGTTTTAAAGCAAGACCGTAAAAATTTTAGAATTAATATGATTCAACCATTTATTTGTATCTCTAATAAATTTAATTTTTTGATAAATTTTATAGTACGAATAATTCAAATAATCAAAATACACACCATAAATAATATAAGATGACAATTGAGAAGCTTCTTTTCCCTTTAAAAATTAGTGAGAATTATGGGTGTAATTTTGGCCCGAGACCCGTGGGCGGTCTGAGGCCCGATACTGTGCCGGCTAAGCTCGGGTCGAGACAAGCCCGAGCCCGCCCGAGTCTGAATATAAAATTTTTGGATCTGGGTCTACCCCTTTGAGCCCGCGGACTGGCCCGGCCCTTGGCCCGCCTTTTAAATTTCCAACAGGTATATTATAATTAATAATATAAATTATATAGTATAAAATTATAAAGTAATAATAATAAACTTACAAAGTATAAACTATAAACTTAAAAACTAAAAAATAAATAAAATTTAAACTTATAAATATAACTAATAAGTAATAACTAATAAAAATTATAATAAACTATAAAGTATAAAGTATAAACTATAAAACTAATAAACTAATAAACTAACTTATAAGCTTCTAATAAAATAATAAGTTAATAACTTATAAACTTAATAATAATATTAATAGGTTATAAACTTATAAATTATAATTTAAAATTTTAAAAATATATAAAAATATAAAACTAATAAACTTATATTGTTATAAATAATAAACTAACTTATTAATTTATTATGAAGTTTGTTTAACTAATAAATTAATAATAAACTAATATAACAACAACTAATAACAAAAAAAAATTTAAACTTATATTATACAAGTTATAACAATAATTTTAAAAAAAAATTATAAAACTTAAAAGTCCAAAAATATCCAACCAATTCGCTCAAATTCTGGCATGAGGCTGATCCCGAGATCTAAAACCCTAACCCGAGCCTTAAATTCAAACTTTATACCCCTAAGGCGTAAGTCTACCTCTTAAAAAAAAATTCAACTCAACCCGTTCCAACTTTGGATAAAAACCTAAAAATTTTGGACCAAGCACAAATTATAACCCTAGTGTCATGCAGTACCAAAATGAAAACATTATAATAATGTATGACAAGATTTTTGGTTTCTAAAAAGCTAGTGCTCTTGATTTAACAATGGCCCACCATTCCACCTGGCACATCTCACTTTCTTTTGAAAAAATTATTGGGTGCAAGGCCACCTTCTGATCTAAGCTCAAATGAAGAGTCCTGCACCCAATAATTACTCCTCCTTTTTGGCATTTATGTATGTATGTGTCCATCATAAAATGCTTGCTTGCTTTTTGAACTTCATCCTTACAAGGAAAGCTCACAAAGTCACAAGACTTTGCTTACCCAAAATGACACAGTTTATCTTGTTTGACTTGTAACCCAAAGTCAGCTTTTAACTTTGATTTTTCTTTTTTTTTTCTTTTTTTACTTTACCTGTTTAAAATAAAAGTTATTTTGTTATTTTGTTAAAGTTTTTTAATTGTTTGGTCAAATTATTATACGTTTTTAATTCTTTTAGTTAAAATAAGCCGAAGAAATATTTTTCAAACCAAAATATGATATAATTCAAAAAAGACAAAAAGCTAATAGGTAGAAAAAAAGACAAAAAATATTTTAAAGAAACTCAATTTTTCCTAAATAGGGTTTAAATTGTCAATAATGTAAAAATTATTTTTTTTACAATTGTTATGACTATTTAAAGTTAGTTTTAATTAAAATAACTTTCTACCTTTAAAAAAATCTAACTTAAAAATGTTAAGCATCCATAAAATCTATCTGTAAAATTATTTATGATTTGAAATAAATACTCCAAATTAAATTTTTTAGTATGTGAATCATAATGGCTCATTTTGAATTGTGAATAATTATATGAGTATTCGTTATTTAACATTATTGAATCTAAGCCCCTATTTGTTATATCTAAAAAGTTGATTTTACTATTTTTTTTAAATTAAAAAGTCAGTTTTTAAGTTCTAATTTTTAGCATCTCTAAAAAGCTAATAAATTTTATTCATGAAAAAAAAACTTATACATATCACTAACTTTTTTTTGAAGTAAGATAGTTATAATATCCTAAATTAAAAAAAGTTAAATCTTCTTATAAAAAAAAATGTGTTCCAATATTCTAAACACTACTTAAAAATAAAAAAGTAAAAATAAAAAAAAACTATTAGATATTTTAATAAAAAAGTAAGAAACATTAAATATTTTAAAAGTAAAAATAAAAATATATTAGATATTTTAAAAGCCACTTCTTTTAAAAATCCAAAATTAAAAATTGACATTACTTAAACCGCCAAAGGCCCAAAGCACTTTGCCTACCAACTTGCTAACTGAGTTAACTCAGAAACCCGACAGACCCTACCGTCTTCCTAAAGGTTTGATGATAGGTAGATTCCCTCCCTAACGATATATATATGTATATATATATATATATATATATATATAGAAAGAGAGACACGGTCACGTTAAATGTAATGCAAAGCGATGACAAAGATCAGAACAATCATAAATAAACACTGTTTGTACATGCGTATACTGTATAGAGACAAAGATTACGTACCATTAGCGAGATCAAGCAGGAAATCCGCGGGATTCATGGGAAAAGACGGCGAGAATCCGACCGACTCGAAGTAGCTCATCGCTTCGCACCCTTTCCCGAAGTATATACACCTCCCCTCTGACATCACCAGCGCCGAGTCGAACCTCTGGTACACCCTGCTCGACGGCTGGTGCACCGACATCACCACCGTCCTCCCCTTCTCCGCCATCTTCCCCAGCGTCGCCACCAGCCGGAACGCCGCCGTGGCGTCCAACCCCGACGTCGGCTCGTCCAGGATGATCAAGCTAGGGTTTACCAGCATCTCGTGCGCTATGCTCACTCTCTTTCTCTCTCCTCCCGACACCCCGCGAACGAACCCGTTCCCGATGATCGTGTCCACGCACTTCGCGAGTCCCAACTCGGAAATCACTGAGTCGGCGACCGAGGTTTTCTCCTTCCTCGACAGCGAGTTCGGCAGCCGGAGAAGAGAACAGTAAAGTAGGGTTTCGCGGACGGTGAGGTGGGGATAGAGGACGTCGTCCTGGGCGACGAACCCGGTTCGTTTCAGGACCGGTTTCGATAGTTTCCGGCCGTTGGCGAGGACAGTTCCGGTGAAGCAGTGACCTTGGAGCCTGCCTGCGATTGCGTTCAGGAACGTTGACTTGCCGCTGCCAGATGGACCCAGGACGGCTAGGATTTCGCCTGGGGACACCATTCCGGTGATACCGTTTAGGATCGTTCGTTCTGTTATCGCAGCCGTTGATTCTGTGGGCCCACCTGTTAACATCCTTGTGATGCTGCCTCTGCTGTTATTCACCAACTTCACCTTATAACACACGTCCATGAACTGCAACACAAAATCAAAACAAGTCAATTTCAAGTTCAGGTCAACCGAGTCATCCCAATTTTAGACCGAGTCAACAGATTTAACACGTCCATGTTCTTTAGTATCCAATCTGTTATCCTCCTACATTTCTTTTTTTTATGCTAAATATATTTTCGATAATAAATCAAAAAAAATTCAATAGCAAAAATCAAATATCTTAAAAAAAAGTAAATTCAAATTATCTAAATGCCTTAATGTTCTTTAGTATGGAATATGTTCTTGTCCTACCTTCCTTTTTAATACTAAATATATTTTCGATAATAAACCAAACAAAAAATTACAACAACAAAAGTAAAATAGCTCCAAAAAAAAGATTAAATTCTAGTTATCAAAATGTAAAACCCATAACACTATAAGTTGACATACCTTTAGATGATCAAAATCTAGTTTTTATAGTTAATTTATGCAGATTATTTCGCTATTCATATATGTAACTGGTCACCGACTCAGTCACAAACAGATATAAGGATTGAAACTTTTATCAGTAAAGTCTCCATAACCCAATGAATATGATCATTACGTACTCTTAATGGTAAGAATCATTATATCTGTTTTTGATTGAATCGGTGATCGATTATCAGTTCATATAATTCAAATATTAGTGAAAATTAAATAGTATTTTTGTGTGTCTACCTTGAGGGTGATGGGGTAACAAGAAGCCAATATGGATGGCAAGTGATGAGAATCTGAGGGAGAGTGGTTGGAGGGTTTTCGGCAGTCGGAAGGGTCTGCTGCATTTGGAGGTTTCCCACAGCCGAAGGCAGGCATTGTTTTCTGGGCGGTTGCAGGAAAGTGAGACAGAAAGTGAGGGAAAATTTTCCGGAGAGAGAAAGAGAGAGTGAGTGGACTCACTGAGTTGAGAGAGAGAGATATATAGAGAGACCTCACCTGAGAGCTCTGGACCAACCCTCTATTTATGTGGTTTTAGGCTCCTATTGCTTGCCACTGTCAAAGTGAAACGCCACAGCGATGCGCAACGTGGCAACCTCACAAGCAAAGAGTTCTAAAACCTCACAAGGAAAGAGTTCTAAATTGCTGAAAATTGTGTCAATTGACAACACGATTTATTAATAGATATCGAACAAAATTAACTGACACACTAATAAATTTTATTTTAATACGTATTAATCGATATAATAAGTTATATATGATATTTAAAACCGTATACTATACATATATTGTAAGATATTTTTTAGTACTATGTTGGTGATGTCAAGCACGTAGTATTTTGGATAAATAAAAATATGTAATCTATAATAAATAATTTATTTTTATTTATTAGGTATTTAATATAAATAAATAAATATTATTTTGTTGAGAGTATTTTTTATTATATCTTTATTTAAAAGCACCACCTAAATAAGATTATATAGTGTTTCATTACTATTCAATAATTAATCCTTACGGTAAGGGAAAATATTAGCCATGTTAGTACAAATTTTATTATAATTCGGGATGTTTGGATTAATTTATGTCACTACAATTAATTCTTACAGAGCTGATTTCACCGTTTAATAAATAGATTCAATTAAAAGTTGAGACGAAGCTTATATAGATTAACCTCACAAGAATTGATATGTTTTAATTTTAAAATTTTTATGTAAATTGTATTAATATTTATAAAAATAATTAATTTCACCTCAAAAATATATTAATATTAAAACCTTTTTATCCTCATTAAATTCTTAATAACAGTCCATTAAGTTATTCTTAATAATTTAGCATGACCCTACTATAAATTATAAAATACGTGGGTTGTTCATGGAAAGGCTGTTTTATAACCCCCAATTATTTCTTCTCCCTCGGAGAATTAATGAAAACGTCCTTTTACAATATTCAAAAATTCAAACTTCTTGAATCATTATTTTTTTTAAAAAAATTATAAAAATTTAAACTACTTAGAAAGTGTTTGAAAATGCTACTGTTAGTAACTTTTAATTTCTTACTATTAATTTTAACTATAAGTTATAAATTTTTTTAAATACTTACAACTTCTGATACAAATTATAACTTTTTTTTATTTTAGTTACGTACAAATTATAATCTTTACCAAATACTCACAATTTTTACTACAAATTATATTTTATAAGTTACTAGTAGTAATTTTACCAAACACTATCTTAGAATAATGTATATTTTTAACTTTTAAAATTATTTTACAAAATTCATTTTATCTTTTATTAAGATATTTAACATGTCATCACTTTTCATTAATTTTTATATGTAGAATTTTAAATATTTTTTTATCTTTTTTTAAATTAGTGTGAGAAAGAGAGATAGAGAGAGTGAAGTAGTAGTAAGTAACCATTTCTGAATTCTGATTCTTTGGAAGTGGAGAAAATAACGCACTTTCATGGCATGTATGAGTAGAAAAGTTTAGAGTGGACAGCATGTGGTTTTTTGAAAATATTTTTATAATTAGATTATTTATTAGTATTATTTGGCATTGCTGAAATTAGTAGCTTATAAATTATAACTTGTAATAGAAGTTGTGAGTGTTTGAAAAAAATTGTAATTTATAGCTGAAATAAAAGAAAAAATAATTATAAGTTGTAACAGAAATTATGAATATTTGAAAAAATTTATAAATTATAGCTAAAAATAGTAATAAAAAGCTAAAACTACTAGTAGTAATTTTGCCAAACACCTATATTGTATAGATATTATTGAGATCGTTATTATGTAAAAATAAATAAAATTAATTCAATATATGTAATTATATAGTTAAAAAATATTTATTTAATTATTTTTTTCTTAAAATGATGTTTACCACATTAATTTGTAAAGAATTATAATCTAGCTACAAAATTACAGATCTCATATTAATTTTAATTTTTAACCGAATAACAAATTTGATGAGATCTACATAATAAACGAATTTAATCATAAAAATATATTTAAAAGTCATAGAACACAACAACGTATTATTCCTCAAGAATCACACGCATCCTTGATCCATTCAGATTATTTCGCTATTTATATGGTAATAGTTTGGTTTGGTTCCAACTTAAAGTGAGATTTCAAATTTTTTATTAAAACTCAAAATATAATTTTCTTGTTTATATAGTGGTTTAAAATCACTTTTTGATTAAATTTTTTGTAATAATTTGATTTAAAGGCATGTATGTATACATATATAATTTGATAGAAACATTTCTTTCTTCCATATTTAACAGTTTGTACATATATAGCAAATACCTGTGTAATTGGAGTCCTATAAAAATAATTAATTTGGATCCATTTCTATTTATTTCAATCTAATAGTGTTAATGATTAGTCTATTTTAATAATTCGAATGGTTCATATTGTAAAAGTTGTTACAGAAATTACTTATATAAATAATTAATTAATCAAAGATGAAAATTAAATAATTGAATTACATTTATTATCAAAATACTATACGGTCTAGTCTAAAAATGATACTTATTATTTATTTTTTTGAGACAAACATGTTCTAATTTTGTAGTTATTAATTTTTAATTAATTTTATTTTTATGCTCGATAGTCTCAAAACACTTGTTATATTATTTACGTAATATTTTTATTCAATTATGTAGTAAAAAAATACTTTAAAAAAAATAATAAATATCCACTTTGTTTTGTAAGTATGAAATAAGGTAAACCCACTTAATATGTATCGATTTTTTTTTTATAGTGAAATAAATATAGAGTCTCATTTAGTAGACTTGTTTAGTAATAAGTTCTAACCATTACTATTTTATTATTCTATAAAATTATATTTTGTAAATTTATAATTATTTTTAACAAATATACCTGTCAACAACTAGTTTATTTACATCATTTACGATCAAAATTTCATGTTGAGAGCTCACCCCTTCAACCATTCAAAGCATTATAGTCTCTGTCCAGCATCCTTAAGCTTTTATCCTATGTTTGGATTAGTTTTTTGAGAGATTTTTTACTTTAAAATCTCTTAAAAAAAGTCAACTTATTTGATTATTGATTTTTTTCACATATTTTTATATTAATTTATTTTTAAAAAATTAAAAAATTAAAAAATCTACAACAAAGCTAGTCCAAACATAGGTTTAGCACTTTTCATCCACCGTTCTCTAGGTTATTCGTCCACGAGCGGCGGAGATTTGGAGGACAACGACTTTAGTTTGGACGATGGCGATTTTGTCTTCCGAGTTGAGTATGTGATTCGGAAATATTCCGTCCGAGTTTAGGTTACGTTGTTGAATGGCCAAAACGATTTCGATCGTAAATTCAATGTTATATCCGTTACAGAAAATTAGATAATATTTTGATTGAGAAATAAGACATTTTACAATGTCTTATTTTTTTTACCAGATGAAACATATTTTTAAAATAAATAATACATTATATTAATTCATTTTATACATGAACGACTCTTGAAAATAGATATGAGAGTTCTCGTAATCTACTAATTAATGTCTCATTGTTCAAGAAATATCTCATTTATATGAAATGAGATATTGTAATGTTTTATTTTTTTACTAAAATATTGTTTCATTGAAATGAGACATTGTAATATTTTATTTTTCTACTAAAATATTTATTTAGAATTAAGTTCTCGTAATATTTTTTTTTTTGATAAAAGAACATAAATGATTTATTAAGAGTAATTTTAGTATAATAATATGATAAAGAACTTAATGCAGCATTACTTTTAAATCGAGACTTAATTCTAAATAAACATCTTAAATGGGTTCAGATCAAAATATATATATTTTTTTATAAAAAATATTATATAAGCAATATTTAGTGAAATATCAATTTTTTTGATTTATTTATGAGTAAATGATGTAAGCAATATTATGTGATAAAATATTTAATAATTGTCCTATTTTGTAAAGTGTGTGAAAGTGGAAAAGGAAATCGGAATATATGCCTTTTTCAGGGTACCTTCCCAGAGGGAGACACGTTATCTTGGTACGTCCTTGGGTGGGATATTATACTATTATTAGGTGGATAGGAAAATTTCAATCTCACTGTTGATTAAGGACAATTGGATTTCCCTATTGAATCCATTGGTCATCAAAAAGAGAGGCCGCGATCCGTCACAGCTGTTGATTTTCAACCTTATTGGACTGTGACAAAAGTTATGGGTAACGGTGGCCCCACAAAGCACACTGTGTGGAGCTCAGCTAGTCCTACATCGGTTTTACCATTTTAGGAAAAAGAAGATCGACGCGTGTCAACTTATTGCGCGAGCATGGAGCGTGCTGGTCGCTCAAACCATCAAATCTAATCTCCCACTTCGGACTTCATTTGCTTATTTTATTTTATTTTTATTTTTAATAAATAAATTTACTGAAATAAAAATTTTAAACTGAATGTTGGGATGATAACCGTTCCTATCAAACAAATAAGATTATAAAATAATATAAAATTAGAGTAACCAAGACTAATGTCTTGAATATTATTGAAGATTATAAACCATATAAAGGCCCTATTTGGGCAAATATTATTTTATTTTTGCTTATTTTAACTTAGGCAACATAAAATTTAGTTTATTAGCTTATTTTTGTTTATTTTTTTTACTTATTTTTGTTTATTTTTGAATTTTTTTTATATTTTGATTAAAAAAATTTATTTTTTCGACTTACCTCACTAAGAAAAAGGTTGAAAACATCTTAAAAGTATGGCGCTATTTTAAAATTTGGTCAAGGCATGAATCAAATATGAAAGATGCACAAAAATAAATTAAAAGGGTTGAAACCATCAAGATTCTAGAGGATAAGTCACAAAGGAGTTGATGAGAGTTGTTCCAAGATAAATGTTCTTTCATATCTTTGGAAGTTCATACGTCCCATAACTAGTTAATTTCTTTTTTTTCCCAAGGTTTGATGAAACCCTAAGGGCCCTTTTGGTACAGTTGTTCGAAAATTATTTTTGGAGAATTCTGTTTTGAAAATAGCAAAAACACATTTGGTAGCACTTCTGAAAAAATTATGTTCGAAAAATCAAAAAAAATTTAATTAAAAAATATGGCATTTTTGAAAAAAGCTAAAAAATGTTTTCATTTTTTTTTTTCAATTTTTTTCATTTGTCGTTCGAACAATCAACTCACAGGTGGTCGTTGTTGTCGTTGTCGTTCGTCTCAACCTCTCATGTTGTCGTCAGTGACGAGATAAATTTTTTAAAACTCAGACTCGTCGGCATCAGCATCGCGAAACTCATATTTAAAACTCAAACTTGGCATCGCGAAACTTAGACTCGTCGGCAACTGCATCACAAAACTTAAATTCGAAACTCAGACTCGTCAGCATCAGCGTTGGCATCGCGAAACTTAGACTCGTCGGCGTCGACATCACGAAACTCATATTCGAAACTCAGACTCGTCAGTGTCGGCATCGCGAAACTTAGATTCAAAACTCAAATTCAAAACTCTGGTTCGTCTCATCTGTTCTGTCGCCGGTGGCGGTGCGAGCTCTGGTTTGTCTCAAGGATTCTGTTGCCGGTAGCGGCGCGAGCTTTGGTTGTCGGCGTTAGGATTAGGGGTTAGAGTTAGGGTTAGAGTTAAGGTTAGGGTTTTTAAAATAGTATTTCAAATATAATTTCTTTTTTTAAAATATTAAAAAATAATTTTTAAATTTATTTTTTAAAAATAATTTTTAAATTATAATTTTAGAAAACACAACCAAACGAAACCAATTTAAACTTTGTTTTGGACATTGGGTTTCTTTATTTAGGACAATTCAATGGCTGTTTAACTTTCAGACATAGATTTCAATCAGCAGATTTTTCTATGTTTAATCTAGTTGAGTGTTTATTCTCTGAGATTGTGTATACAAAATTATACAATGTTGTTTATTGTTATATGTGATCAATGTAAAATAGATTATTCTATAATAATTAAGACAAATTATGCCAAAACGATCCATGTCCGTCAATGATAAGTTATGTCAAGTTTTTCGATCAAGTACCTTTTTTGGTGACTCAGTTAGGGCTTTTAGCTAAAATAGATCTTAATTATTGAATCGTGTGAAAGTTAATCGAGTCTTTACTGATTTTAAATTATGAGAATATGACAGAATTCAAAATCATATGATTTTTTTCTTTATTCGAACCAATTTTTTTAATTTAAAAATTGTCTCATCACATTTCATTTAACAATATTCTACTAACAATTCTTCAATTTAATTATTAACAACTTTAATACTTTAATTGTTCTTTTTTTTTTGGTTTTTTTTTCCTGAAGAACTAGACCTAATTTGGGCTATACTCTAATAAAAATAATTTTATTTTGAATTTGATATTAAGAATGAATCCTATGTAGATTTTAATGAAGTTAAATAAAAGTAATTGAGAGCCTTTTAGTTCATTGAAGCGTAGTAATAAAATTTTATTTTTGAATTTAGTATAAGGGTTTTATACTAGAGGGTTCATATTTTTTTTTTTAAAAAAAATTCAAAGGCCCTAGGCGGCGACATACTGCTGGCTTATGCCTGGGCCAGACTTGGGTGTGCTTACCCTTTAAAGCAGTTAGATATATCTAAATAATTACTCTCCTCACTAAATTATACTAGGCATTCAATCATATATATATATATATATATATATATATATATAAATTAATAGACAAGGGATCACTTCTTCCGAATATTAATATGTCTCTCTATCTTAATGTTATATATATTTTGAGATTTTCATGTATTGATATTCTTAAACAATTAAACTACTTTTAATATATTAGAACACAAAAATATGTAATTTTCAAGACAAGAGATTGTATTCCTTTGAATATCATACACATCACTTCTTATACACCCAAAGTGCCAACCTAGCTAGCTACCATGGATCTCTTTTGCTCTACACCCCCAATGGAGGATCTCAATGGATTCATAAGATATTTGTTGAGATTGGTAACCATTGAGAGTTATTTGCATAATAAGACACACACCTTTAAGACCAAAATGACCAACCTACCCTCTCTTTTCATCAACAACCCACCATGGAGATGAGGATCTCAATGGATTCATGCACCAATTGTGCACCAATGCACCTGGCCAACCAAAACCACATCACACATGCATTCTCCTTTCTAATGTTCCTATTCAAAGAGACACCATGAGTTCTTGCACTTCAATAGGAGCACTGATGCACCCATAGTTGGTCACAATATACATATCAATGGGTACTTTACCCATGTGGGTTGCATTGTGAACATATGAGTTTATTCCTATAGTTTGCTCCGGAACTGGAGAGCTTGTTGTGATCAAGTCACCACAGGTACTATTGTGGGTGTACGTGGGTTTTATTTGGAATTTTATAATTTAATTAATAAGAACTGTTTAATTATTTTGAATTCTTCGAGTACTAGGTAATTTATATAAAAAAAATTTAATTTCATTCAGATATAGTTGTCTAGATGATCGGATCTACATTTAGTTTAAAAAATTGATCATCTTATAAAATTTTGAGTATAAACTGTAAGATAGATAAATATGCTCTTTTCATAGGATTGCAGTTGTCCGATTAATCTAATTTTTATATGAATTATTTACTCAATGTGAAGATTTTAGCTGGTTTAGTGATTATTGTTATGGTAAATTAGAAATTCAAGGTAGGGCGAGTATAGGCTTACCTTTTCAATATAAGGCAAAAAAGGGAGGAATTTGGACTGAAAAGTTGGACTGAAAAAAGAAAGTGACTGGAATTGTTTGACCATTTTTCAATTGCTTGGAAAAGACCCCACTGTGAAGCTTAATATTCTGTGGGTAAATCATATATATATATATATATATATATATATATCATACTTTAGAATATGGCCTCGTTTGATAATTGACTTTAAATTGACTTTTTTTTTTTGAAAAGTTAGCTTTAAGCCAACTTAAAATTAAATTTATTGTTCTTTTACTTAAAATTTTAAAAGTTACAAAATCACATTTTTCAACTAAAAGGCTTTTACTCTTTTTGTTTTTTTGCATAGGTTTTTTTTTGTTTTTTAAAAATATTATAACTTTTATTATACAAATTTATTTTTTACAAAAATTATATTTTTAAAATATACTCTTCAAAATCTATCAAACAAAATCTATATTGAATATAAAATTATTTTAAAATAAATTTTTAAAAATTATAATAATTTTAAATAAAAATTTTTGCCTTTTGACTTACAAGTCACTTTAAACTTTTGGTTTAAAATCACTCTATACATCTCGTAAATGAATTTTTAATTTTTTAAACTTAAAATAATTTTAAACAAAAAAATCTAAATTAAAACCAAGTTAACAAACGAGGCCTATGCTTTTTCTTCTCTTAACACAATTTAAAAAGACTAGTAGTAAATAATTCAAACTTAGATTCAACCGTCAAGAAAACTCACTTTAAAAAAATATTCTTTTTTCTCTTAGCATATTTTGAAAAACACAACAAAGATATTTAATTCAATTTCAGATATAACAATCATATTTTGAAAAACACAGCTAAAATAATTAAATTCAAGTTTAGATGCAACGGTTAAAAACTCACATTTTTAAAAGTATCTCTCAATGGTGAGAACTTGCTCATTAATATATATATAATTAAAATTGATTTAACTATTTTAAACTAACATTTATTCTTTCTCTCATCCCTTGCCTCTTGTTTTTTCTTGGCAAATATTCTTTCTCTCATCCCTTGCCTCTTGTTTTTTCTTGGCAAACTCCTTTTAAATCCTCCATCTCCCATTCAAACAAATGTATTTTAAATATTTCCCCCTTTTTAAGACACTCATTCATGCATCATCTCTTTCCTTTTTCATTCTCTCTTCACCCATGTGGGTTGCATTGTCACATGAACATCCATTGATTATGGCCTTGTTTGACAAGCAGTATTAAGTTCGTTTAAAGTTAGGTTTTTTTTTTGTTTCTTCACTTAAAGTTTAAAAAGTTAAAAAATCTCATTTTTTACTTAATATCTTTTAGCTTTTTTGCTTTTTATATTATTTTTTAAATATATCATAACTTTTAGTATACAAATTCGTTTTTTTGTAAAAATTATATATTTAAAATGTACTCGTCAATATCTATCAAACAAGATCTATATTATATGTAAAATTATCTAAAAATAAATTTTAAGAATTTATAGCAACTTCAAACAAAATTTTTTGCCTTCCAAGTTAAAGTTATTTTAAGCCTTTAGCTTAAAGTCACATCATACATCTCTCAAACAAACTTTTAGCTTTTTGGACTTAAACTTAAAGTGACTTTAAATTAAAAAATACCTAATTTAAAGCGATATAAATTTAAGTTTTAATGCTTAAAATTATAAATTAGTTTTTAAACATAATATTGAAATTAGTTAATTTAAATTAATTTTTGTTTTTTTATTTATAATGAGGTAGCAAGTTTTAAAGTGATTTAAATTTAACATTTAATACTTTTATAATAAATTTACTTTGAAAAATTTTATAGTTCTCTTTTTATAATATATTTGAAACATGAATTAGAGTATAAAAATAAAAATTAAAAGAAGAAACAAAGCAATATGTATGACTTAAAGTAGATAAAAATGTTATAATTTTTTGTTTATATATTTTTATATAATTTTTTATTTAAATCTTATTTGATAGATCTTAACGAGTACGTTCTAAAAATATAATTTGTATAAAAAAATAAATGTGTATACTAACTAAAATACATTCATATATTTTAGTTTTAAAAAAAGGCAATAAGCTAAATTAACCAAATAAATAGCCTAAAATTTTGTACAGACTTTTAAAGCCAAAAAGCAATAAACTGATTTTAAGCCAAGTTATGATTCTTAGAGATGGGAAAAGTTAAAAAATAAAAAAAAACTTTTTAATTTATTTTGTTGAGCCAAACGAGCCACCCGTTCATGTCGTCCGAAGATTAATGGGCCGGTACTCCTCAGAGCCACTGATGCCTGATGGCCCATTCTCATTTTAGTAACCACATTTTTCAATTTTCATACAAACCAAATACAAAAAGCCCAAAGGCCGAATGGAAAAGAAATCAATTCTAAAATGGGCCTCTCAATCCTGAAATCACCTTTTCATCATTAATCTACACACAAAAAACCCAGACCCAAAAGAAAAGCCCAAACCCCAAAAGGTAAAATCCTGAAAAAGATCCTCGCCAAAGTGTTTTTTTTATATATAATTATATTTTCATTTTCTTTTTAAAAATAGTTAATAACTATATTGCGAACGTTTTTTCAACAAAAAAAATAGAAGTTTGAATTAAAAAATTATGGAGTCCATAGATATAATCCACATTGGCCATGTTTGAAGTGTTGGATTCGATTAGTATGGATTAAATGTCTCAAGATTAGGAGTCTTGAGATATCAAATCTTCTAGATTAAATGTTCTAATTTTAATTCAGTTCTTTATTTGTTTATTCCATTAAATAAATACTTTTCATATAAAACTTAATCCAATCATTTATTTGTTTTTATAATAATTAGATAAGATAAATAATTTAATAATAAAATTATCCATATGAATAAGTTGGCATTCATTTTTATAAATTGTCTTTGATTTCTTCTTCAGTCTAACGATGGCAATAATCTTACCATTGCCTATCTATTAAAGTCCAATTTGACATAATAATAATTTTTAATTTTTTAATTTACTTATTTATATTATATATATATATCCCCGGACTCTCGGACCTCGTAATCCCAAATTTCGGGATCGTTGGGAACACTAGAACTCCTGAACCTTATGGATCTTAGACCTCGAAATCATCCACGACGCCCAAACCCTAGGACCCCCCCAAGACCCAAGACCTTCCAAGGCCTTGAAACTCCAAGACCTTAGACCCCCGGGGTCTCGTAGTCATAGACCTTGGGACCCCAAGATCCTCGGAATCTCGAACCTCTAGAACCCCCAAAAATCGTTGGGACCCAGGACCCCAAACCCTTGAGACTCAAGACCTCGAACCCTTAGGACCCTATAGTCTCGAACCCCAAGACCCTTAGACCTCGAACATCCCAATACCTTGGACCTCGGGACCCATAACCCCGAATCATGGGACCCAAGACCCAAGGGACTCAAAACCCCCAAGACCCCATAGCCCTTGATCTTAAAACCCCCAGACCCCCAAGACCCAGTAGCCCCGGACCTCAGAACCTCCAACCTCGAACCACCGAACTCTATAAACCTAGGACCACAAACCCTAAAATCCCCTCGAGACCTCAGACCTCCGAACCACCAAAACGTAGACCTTCGAGACCCTCAAACCCTCGAACACCAGACCCTTGGAACCCTGATAACCTACACCCCAGACCTCTAGTAAACATTTGAAATTATGGATGTCGAACATGTTAAATGACTAAGACTAAATAGAAATGACTAGAATTGTCAATTTGAGAATTACATCCGAGGGTAAATAAGTAATTTTATATTTAGGCAATTAGACTTGTTATTTCAAAATTATGTATTTAATTACCAAAAAAAAAAATATGTATTCCATTTTTCATGAGACTAATTATCTTCCAATTCATAGAATTAGGAGTCATCCAGAATAGTTAATTTCACTATTATTTTAATAAACAAACATGAGATTAAATTTTTTTTTGAACTAATAGTCATGCCCAATCTTGTAATTTCACACTCTAAACATGACGGTTAGTTTTACATTAATGACTAAAATCGTTTATTTTATAAATTTAGTGTGCATATTATTTATGTAAAAAATTAACTTAATTAAATATTATTAAATATTTGAAAGAATTATATTTGTTTGAATAAAAAACAAAACATGACAAAGATGTTTTTAAAAGTACTTAATAATACTTGATTAACATAATTTTTTATAAGAATTATCTATGTAATGTGATCTTCAAAATAAGCATTTTAAATCAAAGTAAAACCCAAGGTGGACCTCAAAAGTCCCAACAACACCTACTATTGGAAGCCCAAGAAATGAGAAGCTATTTCCTAATTATTCTTTCAACTCTTTTGATAAGAAGTACAAGTAAAGTTGATTACCAAACCTTTTTTTATCTCTATATGTATAATTTTTTAATAACTTATGGTGTTGAGGTCAATTTATAAACACTTCAACTAACTCTTTAAGAATTAATTTTATCAATTACTTATAAAATCTTAATTAAAATTGAAACAAAATCTCATATAAATTAATTCTAAAAAATAAATATCACCGCATATAATTTTTTTTCCAATTCTTTTGATAAGACAACAAGTAAAGTTGATTACAGAATCTTTTTTTTTTCCTTTAATTGTACGTATGTTCATTTACCTTGTTTTTTAAATAAAAAATACAAATGATTCTTGGATCTCTAACTCACACTCTCGTTAGTTCATCGTAGCAATTTTTAAAAAGACCTCATTTAATTGTGATTTTGGTATTATTTAAATTAATAATTTATAAATGATAATTTACAGTAAAAATTATAAGTATTTAATAAAATTATATCTTGTAGTTAAAATAAAAATAAAAATAAAAATTATAATTTATAATAAAATATGTAAGTATTTTTAAAAATAATAATTTATAATTAAAATTAGTAATAATAAATTAAAAATTATTAACAATAATTTTGCTAAACAACCCCCCCCCAAATTATCTAGGGTAAGGGAGATGAGATTAGGGGAAAAAAAACATATAAGGCCATCGTGTGAAACTTTATTTTTCTAAGCTATTAATTTTAAGTTTATGATTTTAATCTTATTGTATTTATGGGATTAGTAATAATATCACCTTTTCATATTATTAGTAGTGAGTTTTAAATTTTTTTTCTTTTTATCTAAAAATCAACAATATTACCTTTTGATATTATTAGTATCGTATTTTAAATTTTTTTTTATTTATCTAACATCTTTATGTAACGACCAGCAATATCACCTTTTGATATTATTAATATCGAGTTTTAATTCTTTTCTTTTTGACCTAACCATCAACAATAGTTTTACAATTTTTATTGTATTTTTTATCTCATTTTAAATAAATATAAACTAATTTTTTTATAAAATACATAATTTTATTCATAATTTCTTAATTTAAAAAATATATAAAAACTATAGTATTACTTATTTCTCATCTTCTGTAAATCTCATCTTAATTTTCATACAATCTCATCTTAATTTTCATACAAGCATTAAGTCTTTTAGTACTTTTATGACTAGACATATAATGGCTTATGAACTATTTTTTTTACTGATTTTTTTCATTGTTTAGATAAAGTGTTATATTTTTTAAACTTTTAATCTAATCAAAAGAAAGTGAAGACATAAAAATTTTTAATCAAAAAATAAAAATATTTTAGTAAAAGTGAAAATAAGCAACAAGAATTTTATCTTAAATTTTTGAAAATGTCGAGATTCTTGACCTCAAAAAATTAAAAATAAAAATAAAGAAAAATCACACATATTAGCCCCAAAGGGCCATTGGAGGTGTTTGGAATTATAAAAATTAGTAATTTATAAATTGTAACTTGTAGTATAAGTTGTGAGTGTTTAGTAAAGATTATGGTTTATTTGAGCAAATTTCTTATTTTCTAATTGTAAAATAAACAAGTTCGTTTGAAATAATTAACTTTTAAGTAGCTTAAATGTGATATGCATGATTTGGAAAGAAACTTACTTATTGACTTATTTACTTATATTTGCAAAATTATGTTAATACCCACAATACTAACTAATCCTAACACAATAATTTAATTTTCTTTGAAATAATTTGATCTTTTCACAAGTGACTTTGGTGGGAGATAAGCGAATAAGCAAGTTTTTATTAGGTAAAACTTACTTATTTGTTTGCCTAAACAAGTTTGTTTAGTAAAGGCTAAATAAATCAAATAAATAAATAAGCAATTTATTCAAACGGGCTTATAACTTATGATTAAAATAAAAAAAAATAATTAAAGTTAGTAGTAAAAGTTATGAACATTTTAAAAAAAATTATAATTTATAATTAAAATTAATAATATAAAACTAAAAATTAGGTCAAAAAACTTCCAAATACTCCTTTGTCATTTTGATTTTAATAATATATTTTTTTTTACGGTTTGAAATTATAATATTAAAAATATATTTTCCAAACAAGTAGGACCCACTTGCTGCCATTTTTACCTTTTCTTAATTCCTCTTTTATAGGAAGAGAAAAAAACAAAAAATAAGATGAACAACTCATGCAGAGGGGACCCACTAATCACGTGGAAGTAGCAAACAGAAAGGTTTATCACGTGCACGTGAGTCCTTTCTTCTTACGCGGTTCTTCCTTCTTTTGTCCTCTCTCTGTGTAGAAATATATTATTCCATCTCATATATCTTTATGTTTATATATGGTTAATGAATTTATACTATACATTTGTATCAATCTTATATAAAAAAAATATACAATTTATACAAATATGAGGATCGTACAGGAAGGTTCCGTAAATTAAATTTATTTATAAGATAAATCCAGTCAAGTCGATCCTGCCAATGAATTAGCCTCTGCAAAGACAAACACGCGTGAGTTAGTCGGCGATGGACTGCCGAATGCCCCTATGACGATCAAGTTATTAGGTGAAAAGGAAACAAGGCCTTTAAGTAGAAGCTGTTACTTTTTAGAAAAACTCTCTTACCCCACTTTTATGGTTTGTTCCCTCCTTATATATATAGTGGGAATTCCAGGGGTTGCGACTTTCAAGGAAAATGATGAATTCCCCTTACACATCTAACAAAACTCCCATAATCAACTGACACCTCCTCTGCCCCATCGCGAAATTAGCGGCGGCGTCAGTTTGCTCATTATCACATCACTTCACTTTCCTACCTCGGTCATCCTCCGGGCCGAGCTCCACCGGCGCGTGGCTTTTTAGGTCACTTGCATTCAATGCCTGTCATATCAGACCTTGTCGCATTTAATGCTCGTCTTTCAAGGTCAAATTGCCCATTAAATGTTTGTCAGAGCTCAATCATCGAGCCTCGACCAAACCCATTGTGTTCGTGTACTCACCTCGGCCATATACATGTCGAGGTGGTCTTTGCGGCAAAGTTGTACCCCTTCGAGTCTAGACGAGACTTATCGGGTATGGACCTGGGTCATGGGCCGTCCGTTGTTGACTTCGGCCCATATCCCTTCATTTGCCCCTCAGCTTTCTTCGGGCTTGGCTCGAGGGGAGTTGAACCGTTCCCCTTTTCTTTTATTGCGCCGCCGTCGCCAGTTTTTAAAGAATTTAAATGCTAATCTAATCATTTCATACCACGTGTTAGAACGCGTTTGGTCCCCTTTGAGGCGTTTCGCACCTTCCCGAGGGTAGGTAGGTGCCCTTTGATCCTCCCAAAGCGACTGTTGGCGCTTGATGCGAGAGATATGTGTATATAAATGGAGATTCTCGTCTCTTTCCTCCCATTCTGGTGCCTTCATTTTTCGCACACAGTCATTGAAGCATTTCTTTCCTTCGATCCATCGACGACGGTGAAATCTTATTGTCAACGCCGGAACCCATCAGAGCTCTCTGCCATTCTTCATGCGAGCATTGTTCTCCTACCAGTGAGTTTCTTCTTCTTTTTTTTTACTATTTTTTCCATCGTCCATCCTCAACAGTCCCTAGTTAGGGTTTCTTCTTCTTTCGCATCCTTGGTCTCCCTTTCCTTTCCCCATCGCCTAGTTTCTTTTTCTTTTTCCTACCCCGTTGTCATGGCAAGAAAGGGAAAATTCGTCAAAGACGTCAACACCCCTACGACTATGGCTGCCTTTAGGGAAAAATATCATATCCCTCCCTTTGTCACGGTTCGCTATTGCGACCCTAACGTCCCTAGATCGCCTTTTCACCCCAGAGGGAACGAAGTAAAGTTCCCCATAGCCGCCATAGTGGAGGCCGCGGTACGTTTTCCGATTGATCCTCTCCTGAGGGGGATGTTGGCCACTTGCCACCTTACCCCACGCCAAGTATCCACAAACTTCATTTGGGTCGTTATGGGGGTGGTCGAGATTAACCGGCGTTATGAGTTGAACCTCGGCATCCCTGAGATCTTCCACTGCTACACCATTGCTGGCAACGAGAACTCGTACTACCTCCGCCAGCGGAGCGTTGCGCATAAAATGGTGTATGACTTCCCCCAGTCGGACAAGCACGGTGATAACCTTATACTGGTGGGAGGAGACTTCGAGTTCCAAGCCAGCCACGCTGGACTTGCTGGCCGTTCAATTTCGCGGGTACCGGGGAGTCCAGGTCGGTTCGGCTTCTTCTTTATTTTGGCTTGTCTTTTATATATGTGTATGCTCCACTGCTATGAATAACATTCTACTTGTTCTTCCGTTTCATCTGCCTCTCTTGCCAAACAACTAAAGAGACAGACCAACTTTGGTGAAGTTTAGCGTTGTTTGCACATCCGAGAATCTCGCTCGACCCCAGACCTGCTCGGCTATGTGCGGGGCTATCAGAGAGTTTTACGCCACAGGGGAGTTCGACAACAAGAAATACTCCCTTTGATACCACCAGTATAACACTCTCCACCTCAGCCGGAAGAAGAAGAAGAGATGCCATGCCAACGAACCTTTAACATCAGGGCAACCGTCCTTGGTCGCGGCGGTGCAAGTACCTCGGCAACTCCAGCTGTCAGGATATCAGCACCCCCACTTCTGCGTAAGACGGTCCAGGAGATTCCTCCGCCACCTCCAACAGTTCAGAGCCCTCCACGTGAACAGACAGTGGCTATGGGTGAAGCTCGCCCCCGCTTAACGTCTCCAATCGATGCTCAGCCCCCTCAACGTCGCCGCCTCATCTGTGGAGATGGCACCTTCATTGCCATCACCGAAGCCACTCCAGCCAAGGAAGGGGACTCTCCAGCCACTACCCCTGCTCCCTGGCTCCCTGAGTTCGTTGTTCAGGGCCGTCAACTCCATATCGACAACTCTTCTAAGGTCGGCAGCGTCGCAGATTGTCTCGCCAGGGGGATGGCCCTCCCCCTGGACATTGCGGACTATTCCAGAGTGAACCTGCCCACTCTATTTGAACGAGTATATCAGCTCGGCGTCGGGGTAAGTGACTAGTACGTTCAGTTGTTTTATTATTATTCTTCTTTATTTATATGTTGTTTTTATTGTTAGCAACTCCAAGCAGTAATCGTGCTGCACGATCGCTTTGCCGAGATTTCCAAGGAGATGAAGAAATTAGGCAAGGCACTTACCCAATCCACCAAGTAGGCCCAAAGTTTGGAGGTGGATTTGGCACGAAATGCCTCTGCTCTCCAAGGGATGGAAGCTCGCATGAAGGCGGGCGTGGAAGAAGAAAACAAGGCTAAAGAGGAGCTGAGGAATACCAAGGAGAAGGTGGCCACCCTCATTGCCAAACTCCGCAACATGGTAGCAACAACTCAAGCGGAGGCCGAGACCCAACGCAAAATTGTTGCCGACCTCGAGGCTGCTAGGACTGAGTGCGACGACTAGCTCTGGCAACAAGGTTGGGATGAGTGCAGTGCTCACCTAACGAAGGAGGTGCTCGGCATCAAAGCCGAGTTGATGCCCTTGGGTTTCAAATAGGGCCTCGAACGTGCTGGGGTGCCTCTGAGCTCCCCATTTGGAACGACCCCCCAACTGACGTCGAAGCTGCAGCCACCATTGAGGAGCAGATTGTCGAAGTAGATCCCACAAATCCTGAACTCCTTCCAGAGTTATCTCTTCCTCGCCTTGGCGATATGCAAGACACAGCCACCAGCCGTCACGCCTTTGACGGCGAAGAAGTGGTGGAAATTTAGGACGACAGCCATGAGGAATAGGGTGGAGATAGCCGGGCTGAAGTGGTGGATACTGCCCCACACTAACTGTTGCAACATTATTATTTTTATTTCATTTTATATTTTCTGTCATGGAATACTTTGGCTGTTTTGACCTCTGTAAGGCTGGGCTTCCAACCTTTGTACCCATTTTTTTATCGAATGAGAATATATTTTATCTTACCATTACTGGGGGTGATAAGTGTGTTTCCCTTATTCTTGCCTTTCTTTTCTCTCTTTGTTTTTTGGTTTATTGGCCTCATTCTGATGAGGTTGTTGGAAACCCTAAGAGTAGGACGACTCCGGAGAGGATATTCTATCCTCAGGCCGAACGGGCCTCTACTGGGGGTTGTTAGAAACCCTGAGAGCTTGATAGCTCTTGAGAGGACATTCTATCCTTAGGCGGAGATGACCTCATTCGAGGGGGGTTTGCTAGAAACCCTGAGAGCTGGACAGCTCTTGAGAGGATGTTCTATCCTCAGGCTGAGATGGTCTCTTTCGAAGGGGGTTTGCTAGAAACCCTAAGAGTTGGACAGCTCTTGAGAGGATGTTCTATCCTCATCCTTAGGCCGAGATGGCCTCCTTCGAGGGGGGTTATTAGAAACCCTGCGAATGAGAAACAGACATAGAAGAAAGATGATTTCACTGATGTTCACAAAACAAGAGGTGGATTACAAGCTTAGTGGTAAAAAAACCCTTAAATTGGCAGAATTCCATGGCCTCGGTACATCTTTTCCTTCCACGTCCTGGAGATAATAAGCTCCAGATCCAGAAGCTGCTTTAACCATATATGACCCTTCCCAATTCGGACCCAATTTCCCCTCTCCCAGGACCTTCGTGTTTTCCATAACTTTCCTTAAGACCAGGTCACCAGGGACAAACTCCCTTGGTTTGACACACTTGTTATATTCTCGGCTCATCTCATGTTGGTAGGAGCTTGTTCTTAATAGCTCTTCCTCTCTGCATTCTTCTGCTAAGTCTAGATCTCTGGCGAGAAATTCAACATTTCGTCCGGGATCGAAGTCGTCTGACCTCATCGTTGGGAGACCTATTTCCAGAGGTATCACTGCCTCGGTGCCATAAGCCACTGAGTACAGAGTCTCCCCGGTTGAGCGCCGAGGCGTAGTACGATAGGCCCATAAGACATGGGGCAACTCATCCACCCACCTCCCCTTTGTCTTTTCTAGCCTCTTTTTCAGTCCCGCCGAGATAGTTTTGTTTGAGGCTTTCGCCTGTCCGTTGCACTGCGGATACGCCGAGGTGGAATTGTAGAGTGCTATGTTCAGTTCGGCATAGAATTGACGAAATAATCGCCTGTCGAATTGGGTGCCATTGTCCAAAATAAGCGCGCGGGGGATCTCGAAGCGCATCACAACGTTCTTCCACACGAACCGTTTCATATCGACCTCCCGTATGCTCGCGAGTGGTTCGGCCTCGATCCACTTGGTAAAGTAGTCTGTTGCCACTACCATGAACTTTCTATTCCCCGCTACTCTGGGGAAGGGCCCGACTATATCTAAACCCCACTGTGCGAACGGCCAGGGGCTGGTAAGCGGGTTTAGCTTTCCCGCGGGCTGGTGGATGAGAGGGGAGAAGACTTGGCACTTCTCACACTTTCATACATACTGCTATGCGTGTTTCTGTATATAAGGCCACCAGTACCCCTGGGTGATAACCCGATGTGCCAGCGACCGTCCTCTTGTATGGCTTCCGCAAATACCATCGTGAATTTCATAGAGGAGATCCTCTACCAAATTGGGGTGTACGCACAAGATGTATGACCCCGTGTATGAATGGAAATACAGCTTTTCTATTTGGCTTAACCAAAATCTTGCGGCTTTCACTCTGACTTTATGCGCCTCCTTTTATGGGGGCAAAGTTCTGTCCCTCAAGAAGGAGGTAACGGGGTCCATCCGCGAGTGACTTTTTTCGATCGGTAAGAGTTCTTGTGAACGCTGAGCGACATCTATGCTTGATTTGGACAAAATTTTCACCACTACGACCCTTTCTACTCTTGCCGAAATTGCCGAGCCGAGCCTGGCCAGTGAATCTGCGTGACTATTGATCGCTCAGCTTACTCGCTCAACTTTGCACGTTGAAAACTGGCTCATTGCCTCCTTGGCCTTATCGAGATATCGTGTCATGCGGTCATCTCTAGCCTCATAGTTTCCCGTCAACTGGTTAACCATCAACTGGGAATCACTGAAGACCTCTAGATCGGCAATGCTGAGCTTCGTAGCGGCTTCCAGGCCTACCAACAATGCTTCGTATTTTGCCTCGTTGTTTGATGCACGGAATCCTAACCACAAGGCTTGTTCCAATACAGTCCCGTCCAGAGACGTAAGGACCGTTCCCACCCCTGCACCCTTGTTGTTTGCGGCCCTGTCCACGTGGAGTCTCTATACTCCTTGTGAATTCTGCAGAACAGTTAGTTCGTGTGGTGTTGGGATTTAGGGGTCAAAAATAAGGTAAGTCAAAGATATTTTAAAAAATATTTTGAACACCTTGAAAACTAAATTTTGAAATTTTTTTTTACTAAAATCGGAGTCGCCCCTTAATTTTTGAGAAAAAATTAAAAAAAACAAGAATGGCTACTGATCTTTGAAAATGTTAACCAGATAAAAGAGGGTTCGAGAGTCAAGGTATGAATCGGGAAAGGTGTTAGACACCTCGTGGCCAACCATAAGGTTGGCCTCTACTAATTATCATTGGTTCTTTAATAAAATTTCTTAAATGCATGCAAATAGAAAAAATGAAGGCAAATAGGAAACATTCAAAATCAAATACAGAAAATACATAAAATATGTACATAGCACTCCAAAGCAAATAAGTGTCAAAAAAAAATTCTAAATCATATGGTATGCAATTTTCTATCTAAATGAGACATGAAACACATCCTCATGCAATATTATTTAAACAACCTAATACTAGCATGCTTTGATTAAAAAAAAAATATACTAAAATTGTCAAAATTAACTAAACATGAATTACATAAAAATAAACTACATAATATGTACAATATGCATATTATTACCTAAAAATTGTAAGAAGCATGTAAAAAGTCTTATGTTAAAAACTAACCAAAATAATAAAATCTTGTAACAAACATTTTGTATTAACAAGTAAATATTTAAAATTTTAATTTGAATAAGAAAGAAATGAAAGAAAATTTACAAAAAATTGATTAATCCAAGAAAAACAAGGTTTAGAAAATGATTTCAAACTAATAAAAATGAAACCTAATTATTTATATCAAAGATGAAAATAAGAAAAATAAGAAGAACGTTAACTAGCATAAAATATATTTTTATAATTTTGTGCTTTTTGTGGTTAATAAAAGAAAAAAAATACTATAGAAAAAAAATTAAGTTAACAAAGGAAGGATTCGAAAAAAAGAAAAATAAAAAAAAAATTGATTATTAATATTTTATATTTATAAAAGAGAATTTAAAGAAAAATGGAAGAAAATAAAAGAAATGAGAAAGATGATGGAGTTTTAACTATTAAAAAAAATTATAAAACTATTAAAAAAATATTTAGATTAGTGCTAACAAAAGAACATTAAACTAAAAAGAAAAAAAAAATAGTATTAAGTGAAACATAAAATTGATATTACAAGAAATAAGAAATAAAATGTTATAAGAAAATTTAAAGTTAAAAAGAAAATAAAAGACTAAAAAAGAAAATTACACTAATATGGAGAAAAAAAAAGCTAGAAACTAAACGTTAAAATAAAAAGAAAATAGAATATTGGCACTAAAAAAGAATAATATTAAAAAAAATTACATTATGCTAAAAGAAAAAAAATAAAAATTACATTACAAAAAGAAGTAAATGTTTGAAAAGTAAATTAAAATTAAGTTAGAAAAGCTATAAAGATAATGAATTAGAGTGCTAGTAAAGTAAAACTAAGCTAACTAAAAAAAAAGAAAAGAAAGTAAAATGCTAGAATATCGAATTAACATAAAAGAAAGAAAATAAAATGAAATAAAATATTAGAATTAAATGGGTGTAATATTGATAATTACAACCATTTTTATGTAAGTTCCTTAATTATAGCAATTAACAACATTGACAAGTTGTAATTGTTAGGAATGCTGGCACTATTTAATGATTCGATTAGGTTTTAATTCAAATAAAAAAATAAATAAATAAGTGAACTAAATGAAATGAAATACTAGAACATAAATAAAGCAATTGATAAGTAAAGCAAGAATGTAATAAAAAGAAATATGTGATTTGAAATTGAATTTTAACCAGATCATTGAAAGAGAGAAAGTGGAGTTTAGAAAGATCGGGAATCTGAACGGGGTATCTAGATTGTCGGAAAATTCTCAAGTTGTGGAATGTCCCTCGGCATGCCAATCCTTGAGTGATGATATAAGCATGGCCTAAATGTAGGTGTTGGAGGTTCGGGACTCGGTATCTCGGCAGGGTTTCGGCGTCAAGGTTTGGAATCGTTCAATTTATCGGCAGAGTCTCTCTCACTCAAAATTCGTACTGAAAACGTATGCTGGGGTACGGTATTTATAGAATTCTTTAACCAATGGGATGTTGCCACGTTTTGGGACACGCCAGCCCATTTGGAGTTGGCAGTCACCACAATGCAAGTTGGCGGTCGCCATATTTTTGGGAGTTTCCATAAGGTTCTATGGCGGTCGCCACAATGAACGTTGGCGGTTGCCATGTTTTTGGGAGTTTCCACAATGTTCTATGGCGGTCGCCACAATGAACGTTGGCGGTCGCCATGATGAAAGGTGGCGGTCGCCACTTTTAGCTAGGGTTTTCACGAAGTTCCACGGCGGGCGCCACAATGCAAGTTGGCGGTCGCCTTACTTGGGCAGCAAGTTTCGATTGTTCGTCAAAATTTTATTGGTTTGAAGGTTCCAGGTTCAAATACCGATCTTGAATCACTTTCCGAGGATCGTACGGAGGCACTATTCCACTTATTTTCATCATCAGATTCACCTAAGATTAGGCGGGGTCAAATTGGGGTGTCTACAGTTCGTCCTCCCCTCTCTCTTCCGTTCCTGTGGTGGGCCAAGAGAATTCGGCAACGAAGTCGGCCAACACTTGGGCCTTGACGGCAGTCCTTGGTCTAAAACTGATGTCGTGCTCCCCCAACTCGTCGGCCCATTTCGTCATCCGTCTTGTCAAATCCGCCTTGGCGAACACAGCTCTCAAAGGATACTTCGTGATCACAATGATTGCATGTGCCTGGAAGTAATGCTGCAACTTGCGCGATGCTATCACCAATGCATACGAAAACTTTTCCAATGGTAGGTACCTTGTTTCAGCGCCGATTAGAGTGTGGCCAATGTAATAAACCGGCCTCTGCTGCTTCTCCTCCTCCTTGATAAGAACAACGCTGACGGCATGTGAGGAAACTGCTAGGTAGAGAAATGGCGTTTCCCCATTCTTTGGTGTCGAGAGAAAAGGTGGAGATGATAGGTACGCTTTCAATCCCTGGAGAGCCTGTTCGCACTCCTCGCTCCAACTGAACCGCTCTCCCTTCTTCATGGTAAGAAAAAACGCATGGCATTTGTCTGAGGGCCAACTTATAAATCTGTTTAAGGCCACCGTCATCCTTGTCAGCCTTTGCACGTCTTTCACTGTGCATGGCGTCCTTACTTCCAAGATGGCTTTGATTTGGTCCGGGCTAGCTTCAATCTCCCGGTTCGTGACCAGAAAACCAAGGAATTTCCCTGAACCGACGCCGAACACGCACTTAGCCGCATTGAGGCGGAGGCGATGGGCTTTGAGAATATGAAACACAGTTTGGAGGTCAGCCATATGGTCCTCCTCTATTCTTGATTTCACCACCATGTCGTCAACATAGGCTTCCATAGTTTTTGCCAACACGTCGGCGAACATCCTGGTTACCATTCTCTGAAAAGTTGCCCCGGTATTTTTTAGGCCAACTGGCATTACTTTATAGAAATAGGTCCCGCGTGGGGTTAGAAACGACGTCTTTTCCCGATCGCGGTCAAGCATCGCGATCTGATTGTACCCCCTGTCTGCGTCTAAAAAACTCATGCGTTGATACCCCGCTGTGGCATCTACGAGTTGATCAATCTTGGGAAGGGGGAAACAATCCTTTGGACATGCTCTATTGAGGTTGGTGATATCCACGCATACTCTCCATCCTCCATCCTTCTTTTTGACGACTACTGTATTAGATAGCCACTCTGGATACTGTACTTATTTTATTGCCCCAGCCTCTACCAGCTTCCTTACCTCCTTGATGACAGCCTCCGTGTGGTGTGGTGCCGAACGACGCTCTTTCTGCCTGACAGGCTTCGTCGCCAAGCTGACGTTCAATGCATAGCTGATGTGGGTCGGATCTGCCCCTGGCATTTCGAAGGGTGTCCATGCGAAAGCTTCGATGTTATGCCGCAACAACTGAAGTAAGTCCTTCCTTTGCTGCACGGCTAGGGTGGAACCGATCAGGAAAAATCTCTCGGGGTTATTTTGATTGATCAAGACCGTTTCGAGATCCTCGATGGCTTTGTCCTTGGCTTCCGTCCCGACATCTTCCAAGATGGCCCCAGATTGTACCTCGATCGTTTTAACTTCTTCTGTCTTAACTTCGGCCTTCAAGGCTGCCACGGAGCAGCCTTTGGACGCGGCTTGGTCTCTGTAAAACACTTCCACTCCCCTCTTGGTTGGAAACTTCAACACTTGATGATATGTAGAGAGGACTGCCTTCAATTCATGCAACCACGTCCGCCCCATGATAGCATTATAGGCAGAGGGAACATCCACGACTTGGAACTCTGTTAGGAACTCCATCGTTCCTATCCTGACCGGGATTACAGCTCTCCCCATAGGCCACATTGGTTGAGAATCAAATCCCACTAGTGGGGTTCATGACGGGATCAAGTCTTGGGTGCGTAACCCAAGTTTTGTGTAGAGAGCATGTTAGCCCAAGAGCTTTTTAATTTGATTTTGATGATTTTTATAATTTTATTTTCTAAGAATAAATAATTTTAAATGGATAATATTTTATATTTCAAAATGAAAGTGTTAACACATTTTGAACATTCATAGTTGACACCTTAGCCAAAAATGAATAACTTTTATTTCAAAAGGTTCAAACACTTAAGAATTTTTTAATTTGAATTTTTTTGTGTTGATTTTAATTGAAAATTAAGTCAAACACTCTTAAGGCAAAGTATACTTAAAGCTTATCAAGTGTGTCAACACCAATTGATCAAATGCTTTGACACCATAACTGTGTTTCAAGTTGATCTTCAGGTA
>JAOTRH010000022.1:11415064-11434449 GCA_034768845.1 Heliamphora exappendiculata
TAGATCCAGAAATTCAACACAGCAGGGCACAATTCCAAACATAATAAGTGTTTTTTCCTCAACAACCAAGCACAGCGATTTTATTTTAGATATTTTTTTTCCACAATCACTATTTATAAAATTTAAACATTTCACTAGCAAGCACAAAAATTTATGATGCGTGTTTTTACAAAAATATATAAAACATAGACGTTACAATAACTTAAGATCATATTTAGTTTATTTGTTTTGATGGACTAGAAGAGAGAGAACTGGACTAAAGATACGTAGAACCTATATTTTTAGAATTTTTATCCTTAGATTTGTAATCTGTCATTTATCGGATTAAACTATTAATATCCATATGAGGTACTAATAGTCCAGGATTATTTTTATCTCACCTCTCCTCTGTGGGTTATTTTTCGTCCTTGTCTAATGGTCAAACATAATTTTTCAACTATTATCCGCTAATTTTCTCCAGTTTAACCAAACATCACTGTCCCATTTATTATTCCACGGTAATAAAGAAAACACCTCAGACTTACGTACTAATTATTTCTCTTAGCCTATTTAATCCTATTTGGCACTCCAAACATGAATTAAAAATATATTTTTATAATTCATCGCGACACATTCTATCTTTGAGTTCAAAAAAAAAAAGAGAAAGTCCAAGAAAGAAAGGGAAAATAAAGTGTGAAAATGAGAAATTGGATTTGTTTTTTAATTATATACTTAAGGGGTATAATATAATTTTATAAAGACATAAAATAATAAAAGAAAAAATACAAAAATATAAGTGTACTAGAAGTATTTTCATATTTGTTATGGAACAAAAACATAATTTTAAGAGAAAACACCAAAATGTAAAAGTATTTAAGGAATTTTTACATTTTTAGTGGGGACACAAGCCTTAACTAGTACTATCTACTATGTTGTTTCTACTCTTGAATAATATATAAGAAAAGTATAATAGTAATAATGGAATTTTAAAATTTTCAGCGGGGGCACAGGCTTCCACTGGTTCTTAACTAACTCCGCCACTTTCATATATAGTGGTCTTATATGTCTATCTGTGTGGATTGTTTATGGGAGATAGTGAGGATGCAGCAAGGAAGGCTCTGTTGTACAGTTACAAGCACGCTGCAAGTGGGTTCTCTGCCAAACTGACTCCAGAGCAGGTCTCCGAAATGTTGAGTAAGGGTTTTTCTTGTTAATTTTCACTTGTTATTGATATTATATCATGCTTTGTTAAAAAAAATTTTGTTGTGATTTTCTTTGTTATGTTGGATGGATTTCATTTGATTGATTGATTCTGTCTCAAGTGAGCAATGTTTCATTTCATGGATTTATGGTATGTTTTTTGCATACTAAATTATTATACTGTATTCTTTATCAGATTAAATTACATCATTATCATCTATATGAGCCCAGCTATACTATTTTCTAAAGGGGGAACGCAGTTTTAGTGTTTTCTAAGCACACAATGGATTCTGTAATCAGTTGGGAATTTAAATAACCTCTCCTATTTTGTTACGACTACAAAAATTTGGTCAATAAGTGAGGGTGAACAACTAAAATGATAGGGATACATTAGATTGTCAAGTCTCCTATTTGAATCACGTCTTTTATTCTGTTTTGAATTAAAATTTCACTATATATTTTTTTTCTTTGAAATAAACTTCCTCTTAAGTACCTTTTAAAATTTTCCAACTTCCTTGCCCTCTAGGAAATTATAAATTAAGTAAACTATCAAAATTGAGCACAGTGAAAACTTGGGAATTGATTTATGCACACCTTTGGTCCCAGGCAAACGAAGAGGGATTTGGTTTCGGTGTGAGCATCAAATTGTGATCGAACTTTGATATATCCAGGGAAGCGTAAACCATTCTTTGGCAGCAGTGTATTGGCTTTCATCGTCTGGTCATATCTTTTACGAGGAACATATGATTCAGCTGGGTTGGTGAATTAGTTGACCACCAAATTTGGCTGGCCATCTATTATTTACCATAAGCAATTTTGGACGTTCTTGAACTTCGCTACTAACTTTGTATGTCATATGCCTCGAATGCATCTAAAAATTTGCAAGATTCAGTAAGGAAATCACCACTTCATCAATATTGCTATTTCCCTTTTCTTCTATATTTTGTGATTAATTTGTTTGTGGTTCATAATTTCAGTTGTTCTTAGTTCTCTTAATTGTATATTTTCTGGAGAATGAGTGGCTGAAGGATTTGAACTTGCCTTTGTGTTTGCGTTTTTGTATCTTGGCATGCGTGTTGGTGTCTACTAGAGAATCCCATAAAAGATGCAAGCCATATTATGAGAAGTGCTCTGGCTGGGCCAACAGTGCAGCCACAATAGCATATGAAGAAGTTCAAATTTGTTCTTTATGATTAACAGCTGTGGTAGATTAGATCTCAGAGAGGTTACAAACTTACAACCTACTTAAACTGTCTTTGAGATTGATATTGGATGGCAGTTGCAAGCATTTTATGTTTGACATAAGCTAGATCGTTGGTAGGCCAAACTTTTAAAATGCATGGAGGGTAGATTTCAATAGCTCTTTGTTTCAGCTATAATCTTGCTTTTTCCCTCAAAAACTCTCTTTTATTATCTACCACAAGCACGAGGATGACTTTGCATGTTTTACTTTCTTCATATGAAGGAATGAGAAGCTGCATCTGTATAGTGCTGCTTTAGGACTATATAAACCGTTCTGCATCTGTATAAACCGTTCTTCAATCCTGTATAACGCGGATGCCACTTCAAGACTTAAGGTCCGAAGTTGCAAGCCGTATGGTAACAGTAGCTTCATTGCACCAAGCGCGATCCCAAGCATGGCAGTTGCTGAACTGAGGTCCCATGTTTGATAACCTTAAGGCCTGTCTAGCTGGCAAGCTTCTGATGTATATCAGGTTGTTGTAGCGTGCCTCAGATAGTCATGAGGTGCCTAATGCCCCTGCGCAACACTAAGGGTCACTCTCGTGCCGATAGTGTACTCGTTTGCGTACGCGTGCTAAGTTTGCCTTGGGTCATTGCATACCCTTAGCGTTGTACCAACGTGCTACACAAGCAAGACAACATTGACTCTTAGGCCACAAGTACATTACACCATGCCATTTGCAACATGTTCGACTCAATTTGTGGCTTCATGCATCCTTTGATAGCGTCCAAGTGCAACATTGCCTCTGTGTCACACATCTTTGGCCCCTCAAACTCTCACAAGCATGGCTGAACCCAAGCACATGCAAGTAGGTTGGCACACAAGTCTTTGGTGGTGTCTCGATAGCTTAATCGGGTTAAGACACTCAAATAAGAGAGATAGCACGCGAGACAAGTGTGTACGTGTCTAAAGCCTCAACCCCTAGGTACAACGTGCAATTTCGGTGCTCCTGCCAGTGTCCACGGGGCTCCCATTCCCACATGGAGACCCTAGAACACCTCTTTTTAGTGCCCAGAGTCCGGCCCCATGGTCACTTGGGAATGCCCTTTTAAGTGCCACATTTTGGCGAAGGGGGCTGGTAGGTGGCTCATCACTAACCCCTTAATATAGCTTTCTAAGCTTTTTCAAGATTTCAAGATTGGAAGGAGGAAACATCAACTTTCTCGAGGAATGATAATGATTTTTCAAAAATTCCACGATTATCAAAAAATCACCATCTTTGGGCTCAACAAAGCCTTTGATACACAGTATCTCCAATAAAAATTCCAAGTCATTCTGACGTCGTTTGCCCATCCAAAATAACATGCCAAACTGCTGCACAAATGGCCCAGGCGCTGGGCTGCGTGCCCTGCCTTGCGCCTATGCCCACCTCTGCGCACACCTACTGCCTCGCCCTTGCATGCGCCAGTGCGCTGCGCCTTGCCCTTGTGCGCCTGCATGCTGTGCCCACTCCTAGCTCGGGCTGGACAAAAAATCGAAAAAATCAAAAATCTTGTCCGATCCGTATGGTTCGGTCCGGTTTTTATTTGTCACGGTTCGATTCCGGATTAAAAATTATAAAGTCCATTTTGAACGGTCCGGTTCTCAGTTTGGGATTAATCTCACGGTTCGGAACCGGACCGGACCGGTTCTAATATATATATATATATATATATATATATAAGAGATAACTCTAGCCAGTCCCTTAACCTTTTCGTTTTCATTTCACGTGGTGCCTCCACTCTCCATCAGACCCTCGACTCCCTCCCTCTCAGTTCACGCCGCCGGCCTCGCCGCCTCCTCCTCGTCACCTCGCCGCCGTCGACCACGGCTTCAGATCCTTCAGTCTTCTCGCCGCCTCCATCAGTCCACACTCCACTCCCTCTCAGTCGCCAGCCTCGCTACCTCCTCCTCGTTGCCTCCTCCACACCTCTTCCAGCTCCTCCTCGCGTTTCCTCCGCCATTGCTGGAAATCTCTCTCTATATGTATATCTTCATGGTTGTATGCATGTGTGATGGAAGTATGGGCATTTTCGTTGCAATTGTGGCTTGATTTTTGGGTTTCTAAAACATGGTTTTGGTGGTTTAATCCTCTTAATTGAGCATCTATGAGAATCATATGTATAATAGTACATATATTTGTCAATTATTTTGGAATAATACTGATATTTTTACATACAAGTTTCAGATTTCTTATTTCTGTTCCTCCAGTTCTGTCTCCTATAATTGTAGTGCTTATTGTTAGTGGACATCTGATAAGAATCTTCTTCTTCTTTTTTTTTTTTTAATTCAAATCCAACAAGAGAGGAAAGCAAACATCTGCGAGGATAACACCCAAGATTAAGGAACCGAGAACCGATCCGGAACCGATCCGTTTTCACGGTTTGGTTCCGGACTGGTTCTACCTAGTCTAACGGTCCGGATTAGTTCCAAAAATTAAGAACCGTTAGGAACAGTTCGGTCCGCGGATTTTCATAGAACCGGACCAATCTGGTCCGTGTGCATTGGCTTGTTTACTCCTTATGGCTGGCCTATTGGCATGCAAACAAACCTTGTTGCACCTCCATACCACCATGCATTTTATGCCACTCTCTTGGGCATAACTTGGGCTCCTTGGGGGCAATTCCTTGGGCCTTGTTGGGCATCACTTGGCACATCTTTGGATGAATGTTGCCACTTTTCTTGGGCAACGTCGTAGGCCTTCTCCAAGCTCTCCAATGGCCACGACCATACAACGCCACGACACTTGCTTATCAAAGGGGCAACGCGTGACATAAGGTTAGGATTGCTTTCAAACAAGGGATTAATCCGGATTAAATGGCGATAGTTCTATCTCCCCTTCTCTATTCCAACAACAAAAAGCCCTCGGTATACTAATTATTTCATGAAAATAATCTTTCAACCTAGCAAGCTAAGAAATTAAAATAGAAACTCTTAGCGATAAGAGATATGTCATCTAAGCATGACCCTATATTATAACACTTGGGCCTTGTTTAGAGTGTTGGACTGGATTTGGATGAATTAGATATTCCAAGACTAGTAGTCCTGGGATATCAAATCTTTCGGATTAAATATCATAACTTTAATCCAGACATTTGTTTGTTTACTCTATGGAATAATTACTTGTCACATACAATTTAATCTAATCATTTGTTTGTTTTGGTAAGAATTAAATAGGATAAATAATTTGTGATAAAAATATCCATATGAAATAATTTGGCATTCATTTTTTTATAAATTGTCATTGATTTCGTTTTTAGCCTAACGGTGACCCCTGAGACCCTGGACTCGATACCTCAAACCCCGGACTGATAGGACCCTAGACCGCAAGACCTCGTAATCCCAAACCTTAGAGGATCTCCGGACCTCAAGACCCTGGGACCCAGGAGTCGCGAGACCCCATAGTGCCGGACCCTTCGGACCCTTCGACTCCTAAACCCCCAGGACCCTCGACCCCCAGGACCCCGGACCCTCGGGAGCTTGTAGTCCTGGACCCTGAGACCTCGGACACCCAGAAACCCGGACTTCGGGAACACGTTCCCCGAACCCCCGGGACCCCCGAACCTTTGGGACCCCGGACCCCTAGACCCCTGAATCCCTGGTACCCCAAGACCCCATACCACTAGGACCCTGAAACCCTGAGACCTTGGGACCTCGAGGCACTCGGACCCCCCGAACCCTAGGACCCTGAGAGCCCGAACCTCTGGGACCTTGGAATCTCCGGACCTCGAGACCTCGGACCCCTGGTCTCTCGGACCTAGGTGCCTGAACCCCCGGGACGCCAAGACGCCGGACCACTGGGACTCCAAGACCCAAGAGCTCTAGACCCCTGAACCCACTGGGACCCTGGGACCTCGGATGCTCAGGACCCTAGGTCCTCGGAACCCCAAGACGCTAGACCACCAGAACCCTGAGACCCAAGAAATCTAGATCCCAAAACCCCCTAGGACCACCACACCTCTGGGACCCCGAACCCTCGGGACCCTTGAACCTTGGGAGCCTTAACTCCCGGGACCCTGGGACTCCATAGTCTCAAATGTCCAGGACCCCAAGCCCCTGGGACTCCTGGGATCTCGGATCTTCAGGACCTCTGGTTCCCAGGACCCCAAGACGCCGACCACCAGGACCCCGAGACCTAAGATCTCTAGATCCCTGAACCCCTGGAACCCCGGGAGCCCGAACCCCCGGAGCCTCTGGACCCCTAAGACCTCTGATCCCCACGACCCCAGGACCTTAGGCCCTCGAACGCCAAACCACCGGAATCCCGAGACCCAAGAACTCTAAACCCTCGAGACCCCGGACCATCGATAGATATTTGAAATTAGGGCTGTCAAGCGTGGTGAATGGTTGAGAGCAGACGAAAATGGCTAGGGTTGTCAATTTGAGGTTTAATTACGAGGGTAAATAAGTAATTTTACATTTAGTCCATGTGACTTGCTATTTCAGGATTATGTATTCCACCCCTCCCCATGGGACTAATTATCCCCCAATTCATAAGATTGGTAGTCACCCGGGATAATTAGTCCCACCACTATTTTACTAAACAAGCATGAGATTAAAAATGTCTTAAATTAATAATTCAATCCAATGGTCTAATCCTCTACTCCAAACATGGCCTTAGGGGACTTCGTTTTTATTGGGGATTGAAGTGATGAGTGTGCAAAGAGGTTTGGAACCCAGTGCAAGTATTCAACGGTTTTATTGTCAAAACCTTTCATACTTGCCTCGTCCGTTTTATGTTGAAATTGAAAGAACAACTCCTGACCTGCTGCCAGCTTTTACTGGTTTTCAATTCTTTATTTTTGATTCCCATGGATCATTATGATTTAGGAAGCAAGCATATAATGATGACACGGTGATACGGCATAAATGAGAAATATTCTGGAGCTTCATAGATTATGATATTTTTATAATTTTCACCAAAATATTTTGACTCTAGGTATCCCCCTCCCCAATAACCAAGCGACATTCTTAACTTGGAGGAAAAAGTGGAGACAAATTATTTATTTAATTTATGTTTTTCTTTTTTGCAGAGCAACCTGGGGTTCTTCAGGTGGTTCCAAGCAAGACTCTTCAGCTGCATTCTGGACCTGGGAAGCTGCATGTGTAGAACTTGTGAAGAGTCTCTCTCAACACACACCTGAGTTTTTAATACTTTAGCTTCAAGCACAGCTCTTGTGTATGATGACCTTGGGATCTTTGTGATCATGCAATGGTATCATACACTGCAACTTAAATAAGCTGTTGGATCTAAATAACACAACTCTGATGCTTTGTGTCTAATTACAACTCTCCTCATTTCCACCACCCTAAACTCTTCCCATTTCTTTTGCTCTTGTTTGAACATTGGCCATGTCGGATAAAATTAGCATAAGAAAAAATAAATAATACGTACTTGCCAGAAGGTCAAGGAAGTTGGTGATCTGATGACAAGAGAGCCGGCAACCGAAGCCTCGGTAAACGACGGTCGTAACTATAACAATCCTAAGGTAGCGAAATTTCTTTTTGGGTTTTCCAAAGGTTTTTTGTTAATACCATGAGATATTGAATGGAATTATGTTTGCCATTGTATTACTTATATTATTATGTTTGGTTGAAGTGAAATAAGATATGGAATAAGAGTTGAATTATGTTTTATCGTTAGATAATGATAGATAATGAGAGAAGATAGTATAAAAAGGAAACAAATAATTTCAAAGGGAGCATTGGAGTAAATAATCCAATGAATATTGAATTAGTCCATCTAGTGAACTAAACGTGAGACGAGTAGTTTAAAGAGACAGTTTTAAAAATAATGAGTGTTATATATATTTTTAGTTCAGTTCAATCTTTTCTAATCCTTACAAACAAACAAGGTCATAGGAGATAAAAATGATTTTCTTTCATGATACAAGTGGGGTATTTGTTTGTGTAAATTAATTTTCATTCACATTGTCATCTATTTTCCACTACTTAAGTATTCCTTACATACATTTCTGGCTAGACGCAAAATGGCGTTGTGAAGCTTGGTTTGGCCTAAATTTTTCATTTGGTTTATTGTTGTATTTTTTGAATTTTTTTAATTGTTTGATAAATTATTATTCACATTTTTTTGTTCGGCTCAATGTGAGGAATTGAGATTTTTTTTTACTTATTTTAGTTTTCAGTGTTTTGTTTCATTTTTTGGTCGAAAATGATAAACTGAAAAGTGGATTTTTTGATGAAATCTTAAAAAAAAGTTTTGAAGACAGAAAAATAAGTAAAATAAAATGAGTTAATAAGCTAGTTTTTATTGGGGGGATGGTCAACAAATTCTACCTTTTCATTTCTTTCATTGGAGATAATTAAAAAAATAAAATATTTTGATCAAATAATAATTCAAAATTAAAAAACAAGCCAAATTATTGAAATTAACCCAAACGATGACATATATATATAACCAATCAGTCTGAATATGTTCTTTGGCGGGCGTGTAAAAAGTAATCTATTTACACTTTTAAAAAAAAAAAAGAATATAAAAAAAATCGGAGAAGAAATTAAAAAAAAAAAAAATCCCAGTTTACAGTACGCAGCTGAACTGGACGTAAACCCGGCCCGCCACATTCCCCGCCAAATAGTATGACCAGTGAGAGAACGACTTTTCCGTCGCCCACCAATCCGAAGCTCAATCTGATCCCTTAGATGCAGAGATGCATACACGTACAGAAAGAGATTGAGAAATAGACATTCAAGAACATTTCTACAGAGAGATGGAATCCGAAGAACACCCAAAGCCAAAAGGAACCCATAATCATAAAGGAAACGTAGAGAGATCAAAAGCAGAGATCAAAACCCAAATTTTCTCAGAGAAAGAGAAAGAGAAAGAGAGATGGAATCTGGGAACACCCAGAAGGAACCAATCAAGAAGGAAACCAAAATCTCAACAGCAAAGGCAAAACCGTCCACGGCCGTCCTTCCGTACCAAACTCCAAGGTTGAGAGACCATTACACGCTGGGGAAGAAGCTCGGCCAAGGCCAGTTCGGCACCACCTACCTCTGCGCCGAGAAATCCACTGGCGCCCAATTCGCCTGCAAGTCCATCCCGAAGCGGAAGCTTCTTTGCCGCGAGGACTACGACGATGTCTGGCGAGAGATTCAGATAATGCACCATCTCTCCGAACACCCCAACGTTGTGAGAATCAAGGGCACGTACGAGGACAACGTGTTCGTTCACCTGATCATGGAGCTCTGCGCCGGCGGGGAGCTGTTTGATCGGATTGTGCAGAAAGGGCATTACAGCGAGCGGAAGGCGGCGCGGTTGATTAAGATTATTGTTGGGGTTGTGGAGGCTTGTCATTCTCTTGGCGTGATGCATAGGGATCTCAAGCCTGAGAATTTCTTGTTTGATAGTTGTGACGAGGACGCCAAGCTCAAGGCCACCGATTTCGGGTTGTCTATTTTCTACAAGCCTGGTTGGTTCTTTTGTTCTCTCCTCCATTTGCACTTTTTCAATTGAATTTAATATGGCTGGTGTGAAATAATTCCTTATTTTAATTTTTTTATTTTGTTGATTTACATTTTTAATGTTCTTATTTCGGTAAATTGTTATATTTTTTCAATTATTTCTATAGAGACAAACCCAAAAAATAAGTTTTTTACCAAAATTTAAAACAAATTCAGAAAGAACAAAATAAAATAAACAAGTAAGCTAAATTTTATTTTTCTCACTTTCCTTTTTTGTGAATTTTTTTTATTTTTTAATCAAAATTTTAAATTTTTTTTATTCTAAAAAGTAAGTCTTTTTTTAGCTAAAATATATTTTTAAAAAAAGTTTTTTCAAACGGGGCCATCATTCATTTTCAGATTGCGCCCTGTGATTATTGGCCTTGCTTCTGTATTGTGAATGAAGTTGGTGGTTCGAATTTTGATTTCTGGGTTTGTAGTTTCTTCTGTTCTTGTTTAGTATCAAACTTGTTGGTTGGGAATGGCTGTTCCATTTTCTGGTTGGGGATGGGTATTCTGGTCAATAGTTCTACTTTCCTTATATTTTTGTCAATTTCATTGTCTTGCTTGATTTATTTGGTTTATGGTTTCTACAGTTTTCTCATTTCTTGTGATATTGACTGATTTAGGTTCTGTTTCAAGATGCTTGGCTTTTATTGGGCTAATTTTTCTGAACTTGAATGCTGGCTTTGAACTGAGTTTAATGCTTCTTGTGTGCTTGTTTAAGTAGGAGCTTGATTTGCTGATGGGTTTGGGTTTTATTTTTGGATTGTACTTGCTTGCTAAATAGTTTTGTTGCTTGTTAGTAGTTGTTACAACTATTCAACAAATTATTTCAGTGTCTACGTTTTAATTGTTTTGATTCCAAGGCTGGTACTTGATTAACATTCTCCATTTCCTGTATTGTCTTGAGAAGTATGATGTTAGTTGTTGATATTAGGTAGTTACCATTGATGAATGGGTAAATTGCACTGACCTCCTCTAAGGTTTTGGTCAAATACAGTTAATTCCACCATTTTGGATAAATTACACCGACACCTCTCACAGTTTGAAATATAATTACAGATCAACCCAAACTGTTAGGATTTCGTCCAACTCCGTTACAGGCCCCAAAAACATAATTTAGTATTTCAATTTTGCCCTCAATTGTGTCAGCAGCCATGAAAAGACTTCTCAGTACTTTAATTTTTATTACCAATTTTGCCCTTTTGTCCACAAACAGTATCTATATACAGCAGCATCACTGAATGAGTTTCATTTAGTGCTTGCTCCCTTTGTTTTGCAATTCATGTTGAGTTAGCCTGTGCATTTTTGGGATCCCACTGACATGTGTGCTCAGGTGCTAGAGTTTTAATCGTGAAAGTTCCCCTTTCAGCTATAAGTGTTACATACACTCTCCAATTGCATCCTATGTTACCACATTGTGCTGTAACCCTTGTTCTCTTATTTTTTTCCCTAAGTAATTTAAAGCCTTTCTGAATTGAATAATCTTTAAGTGTTGCCTTAAAATGATGAACATCTTCGAACAACTGACCTACAGCAAACTCAATCTTACCATCATCTCCAACTTTAAAAAATTTTCCCTTTCCCAACCCCCACATCTTAATTTTCTCTTCATCATACTCATCACTAGAAATAGGTCCACATGAATCCTCTGATTGGTAATTTAAGAGATCATGGTCAGTGGGATCTTCAAAGTTCATGTTCTCATCATCAAATTCAAATTCTGACCCTTCTATATTACTACTAAATTCACTTCTCTCTTCATTTACATTCCAGTCGTCATTTATTGAATTTGAGTTATCCTCCTCCTCATCATCATCATTTGTAGCATGACTAAATTCATTACCCACCCCACTAGGAATTTTTGAATTGACATTGGTAGGAGCCTGACTACAACTTGTCCCAGGACCATCGACTTGGTCACTTACCACATACACTTTTATGTTAGTCTGATTAGCATTATTGTGAAACATTTATAACACATCTAAGTCACTGAGGATGGCCACCTTATCAGTAGAATCAGAAACTGCATAATACATGTTCACAGCAATCTCAAAGGTTGTAGGTAGAAAAGCTAATGCAGAGTCGCACACATTACTCAACGTGTCTATCATAGAATACTTATCAGGATTCACATTTTTAATGTAATAGGTTCTCCCTAAATAGTGAACAATCAGATCATAACACTTATCTACTGCCATGATAACTTGCAATTATAATACAAAACTAAATAATCACCCTAACTGACAAACAAATATTGAACATGAAAGAGTAAAACTTGGTGACTCAGTGACTCCGTAACTCATTGAGTCAGTGACTCGGTGACTAGGTGATAGAGAAAGCCATGCACTGAGTCACAACTCAGTCACATGAATTCGTTAAAAACTAATTTATGAACCCTAACCTCAGAGTTATAAACCCTAATTTGTGAAACCCTAATATGAAATTTAACAACCCAAATCTATAATTTCTAAACCGTGACCTGAAATTTATAAACCCTAATTTGTTAATCCCTAATTTGTATAAACCCTATTTTCTTAACTTTACAATTTGAAAATCATACCTTACAACAGTGTCGTCTTCCGTCGTTCTTCCCTCACACAAATATCAGCTTCTTTCGTCTTCGTATTCTTCGTTTTCGTCGTAGCAACCTCACATCTCAACATCGGAGAAAAACCCCTTCGCCTTCGTCTTTTTCTTTGTCTCAGCGTCTTCATCTCCGTCTCAAAGCATCGGACTTCGTCTTCATCTCCGTCTCAGCGTCTTCGTCTTCGTCTCAGCGTCTTCGTCTTCGTCTCCCTTTGTCTTCGTCTCAGCGTTTCTCAGTTCACTCTCAGCACTAACTCTAACCCTTTCTCAGTTCACGAATGAATGAGGCAAATAAACCAAACATCTGAGGGTTTGTCTGAGGGAAAAATGGTCAAAGAAAGAATAGGGAGTGACGTGACAGTGTATGTCACATTCTTGAGAAATTTTCAGACAAAATATTTGAGGGTATTTTGATCTTTTCATCAATTTCGTTAACGCCATTAGATATTAAGGGGTGCCAGTGTAATTTGTCCAAAAAAGTGGGGTTGACTATATTTGACCAAAACGTCAAGGGAGGTCAGTATAATTTACTCTTGATGAATTGTGTCAATTGAGTTCAAACTTGTTGGATGTCAAATGGAATTAAAAATATTCACAATGTAGTAAATTGCACATATAAGGTTGAAACGCTGGCAACCTAGTTATCTAAGTTTGAAACATTGAATGATCCACTGGGACTAGTGTGCAATAATAAATGGCTAAAATGCTTTGTCAAAGCTATGCTTATTGTCAATGTATTATTTTACCCATCTCCAGTTTTCTCATTATTCAAAAGCTTCACTAAGTTGTGCCCATGGAGGACTACTCAAAATGGATCATTGCCATACTGACATATTAGGATGTATATTTTGAACTCTTTATGTAAATTGAGTTTGTTTGATTGGTTTTAAAGATTCAGTTCAAATACAGAACAAAGAAATAAAATCCGAGCCCTTTTCATTTCCTTGTATTTTCGTTCATATCGTCTCCATTTTATCGAAACTATTTCTCAAGCAAGGCAGCCGATGCAGCCTGTGCTGAGCAACTTGTCTTGGATTTTTAGCCATGAACCCTACTTCTGTTCTTACTGGCTATTATTCAGTAACTGAGTAGAGCAAGAAAACAAATAATAAACTTGATTTGAGTTCTAATTGATCCCAAGAGAATTTAAATAAGCTGCAATGCCCAAGAAACTCTAAAGATAAGATGTACAAGTTATATGCTCTTTTAACACACTCTCTCTCTCTCTCTCTCTCTCTCTCTCTCTCACACACACACACACACACACACACTAGAAAAAAGAAAAACAAAGAAAAACAAATCTAATCAATTTGATAACATAGCTTACTAGAGATTTTTTTGGCCTGAGAAACATAAATTGATTGTTGAGTCTGAAAGTGGAAGCAGGAATGGCTGTAGACTCAAGAAATGGTTGGGCTAGAAGGATTAGGTAATGCTAGGGTAGAAAATACGACATAGAGAGAAGTATATACGAACTGGGTATAGAATATAGATAGTGCATAGGAAAGCACAGGAGATGTGGGAATTAATGTTTTTGAGTGCAGTAATTTTTTTGCACTAAATGTTTACAAATATTTATGAAGACTTAAGGAATAATAGATACTCAAAGGAAGATAGCAAAGGAATCTCGGGCTATTTGGTTGGCTGAAGATCGACGATAGAAACACATGCTTCTTTCATAGGTTGGCAGTGCGAGAGGACGGGACTTTCCTCCCCTTTGAGGAGGATATTATGGAGGCTATCACCAACTAGTATCGTAAATTGTTCCGGAAGGAGGCAGGGTGGCGGCCTCGTCTAGATGATTTGGAGTTTGTTGCTATTTTTGATGAGGAAGCATGATGCTTGGTGTGACCGTTCTCTAAGGAAGGGGTTGTTACAACTTTGGGGGAGATGAGTGAGCATACAAGCCTAGATTCGGATGGTTTTACGGTGCCTATTTTCAAGCATTGTTTGGAGTGATCAGATGAAGTAATGGGGTTGTTTCATTTCATGAGTTCTTTGAGGAGAGCCTCAATGCCTTTTTTGTTGCTCTTATTTTTAAGACGGGCGGGACAAAAGATATAAGAGACTTTAGACCTATTAGCTTGATAGGCACAACCTATAAGCTTTTAGCTAAGGCTTTGGCTACCAGGCTCAAGAAAGTGTTTCACTGGTGATTTTTTATTCATAAGATTCCCTTATGTGTGGCAAATGGGTCCTTGAGATGATCCTAGTAGTTAATGATTGTGTTGACTCCAAACTTAGAAGTTGAAGTCCCTGATGTGATTTGTAAGTTAGATATGTAGAAGGCTTACGATCATTTGAACTAGGAGTTCCTTCTTTATCTTGAACTATAGATGGATTTGGTAAGCATTAGAGAACGTGGCTCTAGGTTTGTATCTTATTAGTTTATTTGTCGGTTTGATGAACGGCCCTCAGTAGATTTTCTCCAATCTTTGAGAGTTTTGAGACAACGGGATCCTCTTTTTTCCTTTCTCTTCATCATTGTAATAGAGGCTTTCAGTCGACTAATTCGAAGAGTGATTCAGGGTGGTATGTTGCAAGGTTTCGAGATTGGCACTGTATGAGGTTGTTCGCTTATGTTTCCCATGTCGTCTTTGTAGATGACACGTTGGTCATTGCGGGTGTGGACTCAAGTCAGTTGTGGTACCTGAGTGTTCTCCTTTGTTGTGAGTTTATGAGTGAATTTGGCCACATTAGAGATTATTTTGGTAGGTGTTTCTCGAATATAGAAAACTTGGGAGCTATTTTGGGTTGCAAGAATGGAGCCCTTCTAGTTACCTACGTGGCCGCGCTTTTCGAATATAGATGACATGTTGGTCATTGCGGGTATAGAGTCAAGTCAGTTGGGGTATCTAAGGAGTGTTCTCCTTTGTTGTGAGTCTCCAAGTGAATTTGGTCACATCAGAGATTATTTTGGTTGGTGTTGTCTCGAATATAGAAAACTTGGCTGCTATTTGGGGTTGCAATAATGGAGCTCTTCTAGTTACCTATTTGGGCTTTTCTTTGGGTGCAACTTTTAAGTCAAGAGCTGTTTGGGATGGGTTGCGAAGAGATTTCAAAGCAGGTTGGCTGGATGGAAAAGACAATACTTCTCCAAGGGGGTAGACTTACTCTCCTCAGAAGCACTTTATCTAGCCTCCTGACTTTGTCTTTTTTTACCATTTCGGCTTCAGTAGATAGGAGGCGAGCAAAGCCGTAGAGAGACTTTTTATGGGGAGGGATTAGGAGATGAGTTTAAATACCATTGGGTGGATTGGGGTACAGTTTGGCCTTTTGTGTATAGAGGGGGTCTTAGTATCGAGGGACTTGCTGCCTTAAACAAATCCTTTTTTTGTAAGTGGTTGTGGAGATTTGCTTTGGAAATGAATAGTTTATGGAGGAAGCTCATAAAGGGAAAATATGGAATTATGGATTCTTGGTAGGGGATTGAATTCTCTGCAAGTGTATACTTATTTTGGCAGAGGCTTATGGAAAGGTATCGGGAAGGTTTGAGATGAATATTTTAAGCACACCTTTTTTGAGGTGAGAACTGGTGATAGGGTGAGCTTTTGATTTGATGTCTGATATGGCGATGAGGCCTTTTCATGGTATTTTTTGCTTTGGCTATGGATAGAGGGGCTATGGTTGCGAATTATGCCCAGGGCGATTCTGGCCTCTATTTTGGGGTGTTCAGGGGCGGGAAATAAATCAACTTTTGGCCCATTTGAGAATTTTGCATGATCATAGCAAAGTGGGTGGTGGGGTGGATTTTGTTGATGGAGAGGTGACCACGTGTTTTTTTTTTTTTAATTGTTAAATCCTTCTACAAGTGTTTGTTGAGTGGTAAGGAGCATCGTTCGTATGGAGTGTTGTCTGCAAGGAGAGAGGCCCTTCGAAGTTGGAATTTTTTGTTTGGGCTGCTGCTCATAGGAGGATCTTGACCCTAGATAATTTAGCTCGGAGAGGAGTTGTGTTAGCTAACATGCATTATCTGTGTAAGAATGAGAAGAGTCCGTTTTCCACTTGCTTATCCACTAAAATCACCAGGAACTAGTGAAGTTTTGTTTTTGATACTCTTTGAGGTGGGACGAGTGTTCCAAAAGGAGATGATCAAGATTTTGTCGAGTTGGAGGGAAGAGAGAGTCCTGAGAAGGAGGAGCGAGTTGGAGGGAAAAGAGAGTCCTGAGGAGGAGGAGGAGGATGTAGTCCTTTATCCCTTTACGTTTGATGTGGTTGGAGTGGAACACAAGATACTTTGATGGGATTGAGTTGTCTGAGCGTGGAGGAAACAGTTCATTTCATAATCTTTTTATCTCTATGATTCTTTTGTAGGACTTATTGGTTGTACCCCTTCCATGGGAGCTCTTTATGTCTTCTCCCGTGTTGTATGGGATCTCTTCCCTTCTTAATTTGGGGCGGCATTTCCTTCTTGCGCTGCTATAGAATCTTCTTTACTTGTCTAAAAAAAAGGAAGATAGGAAAGGAAAAGAACACGAGTTCATAGTGGGAAGTATGGACTGCAATATTGCAAGCATAGCGTGTCTCTGAAAAAGAAGTATCAATCTCTATAATTACAGGAAGCATGCCTTCAAAAACTGGGAAGTATTATTCCCAACTATAGGAAGTGAGTTTGAAAAACATGGAAGGTGCAATCACTGCTATTTAGATGTGCAGTTACCAACTTTCCGCTTTCAGATGCCATTCATGATATTCTGCCCAACGTTCCATGAAATTGCTTTAAGTGCAGTCTGATTGGATTCCTTGAAGCAGTATGCGCCAGATGTTTCTAATAATTCTTCTCTAAACTTCTCCTAAGCATTTGACTTGAAAATAGAACGTCTAGGGAGAGCTTGTTGAAGTCAAACCAAATATATTTAATAAGCAGGAATTAAGCAACAAATGCTAATAATGTAGAACTCACTCTAAAATCAACTTATATTAAATTGAAGCCCATATACTCCTTACTTGGAAGCCTCTGTATATCCTCTTATTTGTTAGTTGATATGGGCAATTGAAGGATGATGTGAATCTTTCTCTTCCACGCATGAAATTCACTGAAGCCTTTTGATCAAATGTCAATGTCATCTCTTCTTCAGTTCTACCTTTAAACACTAAGTGCCCAATGTCATAGACTTCAGTATGGAATGATCTACCCCTTCTTCATCAAACTTCTAGCAAGTGATGTGCAGCCATAGAGATGTTCCTGCAATAGTATGATGTGCTCTATTCCTGTTTCTATGAAATTATCACGAAGAGCATGGAGTATGTCGGATTATTCGGTAATGCCGTGCCCATTTTGACACACTGGCAGATAAATGGAGAAAAACATGATCCTGCTGACTGGCATGAATGATTTCCTAACAACACCAAAGTACTTGATCTAAGATTATTTCTGTATACTATTCTCCAAATTGTTAAACTACCAATTGCATGTGAAGAACCCTGCAATATTATTTGTAATTTGAAGATTTGGTAAAACATATCAGAAAGTTGGGAGGATGGAACACAACCTACCTATTTTTTGTACCTTGTCTCTGTCTTGATTATTAAATAGTACCGCGTCACATATGAACTGCTAATCACTGTTTCTTTTATTTCCAGGGCAATATTTTTCCGATGTGGTTGGAAGTCCCTATTATGTGGCACCTGAAGTATTGCATAAATACTATGGACCTGAAATAGATGTATGGAGTGCTGGTGTTATCCTCTACATTTTATTATCTGGGATTCCACCTTTCTGGGCAGGTAGCCTTCTTGCTATTTTTAGTATGTTACAGTTGCAACAGAATTTTACTGTACGATGATATTATTCTCCATCGCGTTCTTAGATTACTGATTATCAATTGGCTTTTTTCCCCCCCTTTTTAATGTCGCAGAAACTGACTCTGGTATCTTCAGGCAGATCTTAAAAGGCAAATTAGATTTTGAATCTGAGCCATGGCCTCGCATTTCCGAGGGTGCAAAAGATTTGATACAAAAGATGCTTTGCAGGGATCCAAGAAAAAGAATATCTGCTCATGAAGTCCTATGTGAGTTATATCCTGCTATTAGTATTTAGCCAGGATATCATTTTTTAAGGTTGTAATGGTTGTGTAGCATAGCTCTTGCATATCGGTATTCGTGATGTCATTCAACTTGGTAATTCCACCAGGTCACCCATGGATTGTGGATGACAGAGTTGCCCTGGACAAGCCTCTGGATTCTGCAGTTTTGTCACGCCTGAAGCAGTTTTCAGCTATGAACAAACTCAAGAAAATGGCACTGCGCGTATGTTTTTTGGCCACTTGTTTCATATTTTTCTTCTAATGAATCTTTGCATTCAATTTTCCTTTTAATAACCGGGTGTCCGGACCAACTTACGATCACCTCAACTAAATCCCAGAGCCCTAAAGTTGAATAATCGAGTAAATCTCCAGTTTCCCTTTGGGGTGACTCAAACTCAAGACATTGGATCTAATCTCCAAGCCTTTATCACTTGGCCAACCCCACCCTTTGGGTTTAATGGATCTTTACGTTCATAGACTATATTGCCATGATTGTTGGTCTTCACTTGAAATACCAGTAGGGGTGTAATTTGAGTTCGGCCCGGCCCGGCCGTAGACCGGGCGGGCCAAGCCTGGCCCGGGCTCGGCGGGTTTCCGCCAAATTTTCGGGCCCGGCCTCTTGGCCAGGGGTTCGGCATAGGCCCAGACCCTAGGACTAAAAGGCTCGGGCTTGGGCTACGAGCCCGGGCCTCGGGCCCGGCCTATGGGCGGGCCTGATCGGGCTGGTCCGTTCTTTTAGTTTTTTTTAATTTATTATATAAACTTATATAAGTTTATTATATTCTATAAACTTGTAAGTTTTTTTTTTGTATTCAAATTTATTATGCCATATAAGTTTATTATTATAAGTTTATTATATTAATATATTATATAAACTTATAAGTTATAAGTTTTTTTTTTGTATT
>JAOTRH010000022.1:11439549-11481755 GCA_034768845.1 Heliamphora exappendiculata
CTTATGTAAACAAATTTCTTATAATAACAATATTTTGCATTTTTTTAGACGTAACTTATGCACACTAAATGTGTTTTGGAGTAATTATAAAAAAAAACATAGGGCCTTTTAATTGATTAGTGACATGTTGCATATATTATATTACTATTGAATAAATTATTCATATATTTGCCACATTTTGCTTTTTTGAAAATTGACACGTCAGCATGTCCGTTTCGCGTCTGTGTTGTGTGTCCGTGTCCATGCTATTTAGGTTGCCGGTCAACAATCAAGTTGGTTACTAGAGTATAGTACATATTGTTTCCAAACCTCACCGACTACTTGATAGTTAAAATATTTGTATGTATTTGTCTCGCTCCTAAGGGAGACCAGGCCACACGTGAAGGGGCGCATTTGAGAACTAAAATAATAAAGTTACCGTTCTCTCCAATAGCTTAAATACTCCAGATGTTGCTTACAACAGAAATATCGGATGATAGACAATCCCATCAATCAAGAAAACTTGGGAACAGAGGGTCACGATATTTGATGCAATAAGTAGAACAAAACAAACATGATCAGCAACCTCTGTAAACCTTGAATTACGTATGCAGCTGAAGAGATTTATAAATCTAAAAGAGAATATCCTTTAATTTAATTTTTTAAACCAAGACAACTCAAACATTGTATGTGGCAGCAACACAGAAATATTCCAAAACACCAAGCAAACAGCAAACTAAGTCCAAGAGTTCATTAGCAGTTAAGCTACTGATCACAATAAAAAAATAATCAGCTTAAATCAAACTGAAAGCTTCACAAGGTAATATAGAGGATAACTACCTTTTCTCATCCTACCTTGGACAAAATCAGATGTTAAAATCTACTCATAAAAATAAAAAAAATAGTCACATAATCAGATGTTAAACTGTCCATAAATTTTTTTAAAAGGAAAATATAGCCAGCCCATCATCTGATGGTCAGATTTCCAACCGATAGAGTATCATATGGTAATGGATTCAAAATTAAAAAACCACAATCGAGTCTTCGCCCCTGTTTGTCAAATGTCAACAATGAGTACTCTCTGAAGCTAATTGAGAGGATGAAACTTACAAAGAAACAAAAGGCCACTAAGATAGCAAGATGAAGTTGTCATATCATAGAAACAAAAATAGAGTTGATGAAAGTAATTTTCTCTACAGAAAAGAAAAAATAACAATAACAATGATTAAAGACAGACTTACTCTCACTGTAATATATGAGGCTGGAATAAGACCAATTAATGTTGCCAGAAAGAAAACATGAAATGGTATATCCACTATTGGAGATGCCAAATTGATGAAAAGGTTGGGCAAGGTTGGGGTTATCCTCAGAAAAAGCATGTAATTCAGCAGCTTTTCCCTACGCTTTGCTATCTGAATTAAAAAGGCTCCAATTAGTATAGTACCACAAATTGAGGGCTCATAAAATAATTTAATAAAAGGCAGATATAGTACAGTTGTCTCACAAAAGAAGATGAAAATTGATGCCAAAAAATACCTCTCCTTGGAAATATCTCAACTTTTCAGGCCACATCCAATTAATTATAGGCCTTCCAATTAACTTAGACAGAAAATAACAGGATGATGCTCCAGCTGTAGCATTAAAGACGACTAAGAAAAGGCCTCTAACAACACCAAAAAGTGCTCCAGCCAGCAACGACATGAAGATGGTGCCGGGAATCATAAATGTCTGCATGAATATGTAAGTGGAACAGTAACCCAGAATGAATTTTGCTGGGTAATCTTTAGCATATGTTGAAAGGTTATCTCTGAAACAACGCAAAAGATGTAATTCAGGGAAAACTTGCTAGAAGTTCAAAATGATCATGAAAAGCAGCAAAATTAAGGAAGCAAGCGTCTGTTATTTATGTGTATTTACTGTAATTAAGAACTACTATTTTTCTGGACTTAGGAGGAAATTTCACATCTTCTACTGTGCGTGTACTGCTCTTTCAACTCCACTTTACTGCCCCAATGGTCTAAGAACTGAACAGTTTAAAAATACACTGCAAGGTAGAACCCTCAGTTGGATCTACATCGTAGAGTATTCAGATGAGAACATATTAATTACTGGAGAAAAATAAAATGAAAAACAACATTTGAAATAAAATGATCATGTGAAAGGTCAAATTGAATTTCAAAAAAAGGAAAACATAATGGAAGAAGGTGCCTGTGCCAAGGCACCACATTTCATGAGCATTGCACAGAAAATTATCAAGACCCATCTAAACCAGATTCTTAATGATTCAAACAAAGATTTTATCCAGATCCATAATGATTCAAACAAAAACTTGAGGACTAATAAGAGGAACCTCTGAACTCCTGATCGAAATCATAAGGAGTAAATTATATGAACAACTTCCATTAGATGGTCTACCTAATGCGATCCTATTATTAATAGCCATCAAAATCCTCATATGGAGATTTATTACAGATGTCAGGTACCAATAATTTTAAGATAGATTCCATATCCTCAATATATACCTTATTAGAAGCTCCAAGGAATGCAGGCTTTTCCTTTGACATTCGCATTACTTATCATTGGCTGCAAGTGCACAGGGCATTTCATTTTTTCATGCCCACCATATAATGTACGCAGATTCACAAACAACTTTAGCAAGCCAAATACTTTTTGCAAGATAATTCAAGTTAAGTGTTGTTTATGCATCGGGAAGATATTTCCAAATTCCAAGATTTCCAACAGTCAACGCTGCCTCCAGTTTTTCCAGTGTTATGCACCTGTGCTTCATAACATAATAACCAATTCGATGCAAGGTTTCGGATTTCCTTTTCTTTTTCTTTTTCCCTTTCATTTTCACATTTTCCCTCTTAAGTTGCTATAGTTTATTGCGTCGTTATCTTCCCATAAAGAGGGTATAGGAAGATATGGGATGAGGTAGTAAAGAAGTTATTATTGCCCCAGATTTCACCAAGAATAAGATTGTCAATAGAGCCAATTAGAAAAGAAAAAAAAAAGTTCCATGTAGACGTATAGGTAACTAGAATTAGTACAACCACAGCTATTGGTTGAGCATTTTCTCATATGGAGGATATATAAACAGTTTTAAAGGCGCATTTAAATGGGAAAAAAATTACCTTCTGAATTCCTTTTAAATATTTTTAATTCTCATGTTGTTCCAAAATAACAAAACATAGTTTCCTATCGTTGGAAGAAAGCTAATTGTATAACACAGGATGTTAATATCTTATGATTCATGATAAGTACCTTATGATTTGATACATTAAAAAAGTAAATCGATGTGTATCGCATATCGTATTTTATGTTAAATGTATCTTTCGATACTCATATGATACACGATGCGATTTACGTGATAGAATAATACGTAATTTTTTAGATAACTTAATTTGTAGAAATAAATATTATTGAAAATTTTTGCATTGTTAAGATATTTAGAGTATTTTTTCTTTGATATTTGCATACCTTCATAAATATCTACTTGTGTAGTATTAAGCATCTTAAGACATTAATTTATGACCAATAATATTGGTATAAGTTTCTCTTATGAACAAATTAGTTGAGAACTTAAAAATTGTACATTAAAATTTTAAAAACCTAAATGATATGTTAAGACAATACAAAAAACATATTACATACGGTAAATCTAATTTACGTTACAATAATGTATTTAATTGTGATATTTGTATTGTATTTCATATGTATTAAATATTGATTCAAGTATACTTTTGTCTTTGAAAATCATATTTTCACAATATTATTACTTAACATTATTTAATGTTTTATACCTGCAGGTTCTTTTGTGTTTTATCATATATATACATATTTTTTCGATCTATTTTTAAATATTTACATATTTTATAATATTCGATACGATACAATACACAACTTAAAAAATAAAAAAGAAAGTAAATGAGGTCTTTCTTTTATATGATTGAGTTTGGAATATTATGAATAAAAACTAAAAAGAAAGTAAATGAGGTCTTTCTTTTATATGATTGAGTTTGGAATATTATGTCACCCCCTATTTGAGTAAGGCTAAAAGAATCAACACGCACGAAAGCAGCATGAATTCTCCTATAACTTTATTAACATTTCTTTCCTTTTCTCTCCTAAATTTGCAAATGGGGGCTGGTTCAATGCTTTCAATCCCCCTCTTGTTGTTCCTTCAAGGTAGTTTTGAACTAAGGTTGGCTGAAGCATGGAGTTTTTGATTGCTAAAGAAGTTTATCCATAACTTAGCATCCAACTGATCAAAAAACACAAACAAACAAACAAACAAACAAAAAATACAGAAGAGCATAACCCCAATAAAACCCCAGTATTTTGCTAATGTTCCAGCAAATTCATCGAGCAGATATACATTAATGGCCAGATTACCCCTAAAAATACAATTTTGAGCCAGTAGACCCCCAACACAAAAATCTAAATCTCAAAATTATGGTCTAAACATACTCCATAAGGAAAAGGGAATCAATTTTTCAGCTTAATTTTTCTAAGCATACTACCCAAAAGACATGTATAAATCTGAAGAAGAAAGCAATGTCACCCCGGCAAAACAAGAACACTATATTGAAAAAGTAGCTAATACGTAGAGCTTAGAACCTACTTGAGCGTTCGAAGATCAGAAATCGAGCTGGGCAGCTTAAGTTTACCGTACTCCGCAGCAGGCATTGTCAAATATATGCAGAAAAGACCTGACGAGAAGATAAAAAACACGCCCAAAGTGGCTGCGAATTCCCAATGACTCAGCGGGAATTTGCCCTCTAATTTGGCGCCGATCAGCTTCTTGCTCGTCGGCGAGTCCTCTGAGTGCCCTTCGTTCCCCAATCGCCCGCCCTCCACCACCAAATTCCTCGGCGCCGCCATCAAGTACACGTTCTGGTACCAATAACAACGCGAGACCTTAACCATGATGGTGGGGATTTAACGCCATTAACAAGCTCTGCTCGATCGAAATTGATCTTGCAGAAACCCTAGTTTTGATGTGAGTTGAGTTCTGAATGATTTCAACGCAGCACGGAACATTGATCAATACACAGATTCAACAATAATCACACAGAAAACCCAAATGCTTTTGTAACTTATTTATATGTAAAGAGGATGCATTTTGGGTTAATTTGGATTTCAATTAGAAACCAAGAAGGGGATTTGTTGTGTGCATTCAAAGAATTGGGGATTCCGTGTGTCAGGGGTTTGTTTGCTTCGGTTTTAAAAGAGAATTATTAATTTGATCAGTATTGAAAACTTTTCTAACTGATCCTTAATGTCCCATCCTCAAAATCGGTCGGTGAATATTCTGTTTGGCCTAACTTTTGAAGGCTTTTTTATTTTTGATTTTTTTTTTGTTGAGAAAACTCACTTATTTGATTTTTTATTGTAATTAATTAGTTTTTTTTATATATTTTTTGACATCTATCTTTTACAAAACAAACTTGAAAGTAAAAACTTTTACAGAAAAACAAGGTCAAACACAAGCTAATTATTTAATAATTTTAAAATATCATGTGATATTACTTATTTCATATTTTATTTAATTTTATAATAAAAAATGTTTCTAAGTGAAAAAATAATAGTTCATCCTTACTAGTTAGATAAGAGGTAAATAATAACTCTATTAATGTATAGTGATATTTTTTTATTTTTTAGAACATTATGTAAATGATATAACGTCGTATTTTCAATACCTATTTACAATGTTATTGTAAAAATAAGCTATTTTAATTTTTTATGAACAAAATAATAATAAAAAGCAAAATTTTTTATTAAATACACTAATAATTAGGAGGTACAGTTGATCTAAGTAAACAGAAAGTTTCAAAAGCTAGCATTTATTCTGTATAATGTGGCTAACATAGGATTATTGTGATAGATTAAACCCTCAAGAAATTCTTATATACATTGAATTATGATAAATAACTATTGAAAAATACATTTACATGTACATGTATAAAAAATTTAAATTGAATATGATAGATGTAGTGTGTGTTTAAGTATAAATGTAATGATATACATTGTATTTCTAAAATGAGTTTGGAATATTCATAATTTATTTCAATATGAATTTGTTAGGCACATTTTCCAAATTTTAGGTTGAGTTATTTTGGAAGGAAAAACAAATATTTGTGTTATTAGCTCAATCATTTATTTAGATACTTAGAGAAGAAAAAAATGATAAAGATGCAAAAGGATTTACTTTTCTCTTAAAACACTATTTTTGATTCTCTCAAAAATGGAGAGACTTAGAGAGAAGAAGAAACCACTTAAATGGTTATAATTTACAATATCAAAATTGATTCTTTAAAAGAATGAATAAAATGATATTAGTCTAATAGTGTAAGGTTAGTTTGGTAAAATAATTATATTTTTTCTCTTACTTATCCAAACAATATGGATACTGGAGAGAAAACATAATATTTTCTTAATTTTATTTTATTTTTCTTATAACTTGAGTAATTTTTTTTTCTTTTCTTAATTTTTGGTTCCCAAATGGATTGTCTAGTCTTCATAATGACTAAAGATTTTCTATGTGAAGATTAATATAAATAATGTAAGATCCCAAATTTTACTTTTAAAAAGTCTGTCCAATACTTAAAATTGACCAAAATATTATTATTAATTCTCTTAGAACAAAACTAATAACTTAATGAAAGGCATGAGATTATTCAAACTTAATTTCCCCAATCAATATACAAACACAAACAAATTAAAGTTATGTATTCTATCGAGTTTGAAGCATGTTTGTAGAAGAAAACTCCAATAGAAGCTATTACAATTAACCCTATAAATTCTTTTCTAGGTCTTTTCTTAGTGTATTTTTGGGTTATAATCTCAACTATGGCTTTGTTTTGGCTAAAATCTGTAAATTTTGCTTATTTTTATCTTTTTTTGAATTTTTTTATCTTTTACTTAGAGTTTTATTTCCTCATGTTGTTCCATATGTATTAATATTATGAATTGAAAAGTCCTCTAAGGCCAAAAATAAGTAACTCAAAATTTGGCTTATAACTTATTTTGATTTATTTTTATTTATTTGTATTTGATCAAAAAAATTATTTTTCTGTCTTGTTTCGATTAGAAGAATCAAAAAGTATACATAAAAGTTTGGCTAAGTAATAAAAAATATACTAAAAATAAAAATAAGTAAAATAAAATAAATAAATAAGCAATTATTTTGAAGGGGGCCAATATATCAAGGATGTCAAATTCCTATATGTGTGGAATGGCTCTTTTTATATAGCTATTTTTTCGTCTTTTAGTGAAAAAATTTTACGTTAGTTTAAACAATGATACTTTTTAAATTTCTCTCAAAACAAAAAATCAAAAAAATAAAAAATTTGACCAAAAAATTAAAAAAAGGTTAATAAAAGATGAAAAAAGCCACATAAAGGCTTTTATGTGATTTTTTTCGTTTTTAGTAAAAAAAATTTAACTTTTGTTAAAAAAATATTATATTTTTATATTTATTTTATCATAACGAATCAAAAAAAAATCATAAAAGACAAAAAACATCTACAAAGAAAGCCAACAGAAAAACTATTAGTTAAATGTATGGAAGGAGGTTGTGGGAAAAAATATTTGGATGTTGTTTGTTATTTTTCTTTTTATTAATTAAATGCATTTTGTTGAAATTTTAATGTGATTTCATATATGTAACGGATAAAAGTAGTAGAAAAATGTCATTATTTATTTATTTATTTGAAAAATAATTACTTATTATATGGCAAGAAATTATTATAAATAACTATTTTAAAAAATATTAGAAAATTATTTGAAACGGTAGAGTTCCCAACTGAAATAGTTACTTTTGCAACAACATTGTTTCACAACGCAAATATGGTCATTTTTTGGTGGCTTTTTGCTATGGTAAAAAATGGTCTCAAAAACTTGTTTTCGTTGGTGCAAATGGTTTGTGATGCCATTTTTTCGACGCAAATAAAATTTTTGTTACCTTCTCAATTACTGCCCCATTTGCTGATGCAAATATTATTTACAATAAAATTAGGAACCCAAAAATCCAACTCGAAATTTACCCCAAAAGTCTAGCTAGTGTCAACCTCGCGGTTTGGGGCACGCTTTTAAAATAGCCAAAATTGATATATTGTTCGATAAAAAGAACTATAATTTGTTCCAAAAAAAAACTATTTATGGCCACCAGAAAAGTAACCATTACTCTATATTTTTACGCTCAAAAGAGAGGTGAGAGGTGACAAAAATGTATGACTCACAACAAAAATGAGGTGGTTGATACTTAAGTTTTTGGAATAAATTTTTGGGATCCAATTTGGGAATCCTAGAATTACTGCATTATTTGCAATGACATTGAGTTTTTGGAACGATATTCTCTCAATGCAAAAAAGAAATTTCTATTCAATAGCGATTGCAAATAATATTTCTTACTATTTATGACGAGTAACAACGAAATCCTACAGTCTCTCTTTCTAAGTCAAAAAAGGATCCATTTATTACTGTAATCACGTGTCAGTAAATTGCATTTTAGCAACACATCTATTGTTGTTAGGAATAATTAATTATAAATACTATATTATGATTCTGTTATGGGATAGATCCTAATCACTTTCAAAATATTTCAGGAAGTCCTATATTCTTATTTTATCCAAATTGGAGACGAAAATACCCTTTTGCATATATGCGAATCAAATATGGTAATTCAAATTTTGAAATTCTATTTTTAACGCCAATAGATCCTAAATCCAGTGCCTATTAAATATATTTTCATTGCAAACTTTTACATTGTCATTTTTGAAATTTTCATCTTCTTTTAATGTTAGTCGGATTTACCTGCAATTGGTTTTCATTGTTATTGGAATATATATTTCCAAAACTTTCAAGGTAAGTTACGGTATTGTATATTATATTATTCGAGTAATACAAAACATTAGTTTTAATTGGTTTTTATTGTTTCTGAAAGTGGTATTCACTGGTTTTCATTGTCTTCATGTTGCATACAGAAGCAGTTTAGGTGGAATATGCATGAATCAGATCGAATTAAATGCACAACATACTGAAAATAAATAGAGGTTTGAATGCGAAATAATCATGAGTATAAAATGTTCAGAAGCTATCGATTGATGTTTAATAGTCTGGCTTGAATAAATGTAAAATGTAGATTCCTTGATAACAACAACATACGAATATCATATTCTCTTCACATGAACTGATTAAAACTTCATACTTACAGTACATAGACATTGACAAGTGAACTATTTTCAGTTAAAATTTATAGTTTTAACTTTATGAAATGCTAAATATTAACCACAATGAGTAGCGAATGTTGCTCACAATTTCCAGTTACATAATGCAAACGAGAACTGTTACAAAGATAAATGAATCAACCACATAACCAATATGAAAACTTATTAGGAAACACATTCGAACAAATACAATATGATTCAACCACATATAAATCGACAATTGAACTATTTTCGGTAAGAATATATATTTTTAGATATGATAAATGAGAACTGTTACCTAAAATGAGAAGTGAATTATGGATAACTATAAGCAATGACATGTGAATGAGAACTGTTGTTCAAAATGATAACTGTTACCCTAAATGAGAAATGAATGTTGTATATATTTTTCAGTTACATAATCAAAATGAGAACTGTTACTCAGAAAAATGAATCAGCCACATAACCAAAATGATAACTATTGTTCAAAATGAGAACTGTTACCCTAAATGAGAAATGAATATTGTATACAGTTTTCAGTTACATAATCAAAATAAGAACTGTTACGCAGAGAAATGAATCAGCCACATAACCAAAATGACAACTGTTACGGCAACACATTGTAGCTAATACAACATGATACATGCACAAAGAAATTGACAAGTGAACTATTCGCAGTTGGGATTTATAGTATCAGTTTTAAGAAATGAGAACTGCTACACAAAAAGAGAAGTGAATGTTGCCTACCATTTCCAGTTACATAATCAATGATAAGCTAATGCTGTTTAACTATAAATACAGAGTTGTTTCTCCAAAATGCACACAAGCCAGCATTCACAAAATTTCAAATTGGACACATTTATGGAAACTAATACAATTTAATAACATTCTCACTTTAACATATCCAAAATAGTTTCATTTTGTAGATTTACAAAATTCAACAACTTTACAAATTAACAATTTAATGAAAAATGCTCTCATTTACGTTGACATATTGTGTTCTCATTTGAAACTAGTTTATTTACATTAACACATTCTGTATACATTTAAAAACTTATAAAGTGTTAAGAACTTAAACAACACGTAACATGTTTTGACTACATATATTTACTACAATAATTGGCTCTAAAAAATCAAGAGATAAGAATGAACTAAGGAAGTAATCATTGCGAACTGTGAACTAGTAACTGAGAACAGTTCACAGAGAACTATTACCAGTGAAGTAGTAACTGAGAACTGTTTCCGAAATTGAAAACAATATGAGCAAGGATAGTATATAATTTGGGTACTGGGAACTATTACTACTGAGAACATTTATTAGTGTTAACAGTAGATTGTTAGTAGATGATACAACTGCTCAATATGTTAAACAGATTGAAATTGTTTCATTCCAAAACAACGCCTCATGCAAGAATTTTAAGAAATGTGATTGATATTAAAAACACATTGAAACCAAGTCAAAATGATTCAACCGAATAAACAACTAGCAGTGAACAATAGTGAACTACTTTAGGGTGAAATATTCTATTACAGAGCACTGAGACTTGATTACAGACAACCATGAAGGAAAAATTTCGAAATGGAAATATTTCGCACTTAAAGTTGCGCATTTACCAAAAGATTGAAAATCGCAATCTAATATTTTGATTTTCGAAAACACTACATGAATCAATCCGTTGCACTTATGGTTGCGCATTTATGAAAGATTAAAAATCGCAATGTGTTCACTTACTTTTTCTAGCCATTGTTCATGCCGTTGATTGTAGTTTTATGTTGATTCAGTTTTGGATGGGGATGCTGCCGAGATTCTTGGGGCTCCAGTTTCTATCTTTGAAAATGATGAGAAATGAATTAAAGTAATGGTTCCTTTAATTTCGGCGACAAAATAGGTAACCGATTTTTTGTTCCTCAATGCTGAATACTTTTTAGCGGGAATGAATTACTTAAATGGATGGCACTTATGTAAAAACACAATAAAAAAGGACTTAACGGAATAAAAGTTTTTAAATGGGATTTATCCCAAAATATCCTACTAAACTAGAATTTCTCACTTGAGCTCCCTTGTTATTTTTCCAAGAACTGCTTGCCAACAAAATAGCATAATTTTGGGGGAGCTTTTTCCATATCATTCTAATAGCCTCCTTAATTTGTCATTCCCAAATACATTTCCTGCGAAAATATCTCATTTTTTGTCTCCCTTCCAATACAATCTATGCTTATACTTTCATCAATTGGAACACTTTCTCAGCCTTTTATTTTGCCATTCAAACAAGCGTCCTTAATTAAAAGTGAGATTCCAGGTTCTTTGTTCACATCACCATCCTAGGTCTTGCAACCAAAACTTTTTAATGATTAAAAATATCGATTAACATTCACAATTTTTGTTTTAAAGTTAATCTCTAATTTATGTATCCAGCCAAAACCTGATTTGTCTTCCATTTTTCAAGATCAAGTGAAAAATATTTTTTAGAATGGTATTATCCATAAAATCTTCCTTTCCCATTGCAACAACTTCCCGCCAAACCTTAGAAATTTTATAGTTTTTTGATTTTCCATAGAAACCACTATTGACATCCCCTTCCTCTTTTCATACATTAATCTTCTCCAAAAAGAAGCATTTTATTATTGTTCAAAAAAATTGAAGCATTTTCTTTCCAACATTTCACCACCATTTTGAAGGAATTTTTCATTTTTAGCTAATGTAGAGGTTATACTAAGTTATGATTGTTGGTTTTGTTATGGCATTACTATATTTTGATGCTAATAGCTCCATTTTTTAGTAATAAGCAGGATGTGCTTGCATTGAGATCGATTATTACTAAGTTTTATACATGAATGAGGTGATTGAATGAGGGTCATTCATTCCAAAACAAATTAAACGCTAATTGCAAAGGTTCTTAAATTTCAAAAAAAATCACTAATCTATTATTCAGGTCCCTAAATACATTTTTGTTCAACTTTTTGATTTTGTAACACAAGGTTTTTTCATTTTACACAGTCAGGTGTCATCTGAAAATAAAATAATTAGATTTTATCATTACAAATACTTTTTTGCATTGGCTTTGCGACGGAAAATAGGGGGTTGCAACTGTCTAGGTCGCAAAAGACCTTTAGCGATGGCATTTAGCCATCATAAATGTTTACACGGCGAAACATACCTTTTAACGACGATAATTTCCATCACAAACAATTCTAAGAACCTATTTTTAGCGACGGGAAAATGCACTCATTGCAGTCAAAAATACTTTAGCAACAGCAACAAGACCGTCGCAAGTACTATATGTTGAAAATAGTGAATTCAATTGGCCATTTTTAGAATTGATTTTTTGCCATTATTCTAGAATTGATTGGCAATTAAATTGGCCATTTAATTGACAATTGAATTCTAGAATTAATACCATTCATTGGCAATTGATTTCATATTCATTTTTTTGTAACCCTTAATGAGAAAAATACTATATATTCTGGTATCATGTAGAGGTGTGGTATAGAGATAAGTGTGGAGAAACAAAATACAGTGAGAGGAGAAAGAGAGAGAGAGCTCAGATTATAATTGCAAGGAGAGAGAGAAAGACAGACGAAGTGCATTCAAGTAGCCGATCTTTGGTGATGTTCTAACGTTCGGGTCAACCGTTTTATTCTGGGAGAGTGACGTCGGTGGAGAAACCTACAATACCCTTGGTAGACGGTGAATTATTCTTAAGAAAACTGCGTTTGCAGGACTCGATTTGCATATTCTGTTCATGTTATTTTTGCAATTTAGTTTTATGTAAATTCTGTTTATTGTAAAATTAATAAACATGTTTTTTCTGGACCACCGAGTATATCTTGTATTGCATTATATTTCTCCAAACAGTCTTAAGAATTATTCATTTTCTTTAAACCTGCTCGGTTTGGATCTTCATTTTTTTTCTCCAGAAAATACATACAGAAAACGTATAAATACATATTTATACTATTAACATATTCAGTGAGTATGTTTAGGTTTTATGGATACAATATCCTTGTTGCTGTATGGGAACAATATTTTGTTCTAAATAATATGTTCAGTATAATCCAAATTCTGGTTTTCTCTCCGCCATCAACTAGTTGCCTGTTCAGAAATTTGAGAATTATGGTCATTTGTGTCGACACCTTTTTATTTGTGTCGACACTTTTGGCTGCTTATATCGACATATTTTTTGTTTGTGTCGACCATTTTTCTTTTGTTGGTGTTGAGTTGAACTCTCGGTTCTTTAGTGTCGACATATTTCTCTGTTTGTGTCAACATCTTTCTCTGTTTGAATCTCTTGGTTCTTTTGTTCTTTTGTGTCGACACATTTCTCTATTTGTGTTGACACTTTCCTCTGTTTGAATTTCTCGGTTATTTTATGTTGACACCTGGGCTGTTTATGTCGACACATTCACCGGTTGTGTTGACACCTTTGCTGTTTGTGTTGACACCGTTTCTGTTTGTGTTAACATTTTTTCTGTTGATGTCAACCTTTTTTTTCCTGTGTCAACACCTTCGCTGTGTGATGCATAACAGAGATTCGATCGGCTAAGGTTGTAGGCAGCTGTGCGCGGCTGACCTTTGAAAGGTTGAATGGTTCATTCTTCTGAGGTTCGAAAGCACTTACTATAAGTAATGTTGCATATCGTTTTGGTTTCGAGGGCGCTGCCCTCAAACTCCCACCTAGGAGCACTGCCCCTAGGAACCCCGCTAGGGGGCACAGCCACTTAGAACCCCCACCTGGGGGCGCGCCTCATGCAACCCCGTCACATGATAAACTATATTTGGAAAATTAAATTTAGATTGGTAATCTATTTTTATTGTCGATATTGTAAAGATCTTATATGTGAATTGATCTTATTTCAGAAAATATATTGACTAAAAAATAAGTTGCTCCTATACCAAGTATTCCAACTGTTCCATTGTCTCATGTGGACAAGTTAGAAAAATTTTGAGGAGGAGCTGACTGTAAGAGATGGAAATAGAAAATGGTGTTTTACCTCACCACTTTAAATCTGCCCAAATGCCTGACTGAGGAAGCTTCAATTGCTTATGAGAAAGCAGACACTCAGAAATTAATGGCAGTTGATAATTGGAAGAATATCGATTATTTATGCAAGAATTATATTCTGAATGCTCTAAATGACTCATTGTATTATGTGTTCAATGAGGCAAAAACTGCTAAGGAACTGTGGTAGTCCTTAGATCGAAAGTACAAAATTGAAGGTGCCTGGTCTAAGAAGTTCATAGTGGGTCGATTCCTTGATTATGTGATGAAAGACTCAAAATCAGTGACGGTTCAAGTCCAAGAGCTTCAAATTTTGATCAATGAGATCAAAGCAGAAGAGATGTTACTGAGTGAAGCATTCCTAGTGGCTGTAGTCATCCGCAAGCTTCCTGAAACATGGAAGAAATTCAAGAGCTATCTAATGTTCAAGAATAAAGAGATGACTCTTGAGGCTCTATTCTTCAAGCTTAATGTTGAGAAAAAAAATCGAGTAAGGAGTAAGAGTGTCAAGTCCAACTCCAACATGACCAATGTGATGGAAGTTGGTAACTCTTCAAGAGCAAAGAAGAGTATTCATGACAGGCATGCCAACACAAGATTTGACAAAAAAGTTAAACTATGACCAAGAGGTCATATTGCCAAAAAGCAGAAGGAGAAATTTCAAGGAAAAATACTTTAACTGTGACAAGTTTGGGCATCGTACTTCAGAGTGCAAAAAGCTAAAGAATCCCCAAGCTCAAGCTCATATGGCAGAGGCAACTACGGATGTCTCAAATATCGATCTCTCGGCCATAGTCTCTGAGGTGAACATAGTAGACTCAAATCCACAAGAATGATGGATAGACACAAGGGCCACTCACCACATCTGCTGTGACAGATAGATGTTTAACATCGTTGAGATGGTGGCTCATGGTCAGAAACTGTATATGGGAAATTCAGCTACCTCAGACGTGTTGGGGCAATGTCAGGTAATCCTCAAGATGACATTCGAAAAAGAGATGGCATTGAATAATGTGCTATATGTGCCAGATATTCGAAAGAATCTGATATTTGGGTCTCTGTTGAGCAAACACGGGTTTCATATGGTCTTTGAGGCAGACATAGTTACTCTGTCTAAGACTGGGATGTATATGGGGAAAGAATATGTGACTAATGGTCTATTCAAAATGAATGTAATAACTGTCATTCCCATTGCTAATAAAATAAAATTCCATGTTGCTTATGTGCTTGAGTCTTCCATTTTGTGGCATGGTAAACTAAGTCATGTTAATTATGATTTTATGCTTAGATTAATTAACTTGGAGTACATACCTAGTTTTAATATTGATAAAACTCACAAGTGTAAAACTTGTGTGAGAGCTAAGTTAACTAGATTTTCATTTCACTTGATTGAAAGAAGCACCGAACCACTGGGCTTACTTCACACTGATGTGTGTGATCTAAAAAATGTTCAAACTCCCAGTGCTAATAAGTACTTCATCACGTTTATTGATGATATTACAAAGTACTGCTATATATACTTGCTAAAGAGCAAGGATAAAACTTTGGACAAATTCATTCTGTACAAGAATGAAGTTGAAAACCAACTTAGCAAAAAGATTAAGGTGTTGAAGTGACCGAGGTGGTGAATATGAATCACCGTTTGGTGGATATTATGCTGAGCACGAAATTATTTACCAAACCACTGCACCTTACTCACCTCAGCAGAATGGTACTGTTGAACGCAAAAATCGTACCTTAAAAGAAATGATAAATGTTATGTTGGTGAGTTCTGGGTTGCCTTAGAACATGTGGAGTGAAGCGGTTCTCACCGCTAATCACATCCTGAATTTAGTACCTCGTGAGAAGAATGACAAAATCCCTTATGAGTTGTTTAAGGGTAGGATACCTACCTATAATTACTTAAGAATAAGGGGGTGTCTTACGAATGTAGCTAAACCTCCTCCTAAGAAGGAGAAGATAGTCCAAAAATCGTTAATTGTGTTTTCATTAGTTATGCTCAAAATAGCATTGCTTATCGATTTCTAGTGTATGAATCTGTAGTAATAAATATTCACAAGAATACAGTCATAGAGTCTAGAAATTTGTCGTTCTTTGAACGCATATTACCGTATAGATCAATTAAAGAGTCAAGTTCAGTAAAACGAACTTTATATCTTGCTAATAATAGCGGTAGAGACCAAGAAGAAGAAGTTGATATAGAGCCAAGACGCAGCAAACGGGATAAGAAAGTAACCTCTTTTGGTCCAGATTTTTTAACCTACTTGTTAGAAAATGAGCCTCGTACGTACCAGAAAGTTGTGAGCTGTTCTGAGGCTCTGTTTTGGAAAGAAACGATTAAAAGCGAGACTGATTCCATACTGCAGAACCATATGTGGGAACTAGTGGATTTGCCACAAGGTAGTAAGCCTTTGGCCTATAAATAGATCTTCAAAAGGAAGATAAAAGTAGATGGATCAATAGATAAGTACAAAACTAGACTTGTTATCAAATGATACAGATAAAAGAAAAGTCTAGATTACTTTAATACTTATTCTCCTGTATCCAGGATAACCTCAATTCGCATGATAACCGCTATTACGGCATTACGAAATCTAGTGATACATCAGATGGATGTAAAGATAGCTTTTTAGCTTTTTTAAATGGAGATTTAGATGAAGAAATCTACATAGAACAACCTGAGGAATTTTTTAGGCCTAAAAAAAAGTCTATAGGCTAATTAGATCTTTGTAAGGTTTAAAAGAAGCTCCTAAATAATGGCATGAGAAGTTTGACAATATAGTATTATCTCATGGGTTTCGAATCAACGAATGTGACAAATGTGTATATGTTAAAGACACTGATGAAGGTTATGTCATTTTATGTCTCTACGTTTATGACATGCTCATTGTGGAAAGTAACGATAAGGTTATCCAGTCTACTAAAGATATGCTGAATTCAAAATTTGACATGAAGGATATGGGTCTTGCGAATGTGATTCTGGGTGTCCAGATCACCAAAACATTGGACAACCTTACGTTGTCTCAAACTCATTATGTTGACAAGATTCTAAAAAAATTCAACAATTCTAACACTAAAGTCACTAGGACCCCAGTGGACATGAGTATCCACTTATCCAAGAATGGGGGGCAAAGTGTCTCTCAATTGGAATATCCTTAGGTCATCGGGAGTCTAATGTACTTGATGAGTTGTACAAGGCCTAACATAGCCTATTCAGTAAGTAGACTGAGCCGATACACGAATAATTCAGGACGTGATCACTAGAAAGTGATAGTTAGGTTACTACGCTATTTGAGATATACTTGTGATCTGGAGCTGCACTACATCAGATATCCAGCAGTATTAAAAGGGTACTGTGATGCAAACTAGATATTGGACACGAAAGACTCAAAGTGGATATGTTTTTCTACTTGGTGGTGGAGCGATATCTTGAAAATCTTCCAAACAGACGTGTATAGCACGTTCTATAATGGAATCGAAATTCATTGCTTTAGATAAAGCAACTAAAGAAGCCGAATGGCTACGAAAATTTCTTGAAGATGTTTCAAGATGGTCTAGACTTGTGCCAGCTATTTGTATCCATTGCGATAGTCAATCGGCAATAGGTAGGGCACAGAGTCATATGTATAATGGTAAGTCTAAACATATACGTCGTAGATATAATACCATTAGAAAATTACTCTCAAGTGGGGTTGTCACAGTTGACTACGTAAAATTAAAGGACAATATTGCGGATCCGCTAACCAAAGGGTTAACCAGAGAGTTAGTTGAACGAGTATCGATGGGAATGGGATTAAAGCCTGTGACATAAAAAGGTATCATGAAGGAAAACCTAACCTAACTGACTGGAGATCTCAAGATCTAAGTTCAATGGGACATTCTAATTGCGTATACCTAAGATAATCACTGTGAAGTTTGAAAACTCTTACCTATTCCTATGATGCAGCGGTGATTTAGGAGGTTAAGCATTAGATTTTAATGACTTTTACTGGTGAGCCAGGCTGGTATAGAGAAATACCATTGAATAAAACTTACCTATGTGAGTATGAAGTGAGGCCGCTTCTTTGAGAATTTGACAAGGCAAAATTTTCTAAAAAATAATTGTAGAACCAGGAAGAGTGTTTCATGGCCAAAATGAACACAATCGTGAGAATAAAAACTTCGTTGTGAAAGTCGTTGTGTGAAGCCTATTATCTCGGTTTACTGCTAAGGCAACACAGTTCAAGGCGGTACCGCCCACTTGTTTGCCTGTAAATCATATAGGTTCTCACAAGGGAAGGTTCAAGGCTAACTGTTACCTATCCTATACAGGGACTTTCAGTTGTCTATCTCTCTTACAGTCAACTTTGTAATCTGAATTTGTACTCCTGCCAATATCATTCATGGCGGAGATTGTTGGAAATAGTAAATTCAATTGGCTATTTTTAGAATTAATTTCTGGCCATTATTCTAGAATTGATTGACAATTGAATTTTAGAATCAATACCATTTGTTGGCAATTGATTTCATATTCATTTCTTTTATAACCCTCCATGAGAAAGATTCTATATATTCTGGTATTCTGTAGAGGTGTGGCATAAAGGTAAGTGTGGAGAAACAGAATACAGGGAGAGGAGAGAGAGAGAGAGAGATCAGATTTCAATTGCAAGGAGAGAGAGAGAGAAAGATAGACGAGGTGCGATCGAGTAGCCGATCTTTGGTGGTATTTCAACGTTCGGGTCAACCGTTTTATCTTGGGAGAGTGACGCCGGTGGAGAAACCTACAACACCCTTGGTAGGCGGTGAATCATTCTTAAAGAAACTGTGTTTGCAGAACTCGGTTTGCATATTCTGTTCATGTTATTTTTGCAATTTTGTTTTCTATAAATTCTATTTATTGTAATCTTTGAAAGCTAATAAACATATATTTTCTGGACCACCGAGCATATCTTATGCTGCGCTATATTTCTCTCAACACTATAAGAATCTACTTTTTTTGCTAGTGCACGCTTGTCGTCGCAAATAAAATATATTTTTAGCAATGGATAAAACCCGATGCAAATAATAATAAAAATAGTATCACTTTTAGCGACGGCATAGACACCAATGAAAAAAAATTAGAAAAATTATATTTATTAAAATTTCAATGAAAAAATCTAAACAAGATCTAGACCTCTTGGCTCGTTGATGGGTAAACTTTTATTAAGATGAATTTCAGTATTATATATATATATGTGTGCGCGCGCGCGCGCTGCTATTTTTGTTGAAAGTTTATATTAAAAGTAACTACATGTTTAAGTACTAATTGATTGTCATGTCAATTCAACTAAGTTTCGTATTTGGTTTAGTTTTTTTATGCAGTTCTTTTTCGGAGTATGTAACTCAGAAATGCTAGATTAGGATAAAGAGGGCTTGATGAATGGGTGCCCGTTTTTAGTATACAAAAATTAATATTTGTCTAAACCAAAAGATTTTTAAATTTCTCTCATCGTAAGAAATTAAAAAGGTAAAGAAATTTGAGCAAAAAATAAAGAACGTTCAAATAATTAAGATGAAAAAGTCACTTAATAGGCTTTTAGTATTTTTTGTAGTTAGTAAACTTTTTTCAATTTTAGTTGAACTAAAAATACAAAAAAAGTTCAATAGAATAATGAAAAGAAACTCCAAATTAATAAAAAAGGACCTAGACCAAAGGGGATCGATAACATAAACTAATCAGCACGAAACACAAATTTGCGTTGGGCTTCTATTTTTACAATAAAATGGATTTTCCATATATAAATATATACCGATATGCATGCATTTATGCATGTATAGTCAATTGTGAGGTGGGAACTGTTACTAAATTAAACAAAAAGCTACGATCCTTGAAAAAAAAAACTAGAATTGTTCAAGAATTTCAAATTGAATAGATATTCACATAGGTGTGTGCAGGGTTCACACGCTTAAGTGAAACTGATCCATTCAATTTTGAATTTTAGTACAGTTCTAGAAAAGTTTTCTAGGATTGTTGTATATATTAATGTTATTAAAATTCAGGAAAGCATGTGAAGAGATGGTTTGCATGGCTTTGTGCAATATTTGTATCATATTCTTGGGAGACTAAGGGAAAGTTGGGGTGGGGGAAGGATGTCGCGGCTGGTTCAGCTAACTCAGCCGCTAGCAAGTTATCAAACTTCTTCCAATCAACATATTCGCCGCCTTGGTCGCTCCTTTCATCTTCGCAATCTCCGTTGATTCCACCGCCGCATTTGGTTGCCAAGCTTGTGGAAAAGGTGGTGCTTTCCAGCAGGCCGGGAAACTCATGATCAAGATGGTTATGGTGGGACACAAGATCAAGATCTTGGTCTGAAGAACCAAAGGGTGGCGGTTGGCGAAATGCCGAGACCGGATCCGGGAAAATCATCTGCATTGGATCTGCTGCTTCTGAGGTTGAAGGGAATCCCCCAAAGTTGACATTATTGTCCCTGAGATAGTAAGCATGATTCCAAGCTCCATAATTAATTGGCTTGTGGTTTGGAATAGGCTTCTTGAAGGCCCTGCACACCACCCATCCTTCTTCCTGCAGTGTGATCTTATTAAATTATATCAATAGTAATACGATTACTTTCTTAATTATTCTTCCAACTTAATTTACTAAATAAGATGGTACAATTATAAATATTAATGTAAAGAATCCCACGTAAATTCTGTACTTAATTATATTTAATGCTTATGAACATGCCCAGCTCAAATGATAGATTTATTAATTAGGTAGTTAAAGCAAGTTTTTCGTATTTTTGTATTGTTGCAATTATAGGGTTCATTGACTTGAAGGAAAAAAAAAACTCATGATTTTTTTTATGATAAGCAATCTTTTGTGAAAAAAATTTGGGACTGTATATGGCTCGCTAGACAAATAGACCACACAAAGTTAAGATTTATCATAACTATGATTATTTTGTGCAAGTAGAGTCTCAATAGTTTAATAAGAGTTCAATTTAAGAACTTCCACTTTTTGAAGTGATCTTTTACCAATTCTCATATACCTTTTGAGATTTGAAAAAAAAAAAAACTCTTGTTGACACACAATATTCATCAAAAGTCTGCTGAATTTGCATGCTATAGGCTATCTCAGAAGCTACACTTAGAAAATGACCTCTTTTATTGCCTGTCCTGGATTTGACTCTTCCTCTATAGACATATCTGCATGAACTCCTTTAATTAAGATCAATGAAATAATAAAGTGAAGGTAAGCATGCTTTGTCTCTTCAAAGTACCTCAGTTTCAACGCAAAGAAAGGGACCTTTGTGTTGAGCACTCACGTACAAAGCAAAAAATTAGGCAGAAAAACGCTATGGTCATGTCTGTTTTGATGAATTATGGGGGATCGAATTGAACTAAAAAAAAACATATATAAGAGATATATTTTAAAATTTATTTTTTCAGATTGCTGGTTTCATGTTTGGTTCACCAAATTGGACTATTAACCCCCAATATAGAAAAGTAATATGTATTTATGGAATTTATTTTCTCAGGAATCAGACCTGAATTCACGAAGAAGGCCATTGGTTTTCCTCTTCAGCTAATCTTCCTCAATAAATTAAGTTTACTTCCCTTGATAAAGTAAGTGGGCTTTTAATGAAAATCAGATTGGCAAACATGATATAAATAATGCAAGGGTATACATAATATCATTTACTATTCTATGGTATTAAAAATACATCTAGAACGTACATATTACTTATCTTTTTTATGTATTCGATTAGACACATCAAACATAGTCAACACGCTTTTTAATCATTTGTTACGGTGTGATTGTCACTAAGTATTGCAAAAGTAATACAATATTTGAAGTTTTTGAATTTTTGCAATACAAATCATTTTCTTCATAACTTACCACAAATAAATTAAACACATCACCTACACATGGTGTGAGCCCCACAGCTTCAAGTATACCTGTAGAAAATTTATATCTAATCTAAAAGCTTAAAGTATACAACACATATTATCACTCATCCCATACACAAGTAATATGAAATATTGTATATTCTACCAATATCCTCCTCAAATGCAGCTATTTTTGAGGTTTGTCAAGTGTTTTCTTTCTTGTTGTATATCATCATGTAGGCTTTTTTTGGAAGTTGTTATCGTGTGATGTGGGAACTATTTTTTTTTTGTTTTCTTTGAGGAGGGGGTTTCTCATTGTATAGAGCGAACCATTTTTTTATAAGTTAATGAAATGAGATCACTTGGATATCATGTAGACTAAATGTTTAAGTTATTAAGTTTAGTTATCAGAATTTTACGATTCACGATTCAGTTCATGATTCGATTCACGATTCATATATAAATCGATACGAATCTATAAGTGAATTTATTCTGTGATAGAATCGTGATGAATCTAACGATTCACGATTCAATTTACTATTTACGATTTGTGTAATTCTTAAAATTATTAGATTCAACAAATTCTGAATCTCCTATTTACCATTTTCGTTTTTTTTAAACACTTGAATACAACTTAGCGTGCTTATTATAAAAATAAAAATAAAAATACATAATTTGTTACTCTTTTGGTGATTAGAGAATTTAATAAGAACTAGACAAATCCAATAAATTATGAACTCTTTTTAATATTTTTTTTTGGATGTTTTACTTCTGATAAATTATTTATTTTTATTTTAGTCAAGCATACATAATTTAAAATTATATGAGTTTAATCATTAAACTCGATGGTTCCACAATATTTTTTCTAAACTTTTATTTATTAGTAATAAGCATACAAAATATATTTTGAAGTATTTTATATTTAACTCTCCTCTTTTTATTTTACTCTGTTTGAGATTTCATAATCTATTTTTTAAATTCCAAATGAGAATATATAATGATTTATAAAGAATCTCATAGTTAGTTAGCTTTGAGCTGAAATTTCTTCTGATAAAGGTAAATATTTTTTATATTTATATTTTGTAATCATGTTTTTATTATATAATTTTTGTTCATATCAATTTATTCACTTTATTTCATATTTAAACATTACTTTTATAGTTCATGCCGAATCTTACGATTCTCGATTCGATTCAATTCACGATTCGTAAAATTAAGATTTCGATTCACGATTCGATTCACAATTTAATAACTATGCTATTAAGTAGAAACCTTCTAGCATTATATTAAATTATCATCTATTTTATACCCAAAAATGTGAAATTGTACATTCTAATAGTTCCCATATCCCGATTAGTGTTCTATACATATGTCTGTGATGTGATTTTACATACTGTTAGAGAGTAATAATTTTTTACCCCTTCTCATGTAACCATACTCTCCTCTGTATAAGTATACTTAGGTATTTTAATTATCTGGCAGCTAATACTATGTTAAATTGTTAACAACCATCTGATCACTTAGAAACTTAAAGGGTTAGTGAAAAAGTAGTAGAGAGGAAGGTAACATTCAAGTTTTTAAATCACTATATTAGAATACGTATTGATATTAATAATGCAGTATGGATATATATCGGATAGTATCGGCCGTTATATTGATAAATATTGGTATGAAAAATTCAAAATCCTAATATGTAACGACTAATATCATACGGCACAGCTGATATTTATAAATCTCTAATAATATAATATATGAATGTATGATATGTAACAATTGATGCAATAATTCGGTTATATTAGTTTAAAACCCTAATATTATATATGTAACGATCGATATTTAAAATTCTGAACTCGCCTGAGTAGGTGCGTGTTCAGATGTCTGAAGTCGGTACTCATGCATGATCCAATGGGTTTTGGTTCCGTTGGGGGCGCGGCCCTTGTAGAACACGAGCGTCTTCCTCATCCCAATAAGCCTATTCTTCGAAAGCACAGCCTTGTCTCTTCCCGTCGCCTTCCAGAATCCAGCCGTCGTTGCCCTATTCGTTCGAGTCCCCGTCGGGTACTTCTTGTCCTTGTGACTGAAGAAATACCACTCGTTTTGTTCTTCGTACCCCAATTTGCACCTCTCTGTAGATACTAATAACACAATGTTTTAGTTATCATCAGAAAGTTAACCATCATCCTGACTACTAAGATAATCAACTTCCTATTTTGTTATTATCAGATTTTTAATTACAAAAAAAAATTGACTTAAACGATGTAAATTTAAATTAATAAATTTAGTATAGAGTAAGCTTGTGTTTGAACTAGCTTCTTTTAGTGTCTTTTAGACTTTTAGATTTTTTTATAAAAAAGTAGGTATCAAATCATATAAAAAAAGTGAGAAAAAATAAAAAATAAGTCTAATAAGCAAAATAAGTTAGCTTAAAAGTATTTTTAGTCAAAAAGTTATATTTTGTTCAAAATAGGTTGTTTCTTAACTTATCTTTTAAATTAGTTTTTTTTTTTTTGAAAAACTTGAAACAATTGGTTGTTTATGTAAAAAGTTAACTTTTTTTATTTTTTGTTCAATTTGAATAATTTTGCCATTCTATATATATGATATTAACAATTATATGTAGTTGATAGTTGTAATAAATAAGTTATGAATGAGCATATTATTGTATTCTAAAAGTAGTTAAAATCTTAATAGAATATTCTAGGAGTTATTAGTGTTTTGATTTGACGCTTTTTAGCTTTTGTATATTTTTTTCAAATGGATCATATTGATATTTTTTTTTTACGTTTTTAGCCAAAATGCTAGAGTTGCCAAACCGGCCCTAAGTTTTATTAATTGGTATGGAACATTTGAAGAAAAAATGAAAGGAGAACTCAAATAAGTGGGTGTTAAAGAAAATTATAATTAAATATATACAAATAATTTTTTTTAAAGAAAACATAGACCAATTTAAAATTTCTCAAAAATATCAAACGAATCTGATTTAATTACCTTGGATGTCCCATGGTTCCATTCGGTAGAGATCGATATCGACAATGACATCTAAATCAATTTTTAATGAGTTAACCTTTCTCTTGAGGTAGTAACCCACAAGTTCTTCATCCGTCGGGTGAAATCTGAAGCCTGGTGGGACACATGATTCAATCTCCATTGATTCTCTCCTGAGATTTTAAGCCAAAACATGAGAGAGAGAGAGAGAGAGAGAGAGAGAGAGAGAGCATTTTTACGGCTAATTATTTCTCATTAGATTGAGTTTTAAATCACAATATTCGAAGGCGTATGATATCGGTAATACAGTTATATCATACAAAAAATTTATATTCAACTTAAAAACTTAAATTTAAGTAAAATTATTTCAAAATCTAACATCTCTCCTCATATGCAATCGCTTTTTCAAATATGTCACGTGTTGGATATGTCATTGTGGGGTGGGAGTTTCTTTTAAAAGAAATTAGAAATTTGAAGTGTAATGGTTCGCGCTCTTAATTATATCATGCATGTAGAAATTAATTTTGCATCAACCTTAAAAACTTAAGCTATATATAAGTAGAAAAGTTCAAACATTATATGAAGCGATCGCTCATTACATTTTGAATCGATGTGCGATTATATTTTTTATCACATGTATCAACCGATATCAAACAGTATTACCTGATACATTAATAAATATTAATATTCAAAATCTCAATAAGTATAGACTATTACTTACGTACCGTATCGATCCATATTTAATTAAAACTTGGAGAATGAATTCAATTTCTTCTTCTTCTTTTTGCACGGTACAGATGATGCATTAATCATATCCTAAATACTCCAGGATTTTATTGAACTCTTAGACAAGATGTCATTGAATCTCTCTCTCTCTCTCTCTCTCTCTCTCTCTCTCTCTCTCATACACACACAAACACAGATATATATATATATATATATATATATATATATATATGATCATGAATTTAACACGTTGGTTTTGCAGATTGATCATCATGTTGATGTCAACTTGCGGAAATGGCAGACCAACTATGGCACCCACCAAACACCAGAGGTCCACAGATAGGAATAGGACCTAAACATAGCCATTTTGCCTTTAGTTGCATGCACTTAGGCTTTGTCAATTTTACAGATTTCAAATTAAAGCAGCCGAAAAGACTGACTTCATAGACACAACCATCATCTCTATTGTGTGTGTCTATATATATATATATTCCTTGGAGTGCAATCTACCCTAATGATTTATGCTCATGCTCATAGACAGACCCAAGAGAGAGGGATGGGGGCAATCGCTTGCCTAAGATTTGAAAAAAAATTCATAATTATAGTAGTATTAGTCTAAAATATGTTTAGCTTATATAGATTCGCCTCTCTAAGATTTTTAAAAAAAACTTAATATATGTCTCTTAAAAACTTATAAAAACAATTCACTCCCTCTAAATTAATATTATGCAGCCGTTCTGCTCATGCTGGTGGAAAACGTTTTTGCACCAACCATAGTGGTCAACTTCATTGGCCACATAAATATTCAAGAAAAATAAATTTCAACTACCTACAGTACTTACAAAGGTTTTAAATATCGAGTCCTCGATTATTACGTATTGTATTAGTCGACACGTGTTAAAATTTTAAAACTCATCACCGTATTAACAAATATTGTTAATATTGATCGATACATATTACATATATTATCATATCATTGATACATTTACAAGCACCACGATTTAAAACCCTAAATCTTGGTACTTCTTCCATCCTCACTATCTCTCTCTCTCTCTCTCTATGAGGCAGTGGCGTTGCCAAAAATTTTATTTAGTGGTGTAATTCAATAAATTATAATTATGTCAATTTTTTAATCCTATACGATATGTCAAAATTAATTTAAACAAAATACACTATAATATTATATATTTTCAATAACTTCAAAAAAGATATTCATATTTATTAATTAAATAAAAAAATAAAGTTTAGGATTGCTAATATTCTTGGTTTAACTTTTTTCTAAGTAAAAAATATATCTTAAATAATATAAGATTTTAACAATTTGTAATTTTTTTTAAATGTTGACCCCATCTTATATTATTTTTAATATTTTACTAGTGTCAATGTTTTAAATGCTAAAATATTTACACATGTATATAGAAATTTTTTTTTTAATTTTAATGAGTTCAATTGAACCCACTAGCCATCATATGGCTACGCCCATACTCTGGGATAAATAATGTGATTATGTATCAATTTCAATACATATTAGTGGTGTTTGCATTGCTAAAATTAATAGTTTATAAATTGTAATTTATATCAGAAGTTGTGAGCGTTTGGCAAATATTATAACTTGTAACTAAAATAGAAAAAAAAAATAGTTATAATTTGTAGCAGAAGTTGTAGGTGTTTAGAATAAATTAAACTTATAACTAAAATTAGTAACAAAAAATTAGCTAAAAACTGTAGCAAGAAGCTTTGCCAAACACCCCCATTGTAAGATATCTAAAACCTTGGTAATTATAAGTCAAAGAAATTAACTTCCTACTAGTGTTAAATATATGCTAATTCTCTTTCTAAATATATGCTAATTCTCTTTCTTTCTCTTTAATAACTTTCTTACAAGTGTTAAATAATGTTAGATGGTTTGGTCACTATTGTTCTTTCTTTTAAAACTTTTTGAACTCGAAAATACTTCTTTTTCAATTTTCTAATTCTTTTTTTGAGTTTATTAAAAATGAATTCAAAAAAAAAAGGCGATTTTTGGGGAGAACCAAAAAGAAGTTCAGCTTCCATTCCCCAAACTGTTAAAAAACAAAAATCAATCTTTTTTTTGGACCTTTACCTTTCTTTTTCATTCAATCTGTATGAGAGGGCCGCGGCTTAAATTTGTGCCAAGGTTTTAGACAGAAAAGAAATAGTAGAGAGTAGGATAATTTAATATGCCAAAAATTTAGTTATCAGAGACTAGAGAGTGGAATAATCTAATATTTACGTCTTCATCATGCCCCAATTAATTTCATTTGTGTGGCATGCCTCTCCTTTATAAAGGAACCAAATATGTATAAATAGTTTTATTATTAAAGTAAGCCATGAAAATTAAAATATTTTAAACACAATTTATTAGTTGTTCTAATATATTATGTAAAAATTTAAATTAATAAAGAAAGGAATAAATATAGGATGTATTCATATAACAAAATGCATATTCTCTTGACTGTCAGTACTCTGTCTTCATACACTTCATGACCATTTATAAGTGTTAAAGAAAAGCCAACAAAACCTGAGCTCCGGTGATACTCAAAATAGCTAAGTGTGCCTTTAGTTTAGCTTTTTTTTATACCTTTTCTTTTTGTCTTTAATAATTATTTTTAGCATTAATCTAAATAAATGTAGTTTTTTAATTCCTCGTTTCATAACAAAAACCAAATCAAATCAAACCAAACATAACATTTGTTTCATTCAATTGGATCGACTATATGAATTCTTCTAAGTTGTTAATTATGCTATGTTAATTAATTTTAATAAGCTCATAACTTTTCTTAATACGACATTTATTATCAATTTAGGTCTACTTATCTCTCTATTGTTTTCATTACTCATAATTATTTTACTTTTTCTTACTATATTTATTCCAATAACTAGTTTATCCAAACTAATTTAATTTATTTTTACTAACTTGTTCTTAATTTTTGCAATTCTTACCATTCCACGAATTTAAACAAATTAACCCCAAAAAAATATAAAAACAAAATTTTTTTAAAAATTATTGGGCTTCTTAGAGCAATTGCTAAGATCTCATTCTCAGCTTGGCAATTGGAAAGCCTCCTAGATAACTGAAAAATTCCCTATCTCATCAGGACTTAACAGGGAATTCATTAAAATCAAATTGGCACGAAAGCAGATATGGCAATTGGCAAGGTTGGATGGCAAGCAAAAACCATGGTAATCTCTAGACTAATTATTTGGTTGTCTCAAAGAACTATATGTAATATTACTTAGGTGATGTTCTTATTTAATCATATAACAAAAAAATATTTTGTATAGAATAACATGGGTTTATCTTTATTAAATAAATAGAAGATAAAGAATAATTCGTTTTATATATACATAGTACATTTTTAGTTATCAAAACTTTTGCATAAACAATACTAACTGCCTAATTATTTTCTTAATTTCTAACCCATTACACGAACTTTGAAGCATTTACAATTAATGTTATTTATAACCCACATTAATTTCCATAAAAAACAAGAAAAAGTAGAGGAAAATATAGATACTAACCAGAAAACGTGACCTCGCCGTGTTCTTCTTGCCCAGCCCGAGAGATAGAGATCAAAGAGAGAGAAAACGGAGTTTTGAAACAAGATGATCAATTTATTTATGGAGAAACCTGCATGTGGATGTTGATTCTGAGCGTTGGTGAGAATGTGAATATAACAAAATGATATATGTATATATATAATATATGTATGTATGTAGGGAGGAGGAGGAGGGAGGAAGGGAATGTTATTGATTGCGCGTGGGGGTGGCAAATTAGATGAAATGTTTGTTTGGGCGGCGTCACACCAAATTTTCACTCCACCCTCCACCGCAATATTGTGCCCTAAGATTTTGCAAACTTTATTACTTTATCAACTCTCTCTCATGTCTCCTTCCAATTTTACATTTTTAGATTTATCACCAACCAAACAGCTAAATTATATTAGGTAGTTTCTAAGTATTATATAAACGATGTTACGAGGTATTTTTAATAAATAAATAATAATAATTTATACTATTTATATGGGTGATTTCTTGTCTTCTAACTATCTAACGAATGTGACTTGGTTCTCATGTCCTTAATAATAAAATTTGGCACAATGTAATATTTTTAGCAAATAAATGATTACAATTCATACTATGTCTCATAACTACCGAATAAAGATTAATCACCACGTGCCGACTGTGAAATTTATTGTCACAATATTAAGTGAAAGTATAATGTGAAATTACCAAAAGAAACACTGAACAATTACTCATAAATAAAGTTAGGTGATACTCTCTATAAAAAGAAAATATTCGATATATAATAGATGGGTTAATCTTGTTTCTCACTTATCTAACAAATTTGGATTAATATTGTTCTGACTAAAATATTTTTCATTACATTATTAAATAAAAACACTATATAGACAATGTCGAATAATGGTAGGAGACTACCGAATAACTACTCAATTAAACATACATTTTCCAATACAGCTCCTCTTCACAATTTGGCGCGCCGTCCATGACACCTGTCATGCTTGGCACGTTGCCACGTGGATGCCACATAGGACTCCCAACCTCTCTACGTCATTTAATAAAAAAATCATTTGTGGTTTGCATTTCCCTCTCAGGTGCTGCCATGGCATCACTCTTCTCACTTGACCTTGCTTGATCAGAGACACTGCTTAGGGACACGACTTTTTATTGGCAGGGGCTAGAAAAATATAGCTTTATTTATAAAACAAAATTAGGTTTTGTTTGGCAATTTGACTTTAAGCTAAAATTTTTAATTAAAGTCATTTTAAGCCCAAAAAGTGAAAAGTTCGTTTGGAAGAAATATGGAATAACTTTAACTCAAAGATTAAAAGTGGTTTTAAGTCAAAAAATAAAAATAAAAAATTGTTTAAAGTTGTTATAATTTTTTAAAATTAATTTTTATGTAATTTTATATTCAATATAGATCTTGTATAGATTTTAACGAGTACATTTTTAAAATATAATTTTTATAAAAAAATAAATTTATATAATAATAGTTATGATATTTTTAAAAATTACAAAAAAAAATTATATAAAAAGCAAAAAGACTAAAAACTTTTGAGTTAAAAATTGAGACTTTTAATTTTTTAAACTTTAAATAAAAAGATAAAAAATCTAACTTTAAACTGACTTAAGATTGGTTGCCAAACGAGCCGTGTAAAGCCATAGGTGAGCAATCGAAAAACTTCAAATAAATTAAACAAATTAATGCCTGTGTAAAAATTTAGTTTGTAACTAAATGTGCATAAATCTTCTCACTATAGAGACAAGTCATTACTAAAAAAGTTATTTTAAATTTTAGAATTTAAAAATATAACTTTTAATGACAATAAAAAGTCATAAAAAATCTCTAAATTTTTACTGACATGTTCGATAATTAAAAATTGAAAAATTTCAAAGAAGTTAAACAAATTACTACCTGTGTAAGAATTGGTGCAAAAATAACAACTTTATTCAATAATTAAACATAGAAAAAAAAATCCAACCAATCTTTTAAAAACCCTCTACCGATTTGCTCACATTTTATCAATTCCACTTGTCTAAACATTGCAACACCGCACGGCAGCATCAGATAATACCGATGGTGGGGTGGTATGATGTTGGTGATTATGGTGGAGCATATGGAGGTCATGGTGGTGGAAAATTTAGTAATACCTGATTGGTGGTAGAGTGTTTGTGATGATGGGGAGGTAGCATTTTGTTACAAAATAAAACAATTTCGGTCAAAATTTTGGTAATTTTATGTTTTTTTTTTTAAACGAAAATAAAAACATATTTAGTACATAAATATTTAAAAAATTGTGATCAAAAGTGGTGACTGAAAGTAGTAGCTATTAATGATAATAAGAGGTAGTGATGATAGTCGGAAGCGGTGGGTGCTGTAGGTGGTGGTCGGAGGCTTTAATCATATGTGATAGTCAAAAGTGGTGGTCGAAAATAGTGGTCAGAAAGGGTGGTCGGAGATGGTGGCAAGGGGGAGAGGTCGTAAGCGGTGATCGAAGGTGGTGGCCGAAAATGGTAATTGGAGGTGGTGGAAAAAAAAAAAATAGAATGAAAATTTGTTTACAAAACAAATGAAAACAAATTTTTATGTTTACAAGAATTCAGTAAATTTTAAAAACTATTTATATTTTTTAAAAACAAAAATAATTATTAAATATGTTTTTGTTTACAGTTGATAGAAAATTAAAAAACAAAAACAAAAAATAATAAATATAAACGTTACCGAACGGGCTTTTAATACTCCGCTACTATATATCTTTTTAAATTTAGTTTCAGATCTATTTGTAGATCATAGTCTAATGCTATTTATTGCGTTTTATTACGTTAAGCGACCACTTTCGATAAAAAAATATTGACCTTTTAAAATACGAGTGGACCGTGGAGACATGGTTGTTTTCAGGAATATTGTAGAGCAGTAGCATATAAGATTGTATTTTTCATATTTTTTGTTTTACATAATGTTAGGTCCGCCTCTCGTAAGAGTTTATGTTATCTTTTATGGAGGTTTAATACTATTTCTTTATAAAAGTTGTTTCACTTTTTTTTGTGAGGGCTCTTTTTTCTTTTTTAAAACTGTTTTATGTTTGTTGATGTACTATTTTGTTCGATTTATTGTTAGCCAGAAATATATTTAGAATCTAATGCTCTTTTCTCGATAAAGAAAAAAACTAATAGAGTATAAATAAAATAAAAAAACAAAACAAAAGAGTGAAGTAAAATGAAATATAAAATAAGGGTTTTAATTTGATAGAGTTCAAACGATTTGAATGAATGGGATGTTTTGAACAGTATGACCCACAAGCAAGCAATGATTTCCCTACCCCACCCCCCATGAGATCTTTTAGAAGAAGTTTGGTAAAAGTAAAACAGTGAAGGACAAAGTTTAATTCATGACATAATTATCAAGATAGTAATGGGCAATATTATATGCTAGTAATTGACAAAATGACAAAGTGGTCCTTTCATTTACTAGGGTTTGATTTGGTCGGCACGGCACAACTCAGAAGTCTTCTGGGTCGCCATCCCTTCCCCACGGCACCCATGAGCTTATTGTGATCAACTTTAAATGGGGTTTATTTAAAATCTCACAACTTAATTAGAATTATTAACTATTTTAAGTTTTTCAATTAGGTAATTAATGTAAAAAATTAGGCCATGATTTTGTATATGATCCGAGTATATTTGTTTTGAGAAAATTGATTAGCTTATAAAATTTTGAGAATAAACTTAAAAATAAATGTGCCCCGATCATGTAGCTATAGTTAATAATATTTGATTAACCTAATGTTTTTTACAGTTTAATTACTCAACGAGTTCAAGAAAATGTATACTTTCGATCAAATTTAGAGATTCTGAGTTCGTTTGGCAACTGGCTAATTTTTTGGTTTTAACCAACTTAAAGTCAAAATATCAAAAAATTTATTTGGTTGAGATATGGGTGACTTTTAAATCAAATGTTTAAAGTAATTTTAAATCAAAAGATAAAAAAATTTTGCTTAAAGTTGTTATCATTTCAAAAATTTATTTTTAGATAATTTTATCTTCAATATAGATCTTGTTTGATAAATTTTTTCGAGTAGATTTTAAAATTATAGTTTTTAAAAAAAATAAATAAATATAATAAAAGTTAGGTAAAAAGCCAAAAAAACTAAAAATTTTTGAATTGGAAAATAAAACTTTTGGACTTTTTAAGTTTTTAAATAAAAAAATAAAAAAATCAATTTTAAGCCTATTGTCAAACTAAGGCTAACTCAACCCGGATTCCTTCCTCCCACACCCTTTTGCTTTAATCAACTTCGGAAGGAGAATTAGGCTGGCAACTTGGCTTTTTGGCTAAAAAAGCAAAATATAATATCTTGTTCGTTTGGTAAAAAAATAAAAAAAATAAAAAAGTTAAAAAATTAAATCAAAATATAAATTCTTAAAATATTTAAATTAAATTCATACCACTTTTAAAATACAATAATACCCTTTATTAATAACTTATTTAGTACTACTACCAACTACGTATAATTGTTAATATCAAATATATAAAAGGGTAAAATTGTCAACTTTAAGCAAAAAGCAAAAAAATTAACTTTTTACCTAAATAATTAATTTTAAAAAAATTAGCTTAAAATTAAGTTACTAAATAATTTACTTTAAATTTAATTTAATTTTTTAATTAAAAATACAAAAAAGTAAATAGTTAACCATCGGCGCCTTAGTGTTGTGTGACAAGTCAAAAACAATGTACGGACACATTATCCTGTGTATTAATGCCCTCTCATGCCAACATTTCTTGTTTTTAGGCTGTATATAGAAAAAAATTGACTTGAAAAGGAAAGATAAGAGTGGAAAACCATACAATATTCCCGTTTTAGGTATTGTTTTTATTTATTTTTGTTTGGATTTTTTTATAAAAATAAAAAGTTGTTCAGAAAATTATTTTCAGGAATTTTAAATAACACAATTCAAAAGCTGAAAAATATAATTTCTAATTCTCGAAAAAAAAAATCTAAACAAAAGTTTTATATATATTCCTACATCTTTGGTCATGTTAATTTTGAAAAGATGAAACAAAAGAAGAGAAGCTCCTTTTGGTTTAGCATTTTTTAGTTTTTTTTTTTTTGTTTTTTATGAATTTTTTGGGCTATTTTATTTTATTTTATCAGTTCATCATAATAAAACAAATCTAAAAATACAACTATTTTGAAAAAAGTTAAAAAAATAGTTTACTAAAAATTAAAAAAAAGCCACATAAAAAACTTAAGGTTGCCTTTATTGTCTTATTTAAATTTTTCTTATTTTTTGGTCAAATTTTTTTACTTTTGTAGTTTTTTCTAACGAGAAATTTTAAAAATATTATTGTTTGAACTAACATACATATTTTTTAATAAAAATCAAAAAAGAATCATATAAAAAAACTATCTCACACGGTAAATAAATAGAAGAAATCAAACAAAAGCAAAGCATAATTTGGATTTTTGACATTTTTCTGTTAAGAAATTCATAAAAGTTGAATTAGTCTTTTAAGAAATTAATTCAACTCCTTAATTTTTATTGGGACACAGCAATGTGATCCTTAACCAATCACATGAAATAACCAATCAAACGAACTCCTTAATTATTAAAGTTATGAACAACTTGAAAAATTACCTTATTGTAAACTTTAAAAAATAATAATAAAAAAAAGCATAAAAACAAATCATAATACATTTAGAGAATTGTATGATATCAAATATATATTACCTTTAGATGGGACCAACCACTCAATGGTAAGTATCATGAACCCAATCTGAGGAAATCATCACAATCTTATGTGATCTACCGACTTTATTTTTTTATTATTTATTTTTACTTAAATACTCCTAAACTAATTATACGAAGAGTGTTATTTTATTCATCCATTCAATAAGATTAGAAAATAATATTATTTTTTATTAATTTAAATAATGGAGCTTATTATATATTTAGCTGTTGAATTTAAAATTTAAACCAATAAAAAAAGTAGATATTATTGACTCATCTTGTTAGGTAGGTGAATAAGTTTATTTTTAACTATAAGAGAGACGATGGATTCATGTTCTCCTATTGAAAAAAATAATAATTAATATAGTAATATTTGACTTAAATAATTAAAATTATATAGACTTATCTTTTTTTAAAAATTTCAAAAATTATTATTTCTTTTCTAAGATTTTTAAAAAAATTTAATTTTTACGTTCATCTTTGCTCTCTCTATATATTACAAGAAAAAATCTATCACCATCTAAGTATATAGTGGGTAATAGATAAATAACTCATAGATATAAGTACAAAGGGCTCGTTTGTTTCAGCGAATTAACAATTCGTTTAGATTATTAATTCAAAATATAGTCTAATTTGATATTTATTTATATAAAAAAGTCTCTGAATTAGTTATTTGGACGGATTGTTAGCCCACCAAATAAAGAATAACTTAATGAGAGGGTGCGGGATTGGGAATGATTAAATTAAAGAGTGAATTTAAATTTTTTTAAAAATAATAAGAAATATTAAAATATTAAAATAAATAATATAAAATTTAACTTATTAATTTATTTAAGTTAATTTTAAAATATATTAACTTAATACAAATATAATATTGAAAATTGATCATTATAATCCTATGTAGTTCGTTATTTAATGCTGCTCAAATTAAAAATAAAAAAATTAATCACACCTCATTACCAGTCATATCTCACTACTAATCTCACTCAATCTATACCAATTATCAAATAAGCTCAAAATGTATTAATATTTGTGAAAGTGATAAATTTTATTTTAAGACTGTACTGATATTAAAGACAAACGCAAGATTAAATTTAGGGGGCAAATGATTTTCAAAATATCTTTAAGAGACATATGTTGGATTTTTTTATAAAAAAAATCTTAAAAGACCAACTTATATAATTTTGTTATATTCGGCTCTTATATTACTATAATAATTATTTTGTTTTAATGGCTCCCTAGATTCGTCTATAGTTGTTATTGAAACAATTTTATTCTTATTAAATTAATGTTTACCATTTAGTAGAGGGTGTTTAACAAGATTGAAATTACACTACCATGTATTTAAATGACCATTTATATCTTTGGTCTTTAGATTTGTTTAGCAAAAAGGGTAAACTTAGATACTTAGTCCCGTTAATATTTGTATATATTATTTTATTTTTAATTTTTTTATAAATAAAAAAAAAAATTTAATTTTTACTTGTTTTGTAAATAATTTTTCATTTATTTTTTTCTTCCACTACTTCTAATCACCACTTTTACCACCCTTTTAATCGCAATCTCCGACTATTCTATCCGGCTACCACCTCTAATTAGCACATCTAGCCACACCTCCGACCACCATTGCTATTTTTTCGTGTTATCACCAGTTAATACCTCCAATCTCTACATTAAAACCTTCAATCACTGCTTTTTAAACATTTATGTGTCAAATATATTTTTTTATTTTTTTTATTTTTTTATAAAAATGAATTAAAATATTTTTTTTATTGTAAACAGAAAAAAAAAACTATTAACATTACCAAAGTAACCAAACTGGGCCTTATTGATCAAGTAAAAATGGGGCTCTTAATTTAGTGAAAACAAACTAGAACCATAATGAAGCTCAAACACGAGTTCTGGTGATGTACCACCCTAGAGAGAAAGAGAAGAGTGTGTTTGGGTTAGCAGATAGAAAAAAAGTAACTTTTTCGTGGGGTGGCGTGTCGAAAGAGTTACATTTATTGGATCTTGAGCTGGATTCTGCTCCTAACTTTCTTTATAAACTACTGCTTGGGAGAGTTTTAGGTTGCTCAAGTTACAACCCGTGTTGTTCTTTCTTCAGCCTTGTTTGGTATAATGGTTTATCTATTTTTTTATTTTTTTTAAAATTTCTTTTTCCATTTTTTGGTCAATTATTATACTTTTATTTCTCTCATCGGGATGAGTCAGAACACATTTTTTAAAAACCATTAACCAATATATATATATATATATATATATATATAAAAGATCAAAAAAGATATAAAAAAAAAAAGCTAAAATGAGTCACTGAGTTAGATTTTATGTTGAGTATTTCCATCTTTAGTATATTTTTTTCCATATTTTGATTAAAACTTTCATTTTTTAGGTTCCTGTCACCGAGATAATCTGAAAAGTAAAAAAATTCATAAGTTATAAAAATTTGAACAAATTAAATAAGCAAATTATCTCAAAAAGATTTTTCAAAATGATATACTTTAGTAAAAGCTTGAGTCCCAGGTGGTTTGTTCCTTTTAAAGTTTCAAATTTAAAACTCTACAAGTGCTATTAATTTTTATAAGACTTATTTATACATACTTTGACTTGGTTTTAATTAGCACTTCATTGAAATTAGTTTTTTAAAATTTAGTTAAGAGTCGAGACCCATAAGTTAGTACAAGTACCTTGAAATACAGGACTTATTTGTTATTCCGGATATGATTGAATTAGATATGATGGATTAGTAATACCGAGTTTCACATATTTTTTTGTATACCAATAGATTATGGATGAAATTATATATATAGTGAGAAATTTAGTTTATGTTTGGTTAAAAATAAAGAATTTAATAAGAGTTTTGAAGTTATTTCTGATCGTTAGATAAGAATGAAAAATAATCTAGAGCTTAATACTTGTAATACCATGGGGCATACTAAGGGGGTTTGATATTGCTAATCCCATGTATAAGGAATAACAATCCTTCATTCATCAGACTGTTAATTCGAATCTCGCAATACAAACGTAAAACTCAAATATCAAGTGGACAAAGTTTTTTTGGTAGGCTACCCTTGTTCCCTAATTCAATCCAACCTCCCTTAGTACCTCATTATATATATATATATACATATATATATATATATATATATATATATATGTGTGTGTGTGTGTGTGTGTGTGTTGGAGACCGAAACTACCGAAAGGAAACAGCACGGTACTGGCACATCACCGACCACCTAGGGTTCAAAGATGTACATCGACCTTGACATCTAAATATAATCCACTATTGTTTTAATCAATCCATCTCTTGAGGTACTTGTGGTGTTAGATCACCTTAATGTCAATATCATATGACCAGGGATAGCATTATGCTTCTGTGCAACCAAAGTTAAAGTTAATGGTGAACACATGCATGCTTTTTATCAGAAAAGACTCATGATTTTGATTGCAGGGCTGTCTTCTTTTCTTATATATATATATATATATATATATAGCATTTCTCTCTCTCTTTTTTTTAACAGAAAAGATATTACATATTTGCATCAAGAAAGATGTTACAACATATAAGACCTTTCAAATAATTCGTAGTTGGAGAGACACCAACATACCTGTATGCATTACATATGAAAGTCAAATTCCCACAACTTAAAATTTCAGCTTTTGTACTCCGTCCAGATTATACACTGTTTTGAGCTGTGAAATTCTTGCTTTCGATTTTTTATTTTTACCCATGTTGCAATTTTAACATTTTATCGATTTAGCCATCCTTTCTTGATGTGTCCTATATAATTCCTCATGCATCACTTCTTAGCAATTACACCGGGAAAAAAAAAACTATAGTATTTTGATCTCCATAATTTAGCCAGTTGACTCTTGCTCTTTCTGTCACCAAATCCTTTCCTCCCAAGTACATTCCACTCAGAGCCTTGCTTTCAGCTATTGTGTCTGCTTCTTCTATTTCTTCATTTGCTAACTCAATCTTGTCGAGCTCTTCTAAGGTCTTCTTGATCTGATTTTTTATGTCACCTAGCCCATTTTTGTTCCACTCTTTTTGATACTTAATACTCTGGATTTTCGTAAAAAGTACATAGCCTCCTTAGCCTTCGAAGGAAATGTGTTTCCTGTGCCTCCCTTACTATGCTGCAGGAATATTAGGTTGAGTTAACCACGCATCAGAGAACTGAAAAGGCCTAGGTCCCCCATTTGGTGCTTTAGTTTCCAACAACACTAAGTTATGGTCTAATAGGTTGGCAGCCCCCATTGGGTCCATCCAAACTTGTTTGGACATTCAATTGTTAATAAGACTCTGTCTAATCTGTTGTATTGTATTTAGTCTATTGCATATTGCATGTTTGACCAAGTGAATCTTTTTCACATTAAAAAAAAAATTATCATGTCGTCAAAGTTAAGACTAGATCACCATTCTCATTTTTTGTAAACTCTTTAATTACAAATAAATAGTCAAAATTAAGGCTAGATCACCACTCTCGCTTTTAGTAAACCCTTTTGCTACAAATGGATGGAGACGATAATATCACATCAGTTGGATGCGAAAGAAGATGGCACTGTGCAAAGGACAGAGCTACCGTGGAACCAGTTGGGCCAAATGCCCACTTTTTATTTTTTATTTTTTTTACCCATATATATTTTATAAATTTACAAACATGCCCCAGTAAATTTTATATCTGGCCCACGCCCACTGACCCACGCCCGCTGATACCATTCGCAGTAGCCTCATCTTCTACTTCTAGGGTTCACGCCGCCTCATCTTCTAGGGTTCACGTTCGCCCCCTTCCCTCATTCCCTGGTCTGGTCGCCGTCCCTGCTCGTCGGCGTCGTCGCGAACTAAGCGCCGTCGCGTTGCCGCCGTTAGCCCCCTTCCCTAGTCGCCGCCGTTCGCCCCCTTCCCTGGTCGCCGGTCGGCGTGGTCGCTGGCTTCCCTCGCTCTCGCTGCCTCGCGTCGCCGCTGCCGCTGCGCTCTGCCTCTCCAAGTCCAGGAGGAATTCACTGATCTGACTCATCTATATTTTAATTTTATGCATTTATATAACAATAACTATATTATTATATATCTTATATCTATATATCTATAATCTGTAATAGATTTAGGATTACTTGGAAATTGGAATTAGTTATTGTTATATAAATATACCCCCATTTATTGTTATACTGACCCACGCCCCCTGAAATTAGGATTACTTAGAATTATTTTTTATCTGTAATAGATTATATATTTATAATAAAAATTTTATTTTTTGAATTTTATCGGTGAATTTTTGTAACTCGTGGGGTCTTTGTTAAGTTTTTGATGATTATTAATAATATCTTTTTTTGTTTACATTAAATTTAAAATTATAAAAAAATATTTTAAAAGACAGTCAAATTTTGAATCGTCATTTTCTACGACTCAACATGAGTCTTTGAAGAAAAGTATGTTTAATAGTATTTTAAATGAAAGTATTATGCATCATTTTCAAAATATAAAAAGTCGTCGTGGTAAATTGTAAATTTAAATTTTATATTATAAATGGATATGAATTTTTTGAATAGCATTTTAATTTTTTTTTCTTTCTCATTATATTTATAGTTTTAAAAATATATCTATAATTTTAAAAATATGTCCCCACTGAACAATAATCCTAACTCTGTCTCTGATTGTGCATATATATGGTGATTGGTATTTATTTTTCTTTTTTAAGATTTTAAGTGTATTTTAATAATTAATGCCTCATTGTGCCGTGATTTGCAATCTTTCTTGTGTGAAAATTTAATTTCCTTTTATCCTCCCTGCGTAGAGGCCTTTTTTTTTGGTGCAGAATAATTTTGCATTCAAAGTAACTTCTTATTTGAATTTATGTCAAATTTGCAATATATAAATACTCCTTATTTTTCTTAGTAAAAAAATAAAATAAAATAACTCATAGGCATAGATTCACCTCAATAGCAACTCTGCAGAGAAGTTGAGTTCAAGTAAGCACATAAGAATAATGTGAACACAAAAGGTCCTAAGTGGAGCGTCAATCATTCCCTCCCTATAGAAAAAAATATATCATTAGCTGTCATGTAGGAGTCGGTCCTAAGTGGAGCCATTAATGAACCCCAAAACAAAATAAAACAAAATTAATTATGTTTTGAGAATGTAATATAAAATAGTGTAAAATAAAATAATAAATTACTACGCAATGTTAGGATCACGAATTTCTCAATTGAAAAGAAAAAGGAAAGTTCTTCATTTTCTTAAGTCAACTACTAAAGAAAAAGGATTAATGTTTCTTTTACTTCGTTTTCTTTTCTTTTCTTTTCTTTTCTCTATTAACAAATTCAATTTCCAAATAAAGAATAAGCAGCGAGCCTCCGTTAGAGATAGCTTTATTTATAATGTTATTTTTTTTTAATGAATTTTTTTCGTGTTAATTTAAATAAAAATATTTTTAAAATTTTTCTCATCACGAAAATCAAAATATAAGAGAGTAGTTGAAGAATTTTAAAAAAGAAAATAGATAAGATTTATAAGAATAAAAAAGTTACTTTAAAACTTTTGTATCTTTAATAAAGAAATCTTAGGCTCAGCCAAAAGTAGTCATACTCATTAAATTTGTTTTATCACAACTAAAAAATTAAAATATTAGACTAAAAAATTTAAAACAATTAAAAAGGATCCCAAATAAAAACCCTTAATTAAACTAGCTGAAACATATGCTGAATTGAGGATGGGACACCATATAAGTACCATAAAGTTCCTCTTTTAATTAGAAGGATGGGGTTGCTTTAGCAAACAAGAAATAGTGTAAACTAAGCAAGTAAGGTTTTTGGGGCGGTTTGTGGGACTGCATTGGTTGTGCTAGCTGAGTCCCCCACACGAATATGTAACAATTTCAACCCTCCTCTTTACGGTAGTGTTTGTTTAGTATTATTAAAACAAATACTTTATAATTTATAATTTATAATTTATAATAAAAGTTGTAAGTATTTGATAAAGATAATAGCTTGTAACTTATAATTAAAATAGAAAGAAAAAAAATAATTGTAATTTTTAACAAAAATTGTGAAAGTTTAAAATAAATTATTATTTATAATTAAAATTAATAGTATAAAATTTAAAAATATAAAAAAAATTTTACCATACACCCCTACATCCACACACACACACACACAAACAAAAACACACACACACACACATATA
>JAOTRH010000022.1:11488996-11514613 GCA_034768845.1 Heliamphora exappendiculata
AAGATACCTTTTAGGTTTCAGGAAAAAAATTAGTTAAAGATTCATTTAAATTATTTTTTTGAAGTTTTTAAATGTTTTGATTGAGAGAATTTACCTTTTGTTCATCTTAATTAGAAAAATCTAAAAATAAAAAAGATTTTTTCAAATTAAGTTGAGAAAATCAAACAATTACTAAATTTAGTTTGTTTTTTTTTTACATTTTTTGAACTTGTTTTTGAATTTTTTTATTTTTCTAGTCTCTCTTAACTAGCTAAACGAAAATAAAAAGTAAAACAAACTAAATTTATAAAAAAGAATTATTAAAAATTAAAAAAATATTTTTAAAAATAAATTTTTTAGACATCATAAACAAAATAATAATAATGACTTTGCCATAATGTCATATACCTACAACATGTAATGCCATGATATCAATATCATTTTGAGTACTACATATCAGGTGTTGAACGTTATGTTCCATCTACTAATCTATTATGACAGCTCCGTTTTGATTGTTGGATATATATATATATATATATGAGGTGTTTATTGCGTGTGGTGTGGATGATAGAATTGATCACTTTATTTATATTTGAAGATTATATGTGTGTATAATTATCAATATCGCATTATACCTTTTAGTATTTATTAGTACTTATTGATTTTGAACAAATTTAATACTTTAATTATTTAATTTCGTATCGATTAAAATATCAACCTATACCGTATTACAAACCAAATAATACCAACATGTACTGGCAATATAAAAAAATATTGGATAGTGGATACATACAGAGCCATAATTTTTTTTTTTTTTAAAGATATTTGTTACTTTTTTTAATTTTTTTTTTCTAATCTAATTCAAACTTTAAATATAATATAATGAGAGAGTTAATCAATGTTAAATATATTTCAAAGATTAAACTTATATTTCTTTAAAATTAGCTATCTCATTATAAATAATGAGATTAAAGATTAATTTAGACTAATTAGTTATAATATTATGTTAGATAAATATTTATGTTATACTAAATTATTTATTATTAAAAAAATTTAATGTATATAATATTTTATAATAATAAATTCAAACTCGTATCTGTTATTTCACCAATACTAATATATACCGTACCAATAAAAAAACCAATACAAAATCCATCGCAGCATGCAGAACTATACATGAGAGTACTATATGATATTGCATCTCATGTGTGGTGCATGTGTCATATTATGAACCCACTTACATTTCTCTAAATACCGCACATACAATATCATACTTTGTGGTACTTAAATGTGTTCACCATAATATTATTATACAAAAAATGAGGCTTATACAAAGAGCAAAAAGAGACAAGGGGTTCTCCACCTGCAAATTTTTAAAAAATTATAATTTATAGTTGTTCTGAATATATATACATATATATATAGTTTAATTGACTTTTCAAATCAAGTTGGCCCACTATAATAGAATTTACTTGATTACAAAATACTAGGTTTCATTGTTAGAAGATATACTGACAGCATATGATTGCACAAATAATAAAACTTAAACCCTTTAGACTAATCACCCAAGTGAATCCAACTTCCAATTTAATAAGGGTATTGTGGAGATTTCCTTTTTAATTGGCAGGAGATGGGAGGAATAAGGAGAGCTTTTACATGTGTTAAAAAACTATCACAATTAAAGTCAACCTTTTGACCAAATTTTCTTATTTTGAATAGCAATTGAATCGAATCCAACACCCTCCCTCAGTTGCAAAATTGCTAATTCCTCACTCTAGTATCTTCTCTTTCCTAAAAGGTAAAAACTCTATTAGTATTTTTTGATCAAAATTGACCGAAAAATGCTAAGACGCAAGTTAATATTATTTTTAAGAGCTTTACGAAGAGAATTTGAAGTATGGACTTCTCGTACATTTTCCTTGAGGGCGTGTTCTTTTTTATAAGGCCTTTTCTTGATTCTTTTCTTTATCCTGATTTCGAAATTAATCCGTTTCTCTTTTACTATTTCTTAAAATTAGAGATTTCTTGTTATCTCGTCAGTCTCTTCCTTGACTCTAAGGGTTCTTTTTTTATTATCTCAAGATATTAGCTCAAAGATATGGATAGATTTACTTATCACTGATTGAGTCAACAAAATTTGATCTTAGGCCGAAGTGGCTCGGTAGGATTTCGCCCTCTTCACCCGAACCAACCTTCTTTGGGTTACAGAGCCTAGCCCATCATGATCTATTTTTCTTGTGTGACCATGCATAAAGTATATACTATATATATATATATTGAATATTCGTGTGCATTTAGAATCTCCAATATTTAGAATCTCCAATAAATAAAGAAATGAAAGTTGCAACTCACACCCAGTCCACACCATTCCTTAAATGAAGTCGAATCTAGCAACCCTACCTTAAAATTACTATGGTACTGGTATTCTACATATTTCATTATCAATTGGCATCATATAGGAGGGAAAAAGATGAAATTCAGCTGCAACATGCAATGGTAATGCTAAAAGATTAATATTAATTAACAATTTAAGTTATGATTTTGTAAAATTATTCCCATCAAACTGAGTTTGTTAAGAGAAATTGCGTCAAGATAATTCTATAAAACAAAATGTCCTGATTTTCTAAACTAAAATAAACACAAATTGAGTGAGTGCAACACCCAAAACTCTGCCCAGTCGTGTATTTTCAGATCAAGACCACGTGGGCGATTTAGGAGTAAAAATACAGGGTTATATTTGGAAGATTTCTATATAAGTGTTGATTTCATTACTAAGATTTTTAAAGATTAAGTCCCATTTTTAAATTTAAATATTAAAACTTCGTTTATTTTGACGTAAAATATTTTACCGTAAAAAATATTTTATATGTAAAATAATTTTTTTACTTGTATTTTTTGGTATTTGATTAACATTTGAAAAACATTTTCAAATAAAGAAATTTAGTGAAAGAATTGGGTAAAAGTGCGCAAAGACGCAATTCTAAAATTAATTTATGAGTTAATTTTTTGTAAGTTAAATTTGGACCAATGAGGAAAAATATTTTACCAAAAAAATATTTTTAATAGACATTATCAACCAAACAATGAAAAATAACTAAATTAATTTACCTAAAAATATTTTAGGTCGAAACAAACGAAGCCTAATTATAATAAATTTATCTTTATTTATGAATAGAGTTTCATTTACCAAATTTTTGTTTGTAAATTTTAAAAATTTATAAATTTAAATATATAAATTCTATTTTTAAAACTTACCCATCAAAACTTATCAAATAAAATTCATATTAAATATAAAACTATATAAAAATTGCAAAACTTAAATTTTTGATAAATTTCTTGTTTCTTTTGAAATATGAAAATTTCTTAGTTTTAAAAAGTAATAAATTTTGTGTTCCCCTTTATTTTCTTAATTTTAAAATGAATTTATCATTTTCAAAACTTAAAAATTTCTCAATTTTAAAACTAAATTCCTCAATTTTAAGTTAAAAAGTTTCTCAATTGGTACAGTTATTTCTATTTATAAAGGAACAACAATCATTTCTATTTGCATGAAAAATAATCAAATATGATTGAAAGCTAAATAATTAATACTCACTATTTTAATAAAATTAATTATATAAATATTTGATTGATAAAATAATAATAGGACCTGAATTTTTTTTTTCAAAAGCACAAGACTAATTTTTTTAATGATTTTTAAATTTTAGACTCCAAAAAATCCCAAAAATATATAGAATACATAGGCTACCCAAATGCTATACTTGAATCTTGGATTTGTTAAGAATAAAAAATATACAAGAAAGATTTTTTCATTTTTTTATCCATATAAAAAACTGATGCCTAACTAAATAAGGTAGTATTTGAAATTGTTAAAATTAATAGTTTATAAATTGTAATTTATAGCAAAAATTACAAATATTTAATAAAAATTATAATTTATAACTAAAAAAAAAAAAAAATCTTCTAATGTCTCCATGAATTCGTAAAAAGCTTTTCACCAAGTTAAATAGGTAAAATAAGAAACACAAATTTGGGCACCTTATTCAAAATTTCATTCCATTCAGAAATAATAATAATATTCTTACTTTATAATTTATTTAAAAATTTTGTTAATCACTGCATATTAAGTTATGAATAATTAATAAAAAAATTATATAAATATCTGTACAAAATATATTAATATTTATAAAAATAAAAAATTCACCTCTAAAAACGTGTTGATATTAATATTTTTTTGTCACTATTACTTTATTATCACCTTGTAATGGACGATAATTAACATAACTCCTTATTTAATTAATACAAAAGCCAATCATATATTATCATTATATAAACTATTAAATATGCTAACTACCGCTTATTATGTACCGCTTATTAGGCAGTAAAAATTATGAGTAAAATGCGTTTAAATAATTATATAAAATGTATTTATTTTGTGCATGTGATATGCTTCACCTTTAAAAATATATTAATATTAAAAATATTTTGTCACCATAGCCGTGTTATCCACCCAAATGAGCGGTGATTAGTATGACCATAAACTATTAAAAAAGGTAATATTATAACATTTTAATAAAAAGTAAAAAGCCACATTTTAGCTAATTAATCAATTTTAACAAAACTAACTTAAAACTAACTACCAATAAATATTTTTAAAAAAAAACTACAAAATAACTTTTAAGCTTGTTACCTTAGGAGGCTTTTAAGCCATACCATTCCCAAAAAGCAAGCTAACAATTTCTTATCTCATTTTTCACAAAAAAAGCTTACATATATTGCAAACAAACTAATTTTTTAAAAATAAAATTATTATAATACACTCAATTTAAAAAATTAACTCTCATAACAAAAAAAAATCATGTAAATATTCTAAACATTACAATTTAAAAATAAAAAATAATAATATTTTAGACATTTTAATAAAAGCTATTACATAAAATTATTTCAAATATTCTAACTTTTTTTCTTCCCTTTTTTTCTAAAAAAAATAAATCTCACAAAAGTCAAACTTTTTAATAATTCCAAACATGACCTTAGTTATTTAAATTCCGTTTAGTTGACAAAAAATGAAGGAAAAATACTGAAATTTTTTAATTTTTTAGTGTTTTTTAATTTTAAATTTTTTAATTTTTTAGTGTATTAATTGGATTGGTTGGGCTCGGTTCGATTCTCGGATTAGTTTAGGTTAATTTCGGACTAACTCAGGAATCGAACTAATATTATCGGTTTATCTTTTTTAAAACTCAAGACCAAACCAATTACTTGTAAAAATCAAATCAACCTAATCTATAGAGATTGAATTGATTCAATTTTTCGATTTCTCGAATCTCTTGTGCACCCCTAATTAAAACCAATTCTGATTCCCATGTAAGGCTTCGTGATACTGTAAATACAATAATAGAGTTTCCAGAGAAGAGTAAAGACCCTGAAATCGTATACCTTGTACATACTTATGATTATTTTGTGTCTACTAATGGGCTGCTATCCAAATCTCAAATAGAAAAAAGACCTAGGCCACATAATAAGAGTATCACGTATTTGAGTGAAGGATATTGTAATATCATATCCCACATCGGTAAAAAACAAAAGTTAAGTCTGATATATAAAAAAACGTCTGTATTACTACTAATAACTTGAATTTAAGCATTTTGGATCACGTTGTTAGGCTCTTCAATCAAGTTATTAGACCAGTGATTCACTTGCATCATTACTGTTAGTTCTAGGCAACTCAAGAGGGGTTGAGTTGGGTTTTAAAATAATTATAACAATTTTAAAAAATTTTTCAAAAACTTTTTAATATCACAAATAATTATAGCAAGTATAATCAAGGAATAAGGTAATGCGAAAATTAAAAAGGTTAGGAAGAGAGAAATTGAACCAAACACCGAAATTTATAGTGGTTCGACTTCTTCCAAGTCTACGTCTACTCCCCAAGACTCCACTTGAAAATTTTCACTAATGTAGAATACTTATAGGTGCATTCAAGACTTTTACAACATCAAGGTGATCCTACAAAAAAACACGCATATATTTTTCTTCAAATTTCTTGAGTTCTTAGTCACCCTTAGATACAATAAATGAAGTACTACAATAAATATCACTCATTCTCTTTGTAAAATGATTGACAATAAATGAGGAATAAAGAGATAAGAAACAAAAATAAAAGTTATGAGTAATAAATGAGAGCTTGAGAGATTTAGTTCTTGATTCAAGCAATACAATACTAAATGTAAGTCTCCAGATGTTTAAATGTCTGAAAAGTAATTTTTTATATAGACTCTTGAAGATCCATGACAATTGGAGGTAGATGGAAGCAATAAATGCCAAAAATTTAACCGTTAAACCTAGCCACGTAATTTGAATTTTCGTCGCATGTATTGACACAAATCTTTTAGGGCTTAGTTCTTTAAGTGATTGGATCGACTCAAATCTTCGTTGGTGTCGACTCAAATCTCTGCATCCTTCTATCCAACACAACGGTGTCGACACAAATATATTTTGTATCGACTCTTTATGTACTTCAGCTTCCCAATAGGGTTTTTTTGTGTCAACTCAAATTACCTTTGGTGTCAACACTAAAAAGTGCAGGAGCTCTCAGTAATTTTATGTCTGACTCATTTTGACATTAGTGTAGACTCAAAAACCTACAGACTGTCTCGATGGATTTGTGTCGACTTAATTTTGTTTTGGTATCGACACGAAATTCTACAGATGGCTTCGGTTCTTTTGTGTCGACTCAAAATTCAATTTGTGTCGACTTAAATTGAAAAACCTAAAACATCTTAAGATAAACATATTAAGGTGTTGATTCAACTGTTCAAATGTGTCAACACGCTTGAAAAGTTCAAACAATCTTCACCTTAAAGTGTTGACTCAAATATCAATTTGGATTAACACAAAATATTCTTTAATAGTAATACTTATGTGTCAATCTATTTGAGAGATGAGTCATCTCATATGGCTAAAGATGTCAACTTATTTGTCAATTAATGTCAACACTATCTTTTTAAAAATAATGAATAATATCTTTTTAAATTAATTTTACTTGAAAAGAAATTTATTAAAATCATCAAAATTTAAATAAAAAAACCTTAACAATTACAATCAGTTAGCATGAAATTTATACTATCCTATCCATAAATTTTACTGCTTGAATATCCTTTTTTTGAAAATCATTCAAAAAAAAACACATGTTTAAGACGAACTTATTTTTTAACTACCATATTTTAACTTTTCTACAAAATTCTTTTCTGACAAATTAAAATTTAGATTTTCTTCATCTTTATTTGACTTCATTTCACTTCTCCTGCAATAACTTGACAAATTCTAGATTAATGTTTGCTGATGAAGCTTCTTGGGCCTAGCACTAGTGTATATATACAGGTGGTCTAATAAGTCATTCAATAATGGAGGAACCCTAGACTTTGGGATTTATTCCAGGTAGATCAACCATATTAACTTGTACCGTTATTTAGGTTAAATTGGCTACCTAGAATTCCCTATTGACATTCAAGAATATTTCAATAAAAAAGAAAAAGAAAAAGAAAAAAAAAAGTAGAGAAGCTGATTCTTTACTTAGTTCAATAATAGTATAATATTATGTGCATAGAAACAAACTACATTTATGTCATAAATTAAAATGATTCTAGTCATTGGTATGCATCTATGTGATCCCTTTTTTGACAAAAAAAAACGCAGACACTTCAGACGCGAATACATATCGTGCGGGTGTGCCGGGCCGTAACTGGACTCAAATGATATGAAAATAATGAAAGTAAAAATCTAGCTTCCAAACAAGGAATGCCTGTACCCTAGGACAAGTTACAAGGTTTTAAAATCTCATTGATTTGCTTAAATAATGAGAAAATGCAAGAAATCAGTTAAGATTTAAAAAATGCGTGAAAACAGAACAAGTACCATTACCATTATTGATACAGTAATAAAATGACTTGTAAACTACTAAAGATGATATAGAAGGGCATGAATACAATAGTAAACTAGGCTATGGCATCAATAAAAGCTAGTGTAAGGCTAAGCTATGAGCTACTCAGGCCTCTATTTGGCCTAATTTTTTTTAAGGTTTTTGTTTTAAAAGTATCTTAAAAAATCTAATTTGGTCTCTTACCGTAATCAATTGACTTTTTTTTAATAAATTTTCACATTTATTTTTTTATTAAAAAAAAAGCCAAAAACCTTTATGCAAAAAAAAAAAAAAAACTAGACGGAAACACAAGCTGACATAAGAAAGCCTAAGTTACACGAACATAAAGGTAAAATATGAAAGTGAGGTTGGAGTCTTGAGAAGCAGAGCAGTCTTTGCAAAGTTTTTGGGACTCTTATTTATGTAAGATAGTGGATTGGTTTATTCTTGACAAATTGGCAAACTCGGCCTCAGGTACTGCCTGTAGGAAAATTTTAATAAAAATAAAATATTGTTATATTTTATTAGAGTTTTAAATAAGAATTAATTCTCTAATTATTACTATAAAACTTGAATAAGTTAGTAGAATCATATTTCATTACATTAGTCATTACAAAATAATTAGTAACCTATTCAATACTAAAATGGCCATATAAATAATTTAGCTGTATTAGTATTATTTATATTCTATTATATTTTTTCCTATAAATATCTAGGTTTTCTCAGGAGTTGGAGTGAGAAGTGAAAAAGAAAAAAAAAAGAGAATATGAGGAGAAAGAAAAAGCACTTCGTGAAATGAGCTTTTATGAGAATATTTTTTTTAATTAATTTTGTGGGCAATTTTGGTTTGTGGCTCATTCATAACATTTTAGTGGACGTAAACAATGGATGAAGAAAGCTTGTGAGCACACTTGGGTTGTATTTTAGAACCGATGCACTCCGTTTGCACTTTTATATCGGGAGGAACAACGGTTTTTAGAACAATGATTAGACGCTTTTCAATCTCACATGTCATATCTTTTCTTACTTTATATTATTCCCATGCTTGATTATTTTAAATATCCCGATTAATATAGTTTTATTTATAGAAAATAGAATTATTGGAATTTTTACTGTAAAACTGTCATGTGTCTCGAGAATAGGTGGTGATAATTGTTTCATAATTTTATGATTTGAATTGTTCATATTGTAGGTCTCGTCAATTTAACTTATCCAAGAATTCAATGTAGATGATTAATTGGCTAAACAAATAAGGTTGTATTACACTAATTTTTAGTCAGGAAAACAAACAATAGACTGAATTGCACAAAGATTCTTAGTGCAATCCAATTCATAGTTATCAAGATATCAAACAAGACATGCGCTATGTTTTTTTTTTTGTCACAAGAAGATTCTACTAGGGGTGCGCGCGTTCCAGATTGATCCGGTTCTTTAAAATAACTAAAAATCAAACCATTAGTAACGGTTTTAGATTTTTTGAAACCGTGTCCGAACAGTTCAAGTAACAAAATCGGACCAGAACTAATCCGTAAAAACGAATCGATCGCAATTCTGTTAACAGTTCCTATCATGTCAGTCCATGCATAGTGAAACTAAAAAGACTTAGCTGCGTGATATAGACTTGTAGTGAACAATCAGATAGACTTGTAGTGAACAATCAGATATGCAAAAGAGCTGCTTGGCCACTTTTCATTCGGTCAGATATGCAAGAAAAGTGAATGCTTTCCTACACACATTCTCATAACATTGAGGTTTCGTTTATCAGACCTCAACACTGTTTTATGCTTATGACTTGTTCAAAGAATCACTAATGGCAGCATTAAACTAAATCTCAATTAACCAAACCAAACCCTGAAGTATGCTATTGGTTTTTTAGGATAACAAAGTCTTCACATTGTACAGATTATAGTGCACAGCACACAAGTATCTGCTTTAGTTATACAAACTTCCACACAAAAGAAATGCACTTCCCATGTTAACTTTGGCAAGAATAGCACTCTGTTTAGGGCAAGAGGGCATGTAAATTTCTTTTAAGATCCATGTAAATCAGACTAGTGCCATTGAAAGAACAGGATGCATATCAACGGATAATTCTCAGAATATTTCATTCTTATGGTGAAAATTACCACACAAAAAAAGGCATCACATAGGTTTGGACATTCACTTTTTCTGGTCTGTAATCACAAAGAGGCAAAGTAACAAGAAACCTAGAAAACAAAAGCACACTAGGGTTTTCGAAATCGACCAGAGTTAGTAACTAGAGTTTTCAAGCAGACCTGTGTGTCGAATGCTTCGGAGGGGGCAGGTGGCAATGACGGAGGAGATCGGCGGCGGCGACGATGCAGAGCGCCGGTGGCGACGACAAAGCTCGTCGCGAACTCGCGGAGATTCAAAGGCAGATGGCTACGATTTAGAGCAGCAGAGGTGATTAGCGAGAAGAGGGCATCACCGCTTCGGAATCGCCGCCGCAATAGATGCTGCGCACCAGCAGGCTTTGCTTTGCCTTCAAACGGCGCCGTTTGGTGCCATTTTTTATTTTTTAAATGTTATGCCTCAAGCTGCCTGAATTGCTGTGTATAAAAATTAAAAAAATGTGTATAAAAATAAATTGCTGCTATGTTTAGGGTAAATTTGAATAAAATTAAATTATTTTATTTATATAAATTTTGAATTTAATTTTATTTAAATTACGTTTTGTTCGAAAAATTAAAAAAATACACTTACCATTAACAAAAAAAAATTATACACATCTATAAAAAAGAAAGCAAAAGTTATTTTGCAGCCTACTCGTCAAAGTCGTGTATTATCAATATTTAAATTATATTTATTTTTTATATTTTTGCAATGATATGTAATTATTTTATAATTTTTTAGAATATTGATCAACCCATCAACACTACAAACGTTGAAAATTAATTTGCAAATCAACCACAAGTGTGTTAACATATTGTTATACTTAACTATTTTATTGTGCTAATATAATTATAAAAAATATAGTAGTTAAGTATAACAATATATTAACACACGTGTGGTTGATTTGCAAATGAATTCTATTTATCTATTTATCTATTTATCTGTAGTGGCAATTTTATTTTTTATTCACCAATAAAATTTTTAATGCGCGAGTTTTTATTGAACCATATAATAGATAAATTCATCTATGTATGTTTAAATATGTATAAAGTACACAGATAAATTTATCTGTCTTGTATAAATAAGTATACAGATAAATTTATTTATGTGCTTTTATACGTGTTTTAAAAAAGTACAGTATTTTTTATACAGATAAATTTATTTGTTTGCTTATTTATACAAGACAGATAAATTTATCAGTGTATTTGATACATATTTTGAAAATGCACAGATAAATTTATCTGTATAAAAAATACAGATAAATTTATCTATTTTGCATAAAATAAGAGGACAGATAAATTTATCTGTATGCATTACATATAAATTTATCTGTTTGTGTTAAATTTATCTGTGTCGTAGGCGATTGAATATCGTGTGTTAAAATTTTTATTAGTAAATCTTATGCGTTAAAACTTATTTTTTGAATATTTAATTAAAAGTAAAAAAAAAATAATAATAATAATAAAATATATCCATATCAACCTTAATTTAATAAATTAATTTGACCATTTTGTCATTACGTTTTACCAAACTTACAAGATAAGCAATTCAAAACAAAAAAGAATTTTAAGGGGTGAAGAAGTATTCGAGGGAACTCAACCTTATTCACTCGATCCTATAAATAAACTGAAGGAACTCTCAATTGAGTGTGCGAGTAACAGGTGAGCGAGTCTGCATTTTGGATCAACGTCAACAACCAGAATCCATCATCCGAAGATCTAGATTCCAAATCTCCACACCCGAACCCTAGAAAACTCAATCGATCCATATATGCGTATGTATATTTGTGCACTTTCTCTCTCTAGAAGAGTGACTTGAACAATGCACCAATGGCTCAATACAGGCAATCGGGGTTGGATAGAGTCGGTGCCGTTCGAAGCCACGACTTGCTCCACCACCACCACGGCAACGGCGTGTCGGATCACGTGTCCATCGGGATTCGGCCGCCTCCGCACAAGCAGCACCGCAACCGGCGGCTCAAGGCCCGGAAGCTATCGATCGGCGCTGTCATTGTGATTCTCTCTCTCGGTTTCGCCATATCCGTCTTCGCTTTTGTCTCTTTCTCCAGGGACCGAGGTAAGGAACTGTCTTTGCACTCTAGTAATCAAAATGCGATGATAAGTAGGTGGTTGTGAATTTTGATCTTTTTTTGTGTTTTTCTACCGGTAAGGATTCAGATTTCAAGTCGGTTGTTTCGGGATTTATTTTTGGGTTTCTGTTGGTTGTTGAGATAATGCGAGAATATCTAAGGAACTGCAGCTTCGAGTCATTAATGTTTCTCATATATGATGGTTCAGTACATCAAACTTTGCTCGAGTTATTATATTGTTCCGCTGGAATTAGTTTTTTACGTGAGGGCAAATTCGATGTTGAACATAAGGAATGTAGAACATTTATATGTATAAATCTTGTACGGGGTGTGATCATAGGCAAGAGAGTGAGGGGAACCAGGCCTTGGGGAGCTTCCTGGAACTCTAGAGCTAACCTGCGAAGGTAGCAAACTGTGACAATGACCAGTGGCAAATGCGGAAAGCCTCTCCGATGCCTAAGTTTGGAGAAGGAGAAGATGAGCTTAGAGAGAGAGAGTCTGTGTTTTCGTGAGAGATCGTGAACCTTTGAAGGGCTGTTGAGTCCTTATATAGAAAGATTAAGGTTGATCCTTAGGCCATGTTTGATAACATTTTTAGCCCTTGGACTGGACTAGTATTCCATTGCGCCTAAGAAGATTATGTTTGTTTTGCAAACTTTTGGCTGAACTAGCAACGCCCAAGAATTGTGAAACCCTTAAAATGCCTGAATTAGGAAACCCACCAGATGGGTGTTATTCATAATCCATGAACTCCTGTAATGCCAAATATGCTCTCGGGTTTCCTGTGCTTCCACAGCAGATCACATCACACAAGTTAGAAAATCCAAACAGCCCTTTTTGCTGCTCTTTAACATTCTACGGAACCGAATAATATGCTTTTTTTTAAAATTTTTTATTAATTTATTTTTATTTTTAATTACAAGTTTTTAATTTTAAAAACGTCCCAATGAGTGAATTTAATTTTTTTTTAAAAAATTTAATAAAAAGTGAAAAAAGGAAATAAATGACATAAAAATTAACTTATTAGTTTATTTAACTTTGTTTTTAAAAAATTAACTTATTAGCTTATTTTAAAATATAAAAAACACATTTATTAGTTTTTACTATAAAAGTAATATTGAAAATTAACAAATATAATCTTATATCACATTATTCAATCTCACCCAAAACAACATGAGCTTGTGTAATCCACTATATTATCTTACCTAAATTGAACATAAAAAAATTAATCACACTTTATTCATAATACCACCTCATTCTTAATCTCATCTAATTATTAATCCCACTCAATCTACATCGGTTATGAAACGAGACATTGGGAACCATTATAGGCAATCCCATCAAGTCTACCCTTTGTCAGCTTAGACCGCTGCCTTTGCCGACGACTAGAGGTGTGGAGTCCGCCTTTAGAGTTAGGGATTAGGCATGATTAGTCAAATTGCTATTAATGCGATAGCTCGACTTTGCATGCCTAATAGGAGTCCAACCTATGCTTTGGTGAGCTTGGCCCATTTGGACTCTAGCTCGTGGGCTTGAGCTTTATAGAGACTAGATCCCAGTTCTTTTTGGATTCCAATCTACTTTTCTGTTACGCTTGACCCTCCTTGGGCCTTGGTGTGTGTCCTTGGCTAGGATCTAAATAACGACTGTTATGTAACGGCTGATCCGTTATGTAACTGTATCTTCGATTCGGCTACATTGGTTAGAATTGCTTTTGGATAAAATTGTATCAGTATCGATCGATATGGACGATATGTATCGATTCGTATCGGTTGTAACTTACTCATGACATTTTGACGACAATGAACAACGATTTCACCTTTGCCTTTTCTTTTGTCTTCGAATCTTCTTAGCCATTTTCTCAGCGCCATATCCTTTAACAAAAAGTAAAGCCTTGGAAACTGCTTTCTAGTTCACCCAAAAGTCCCGAACTCATCTTCCTCTTTAGATTTGCAGTGAGAGAGCTTGGATTGTAGGGTTTTGGTAGTCAATTTGGGATTCCAACTTCGATTTGAGTTTTATGTTGGAATTCCGATGGCCGATTAGGGATCTTAACTTTGATTTGAGTTTGATTTTGAGTTTTCAGTGGTCGATTGAGGATTTCGACTTCGAGTGGTGTTCAATTTGAATTCGATTTGGGGATCATGGACTTTGATTGGGGATTTTGAAGTTCAATTGATGTGCAATATGGGGATTTTGATGGCTGATTGGGGATTTTGAGTTTGTTTGGTGTTCGATTTAGGAATTTCGGTGGCGATTGAGTATCTGACTCTGATTGGTGTTCAATTTTCAAATTTTGCTCACCGATTGATTTGATTTGGGATTCATCCAACTTCGATAAGCCTTGTGAACTGTTACTGGGGGATCTAGGACTTCAATTGGTTTAATTTGATATTTCCAACTTCCATTTGTCTTGTTATCTAAGATTATCTATTATATTAGTTATAATATCATAGATACTGAAATTCTTTTATCATACAACAATATAATATTTTTTTTATTTTAAAAGAAACATAAATTTTAGAAAATTTGTTTTATGTGTCTAAATGTCAATTAAAAACTACAAACATTTAATTTGTAGTAAATAAAACTAAGATATGTGTATCAATGGGTTTTATGCCATTTGCTAGCATTTGAAAAAAAAATCATGAGCGCGCTTATCGATTTTCGTTACAGTTTGAGCAATACGCTCGATGCTTATTGCACGTGACCACGTTTGTTATACCGACCGATTCTACAATTTAAAACCTTGGTCCTGGGAGTTGGGCCTAAGACCCTTTGAGTTGCCCATAGTAGTTATGGGTTTGGTCCGTTTTGGACCAAGCCCTTTCATTTACCCCTAGCTTTCGTCTTCATTGCTTTGTATAACAAAGGATGGGAGTTGTTTGAGTATTCTATTATGGGTTTGGCTAAGATATATCTTAGGTGCTTGGTTTTTTTGTCTAGGTAGTTAGGGCAGCCACTGCCGGAAGTCTTTTTGCCGTCTTGCATGCTACATATCATCTAATGGTTGGCTAGAGCTCGGTGTGCTGAGAGATCGCCAAGTACAGGGTATACGTCTTCCTTGGCAATTGAGATAGATAGGAGAGGAGGCTTGGCCAGTTACGGCTTCAGTCTTTATAGAGTTCACAATCCCTCGTCCACTGGAATTTTGAGCCATTTCTTAATGTTTGGAAGACTGGTCGACGTTTCTTAGAGGATTGAGTGATAAACATATTCAATGCAATCACTATCCATGTCAATTTTTGTACATGCTTGACCAAGCTTGGCTTTTGGATAGGCTAAATGGCTATTATTTGGTCCGGGTTTGCCACCATCCCTTTGTGAGTGACTAGGAAACTTAGAAATCAACCCTATTTGACGCCAAAGGTGCACTTGGCGGCGTTTGAGCCAAAATTTGTGTGCCTTCAGGATATCGAAGGCTTCCTTGAGGTTGGCTAGGTGGTCCTTCTTCTACTTGAACATGACCACCATGCCATCATTGTGTCTCCATAGTTCGCTCTAATATTCTGTTGCACATTCTTGTATGCCTGCCCTTGTATAAGACTTTGTAGGGTAGCCCCCCCCCCCCCCGGGGTGATGAACGTGGCCTAGACCGAACATTGCTATCTAATAATAGCCTTGTAGGCATCTTGAAAGCTCAATCTTGTGTGCGTGGCCGTTGAATCCACCAAGTGATCAATCTTTGGCAGTGGGATGCTATTTTTCAGATTGACTTTGTTTATGCCACACAAATCCTTCATTCCCACTCTTCTTCTTGATTGCCACTATATTTGACCACCAATATAGGTATTGAACTTCTCTAATTGCCTCGGCCTCTTGCTACTTATTCACCCATTCCGCCATTGCTTCGGTAATTCGAGGGGTTGACCAATGGCTTCGTTGCTTCACCAACCTATATGTTACGATGACAATAGGTTCATGGAAAATAAACGACGGGTCCACCCTTGACATGCCATATGGTGTCCATGAAAACACTTCTATTTTGTCTTTTAGAAAGTTAACCATCTTGGTATTCTGTTTCTTAGTTGTTGATGTGCTGAGCAAGAAAAACTTCTGTAGGTCGGCCCAAATCGATGGGGTTGGTCGGTAGGTCTTCCATTGCCTTGTCTTTTGGTTCTTCGCTGACGTCTTCGAGAATGGCCTGATTTGACACTTTCACTACCTTAACCTGCTCTGTTGACTGCTTCGTCTTTAGGGCAGCCACAGAACTTACATCATCTAATGGTAGGTGGAAGGTACTGCACTAGTGAAACCATGACCTTCTAACGATGACATGGTACACTGAAGGGACATCGACCACTAGAAAGTCAATGTGAACTTCAATCGACACCCTCCTAATTGGGACTGCCACCGTTTCTAAGGGCCACTGGCGTGAGTTGAACCCGACAAGAGGGGCTAGGGCTAGGGCTAGGGCTAGGGTAAGGTATTTTTCCAAAGACCTCACTTCTTGAAGGGTTCGTAGTACATGATTTTGTCTGCCTGGTCTACTAAGATCTTTTGACAATGAACCCTTATAGGTTAAGGGTGATTACCAAGGTGTTATTATATGGATGTTGGACCTGCTTTGAGTTCTTCTTGGTGAATAAAATCAATGTTGGCCTGTTTTAACTGTTGTCCTCTTAGTTGTCGGCTGGACCTACATCATGGCCTTTAGGTGGGGTGTGCTTTCCGCGTTTGCGCCCTAAGGCTGTTCTTTTGGCTGGGGTCCATGAGTTCGTGGATGACATTGATGTCTTTTTGATGGGTTGCTCAGGGGAGGGCCTCTGCTTGGCTAGGTTCGGTCGGCCTTGCCCACAAACCCCTTAAGATGCCCTTGTTTCACTAGGTCCTCCAGATGCCTCTTAGGCTTTGCACTCTTCTGTCTTGTGCCCTTTTATCGTGGTAGGAGGATCTTCAGTTGATCTCCTTCTTGATCGCGGTTTTCATGACCTCTTCTGACAACTCAGGGGGGCAAACAAAGTAGGGATTCTCTTGATCTGAGGAAGGACTCGATAGATCGTCTCCTTGAAGATGGTGTTTGCTATTTCATTGGGATTGGATGGCTTGGCTCCATGCTTGGCTCAACCGCAACTGCCATTGTTTTTAGCATCTTTTGACATTTTAGGAGGTCAAACAAAGTAGGGCTTCTCTTGATTTGGGGAAGGATCCGATTGATCGGCTCCTTGAAAATGGTGTTTACTGCTTTATTGAGATTGGATGGCTCATCTTCATGCTTTGCTGAACCACAACTGCCGTCCTTCCTAGATTTCTTGTTTGGCCTTCTTGGGCTGGACCCGCCCTTGTCATTCTTTGGTTGTTCGGCATCTTCGTCTACCATGATGTGCTTCTCTACCCTTACCATGAAGTTCGAGATCCCTCTAGCGACTTTTTCGTTAGGGATGCACACAACTTCTTTTCTGGCACGAGGCCATGCTCGAAGGAGGCCACTGTCAACTCCTTATTGCATGCTCAATATTGTTATAGATCTCCTAACACCTTCATGCATAGTCCCGTGAGGATTATTTCCTCCCCTTTCCTAAGGACTAAAGAGCATTTATCTCTTTGGGGATCTTGTTGTTGATCACAAACCTAGCCACGAAGGCATTGGACAGCTTCGCCCTGCTGTCTATCGATTCTGCTGGGAGTCAGTCAAACCATCTGAAGCTTGCGTGTCCTAGGCTAGAAGTGAATACTTTGAACATCAAGACATCATTCCCACTCTAGAGCATCATCATCTATCTAAAGTGGCTGACGTGAGCGTGTGGGTTTGTTCTTTCATTATAAGAAGCAAACTTTGGCAAGGGAGCTCATCTTCTCCTCAAGAGTCATTCCTCAAGTATTACTATTGTGAGTTGTGGCTTCCTCTTCTAGGACGTCTCCTCCCAAGTCCTTTCTTTGTTGGGGTGTAACTACTTCCCTCATCCCTTGAAGTGAAGCAAGTCGAGGTGAATCCTTTGATTGCGTCCCACATCGCCGTCTTGTCTCTGCATGGAGTCCGCCTTTGGCTTTGTCAAGGATAGGCTTAATTAGTCAAATCACCATTAATGTGGTAGCTCGGATCTGTATGCCCTTATAGGAGCTCGACCTGCTCTTTTGGTGAGCTTGGTCCATTTTGACCCTACCTCGATGGGAACAAGAGCTCGGCCTTTTTTGGACCCTAATCTACTTCCCTGTGGCGCTGGACCCTTTTTGGGCCTTGGTGCGTGTCCTTGGGCCTGCCTCCTCAAGTTATTATAATGTAGCCGCTTGAAGTAGTTTTGTTATTGAGGGCAAATTCGATGTTGAACATAGTGAATATAGAACATTTATATGTAATATGTATAAATCTACGCGAGTGTTGTTTTTTCCTTTAGGTGTTCTTAGGCAACTGAAGCTCAAGATAATGTTTAATGTTGTTTGCTTTTCCTAATTGAGTGATAAGTCATGACTGATGTTCCGCTTGCTTCATGCATTTGGTGAGGGATAGGAAATAGAAGATATAAAGTGATTTTTCATTGTCATCGGAAACAACTAGACAAAAAATATGACAAGAAGAGTATGTAAGAAGTTTTTATCTATAGATATCCTTTCTCCACCTTTTCATGATTTCCTAGTATTTCAAAAGAAAAATAAGTCTAAATTTATTCTCAAGTAGGAGAGAAAATGCGAGGCTAGGAGCGCAAGTTACCGTTCTGGTGAAAACGAGAGAGCAACATTTTCATTGAATTGTCAGAAAATATAAGGTTCAAAATTTGTTTATTTCCTTATTTTTTTTGAACTCTTTCTACAATGGATCCATTTCATTCTTTTTCTAGTGATTGTCTATTCATTTTGGATAGTGAATGTGGTTGCTTTATGTTTTTTCTTTTTTGAGTTGGTTCAGTTTGTCGTGTTCTTCAGTGATTAAACTTATTTTAGCACTTTAAATGTTGCATATTATTTTTGCTCCTTTGGCTCGATAACTTAATGATTGGAACCTTTGATTTTCTATTATTTTTCATTTGGAATTAGTATGTAAATGAGGCAATGAAACTCCTAATAAAAGAAAAGGAATACCCAATCAACGAAGTGTGCTAATCTTAGCACTTAGCATTCTAGAGGGTAGTTTAAATTACCCAATAATAAATTATTTGAAATCCTTAAAAAAACAAATTAAGTAAACAGATTAATAAGTAATTTGTTGCCATTGTTCTAGCACCAATCAGCTTTCTTAAATTTTTAGCCCATAATTGTGCCTTATGTTGATCTTCCAAAGTGTTGAATTTAATTCGGAACACTTACTGTTTATGTGTTTCTGCTGTGGTGCAGAAATAAATGGTTATCATGCTCCGGATGATGATTCAAGGAGCGATTCTGATTTTCTGACAAATGTGACACGGACAGATAGGTTTAAAGTTGTTAGGTTTGGCCATGGTTCAGTAGCACATGGCCGGGATTCTCGGTACTGGGACAAGGATGATAGGAGAAGGGATGAGGATTACAGTGAGGATGCCTTGGAGCATGCTAACATGGGTACTCAGGATGGTTCCACTGCTGAAGTTCATGTTACGACAATGCAGAAGAATGATGATAAGAAGTCTTCTCTTGACGTGTCTAAAGGTTCAAAGACTAGAGTTGGTGGATTGTATAATGAAGCTGGGCGTGATGAGCTGAAAATGTATGAAGCAAAATATGAGGCCTCGTTGAAGAATGGTGGGAAATCACGAGAGGAACACAGCAATAAAAACCAGCTCCATAATAATGAACATTTGGTGCTTCAGAATGAGGAAGTTGATGCTGATGATGGGTACGATGATGATATTGATTTGCGTGATGACCAAGCGGAAGAATATGATGATGTTGGACATGACAATAGCCAGAATTTGGATGTAGCAAGTTTGGATAATGTGGATCACAAAGATTCCTCTGATGCCCTTGATACAGAAACCAAAGACCAGAATATTGAAGAGGAGGCGGAAGAAGCTTCTACTGGTTTTTCTGATGAAAATTCTTCTTTAAATTCTCGACATTCTGATAAAATCAACACCAAATCCAGACATGGAAGTGTTCATAACCGTCAATCTGCTAGAAGGTCTACTTCTGAAAGGCGTTCAAATTCTAAAAAGAAGCCTAAGCGACGGAAATTTTCTGGTAATCATTTACAGCTTTCGTAGTGATCACATGTGCCTCCTTTGTTTACATAATTTTTATCGTTTCTCTTCTCTTGTTACTATGACGGCATGCTGTGTTTTCTGGTTAAGTGACTTATTCTCACTTTTTCTTAATGGAAAAAAAAAGACTAAACGAACTAATTCCTTCCCCAAGTTCAGCTTCAATGCTTTCTTTTCTTTGTTCTAAGTATTTATTTTGATGTTTGTAAATTGACCAAATTTTTGTACCCATTTAATTTCCTACCTTTTTTTTGTCCTCTGAAGAAAGACAATTGAAAAAATGGAACACAAATGCTATTCAGTTAAGAACCTTGTGAGATTTGTCACTAGCAAATTAAATGGCCTTAAAAGTAATTTATAATTTTATGTGATCTTTGGATTATTTTTTTTATAGGTAAGCTCTAGAAACTCGAACATGAGCCTCTTTGTGGGAGTAATGTGACCTATGGCGTTGGCATTTTCTCTCTCCCTTCATCCCTTCATTACTTCAAATGGTAGCAAGTTAGCCGCTTAAGCCCGGTGTTAGGTGCTCAAGTTCTTCTTTTATGTTGCTGAACAAATAAGAGAGATTAATAAAGAAAGATAAGATAAATGTGAATTATTATTATTATCATTCATGTAACTGAGCTTGATGGATGGTTTTTTGTGTGCTTGTGAATGTGAAATTTTAGTAGTCCGCGCTGTGGAATAAACTTTGTGTTCTTTTCCTTGACAAAGTAGGTACTTGTAATATATAAATTGACATGAATTTTCTTCAGACCACATTGAAAAAACTGCTCACGTTTGTTTATTCTAGTTGGATTATCTAGTTTGTGACACTTTTCCACATATAACTATGCAGACATGGATTTTTTAATCCTGAGATTTTAAAGATTACAAGAAAAACTTTTTTGGCAATGGATGAGAATACAATAGAGGAAAGCATCTTTTTTTTTTCATATAAACAATGTAATAGAGGATATTTGTCTAGAAGAGACTAAGAGCAAAAAAGGAATAAGATTAGAGAAAGAAATAGAAAAAGAGTGAAAAACAAAAGAGTTTCCCATGTTGTGGTGGTCCAAAATCCACCATGTATTTTTGGAGGCAACGGCTTACTATTGGCACATTAATGAAGGGCGTACCTCTTAGTTCCAAATATTTGACTTTGGTAAAAGAAATCAAACCTTTGTGAATGCAAGATTTATGGTGCATCACCCTATAAACTGTCCAATTAGGTTATATAACAACTAGAAAGACCACCAATTGTGAGAGCATATTTTAGTTATTTTATGTGTAGCTAAAGGGTAGTTTAGTCATTATTGCTAATTAGGGTTTCCTAGGGTTTTGCTTTCTATTTATATATTGTGTAACATGTCATTAGATGTTAAGCCTTTTGTTTATCCAATAATATTTGGTTTCTCTTAGTCATTTGTATCATGGTATCAAAGCATGATTGTTTGAAAACTAACATAGCTATCTTTGTGACCCATCCCACCAAGCTAATGACAAACTTACACTGTTGCTCGCTTTCGGTTCTTGCTGCCAAACTTGCGTTGCTCCCCGGGCTCGCATCATGAGTTTGATAGGCCTGTGAGTGTATTTTAGTTATTTTATATGTAGCTAAAGGATAGTTTAGTTGTTATTGATAATTAGGGTATTCTAGAGTTTTGTTCCCTACTTATATACTGTGTAACATGTCATTAGGTTATATAACAACTAGAAACAACAAGATTCCAACGATTCTAATAGGGAGCATTTGACAATGATCTAACAATCCTAGAGACTTTAGAAAAGAGTGAAGTGAGGTATTTGAGGGGTTTGTCAAATAAAATTGATCAAACAGGTACGCTAATCTATTTCACATCAAAAGTTAATATAATATTAAAATACTTTATATACAGTAGTCTTAACATTGTTAATTGCTCATATAAGTGCGATAAAAAATATTTCAAGCACTGTTATTGTGTGGCTCGGGTCGTTGTATCTTATGTGTATTGTATTTGAGATAGTACATTAAGTTGTGGTGCAACATGTTTCCTTTTAAGGATTATACATTTATAAATTGCTTGGGTCTATAGGGGTAATGTTTGATGAGTTTAAGTTAGCTCCATACAAGGATGTGCAACCCTCAAATAAGGGTGGATTGTAATAATCTAGAAGGTGGTCAATTAAGCTATAGGCCGAAAGATCAACATTCAAATGACTTCAATAGGAGGTTTTGAGGTAATGATCTACAATCCTAGAGGTTTTGGAAAGAATGAAGTGAACTAGTTGGTTGAGGTAGTTGACATACTTGTGAAACAAAGTTAGTCAAGTAGGCATGCCAATGTACCTTACATTGAAAGTTAGTATAATGTTAAAAGATAGACTTTGCGTAGAACAGTTTTGAAGTTGTTGATTGTGTATATAGGAGCGATAAAGCCTTTAAAGCATCATACTTATTACATGATTTGGTAACGTTGGATTATATATGCAATTGTCTTTGAGACGTTACTGCGAGAATATATGGTTGGGAAAATATCCCAATATTCTAACAATGGGAAAATATCTCAACCATATATTTCACAGTTACATTACATGGTCTTGGGGAAGTTGCCTACCTGCCTTTTAAAGGTCATGTACAAATTTGGGACCGATGCATACCTGTTTAAAATACATGCCATGTGTGACGACTGTGTTATGGGTGGGATGATACATATGGTTTCCATATCTGAGATGGACCGTTATCTAGATTCATCTTCCACCAGTTTGAATGTTATAATGTTGATTATTGATTTCGTACTCCTTATTATTCCTTGGAGTTTTGGATCTGTCGAAGAGTGAGTAATTCAGGATGCGTATACTGCTCATGCTTGAAGGCCATGATCTCACTCGCTACTACCGAATTTGGTCTCTTAAACATTCACAGAAATTTCCTTTTTACTATAGTTTTAGTTATTTGGTTCTCTTTACATGAAAATTGGAAAAAATATCATTTTTTAAAATGAAAATGTAGATTACTTATGATCTTCATTGATTATGGGGGGTATTTAATTAGTGGAAGGCAAGATGTGAGATTCATTATTTCGAACATAGGCTTGACCTCTAATGCCTATTTTTTATTTATTAAGAAGTTTTTATTTGATATATACTTTTTTTAATCTAGTTGAATATTATTAACATTTGTTTTCGGAACAGATATGAAAAAGTGTAATGCTTATTTTTTATATATGTAGAAGTTTTTTATTTGACATTTTCGAAAATTATTTCCATTTAATTCCGGAACCAAGATATTAAAGCACTTTCTACTGTATCACCCATTCTCCCTCCTCCCTGCCTGAATTTAAGTTTATATTTGAGGACATGATGAGATGCATCCTCTACAGACAGCTGCAGATTTCAATAGCTGCAGCAGTACATGTTTTGACTACCACTGCATATAAAGTTTTCACGTGCAAGTTTCCATTTTATGTAATCCTTGATTTGTCGAGAAATTTATAATCCATATGATATGTCATTGGGGTTGTTGACTGCAGAGGTTTCACTCCTTGATGTTTTCAAGTTAGATGAAAAACCTAATTTGAACGTCTCACAATTCGTATACACATGTTCTTCATATGTTTGGCTCTTGATGATTATTTACGTATTCTAGGTTGCAACGCCTGTATACATTAGGGTTTATGTTATGTGAATTTCAAATGTAGGGATCTAGTTGGTGTTTTCAATGGATCCATTTGGTTGTTCCCTTTTTCTCAATTTAGTTTTTTGCCTGAAATTGGTGATAATATTTCAGGTTCTTGTGAGATGAAGTTTTTAAATTCTACCACACGGCTTGTAGAGCCTTTAGAAAGTCGAAAATTTGCAAGATTTTCCTTGCAGTATACAGAAGTAGAAGAGAAGCCTGATGGACAAGAACAATGGGGCCCCCGATTTGCTGGGCACCAGAGTTTAATACAACGGGAAGAATCATTTATTGCACAAGACCAACAAATAAATTGTGGTTTTGTGAAAGGTACAGGGTTTGACCTGGCAGAAGATGATGCAAAATACGCAAGTAGTTGCCACATTGCTGTGGTTTCTTGCATCTTTGGAAATTCAGATCGCTTGAGAACACCTATGGGAAAAACGGTAATACTTTTTTTCTTTCATTGTGTTTGACATTTTCTTTCCATGTGTTTATGGTTGTGAAAAGAATGCTTTTTTTTGTACTGCTCATTGGGCATGTTTTCGTATTTCTTGGGAGCTGTTCGATTTACATAGCACTTTTGTTGAACAGTGTGAACTATGGTAATGGTGATAATTTCCTTTTGGTACAAATCATAGATGTTAAAAAAAGCCAAAAGTGTAAGGTGCGGTGTCTTACTTCCCGTGAGGGTGCTAGGCCTCTCAACGCCAAGGATTTGAGGGATAAGACAATATCTGTTATAATTATACCAATGCATAGAGATCTAACTTTTGAAGGTTTTGGTGAAATGCCAGGTGTTTTCCACTTTGCAAGCAAAGGTGTATGCCTCTTTTGCTCATATATATATATATATATATATATATTACTTGATTTTTACCGATTAGTAATGTTTAAGAAAATACAGAAAAATTACACTGAAAATTAGGGAAAGAAATAAAAACTATATAGCTGAGGAATAATTAATATATAGGATGTAATATCCCAAAAAAAAATTAATTAATTAATTAAAATAAAAATAAATTAAAAATAATACATACACAAAATTTTTGACTAAAAATCTGTAAGGAAAGGAACTGATTGTGTGTGTATTGGCGTTAAATGGAAAAATTATTCAATTAATGGCGTTGAAAGAGGAATCAAGGGGCGCAGAAGAAGGTTATGTGATGGAAAATTTTGATTTCGTAACCAAAAATAGAGTTAGGATGGAGCATCTAATGTGTGTATAAATATCAAGGGTTTTGGGATGTTTCTGTGCAAAGGAAGAAACAAAGAGAAAGAGAGGAAGAGTGTACGGCAAACCCGTGCTCAGCTTCGACGCCTCCTTCAGCCACCACCGGCGCCGACGACCACCGACGACCACCGACGTCACCCTAGATGCCGCCGCCGACCACCGACGTCACCCACCGTCGCTGCTGTCCACCGTTTCTCTCTGGTTCACGTCTCTCTCTCTCTCTCTCCGCCTATCGGAAGCTCTCCCGCCACCACCGAAGGCCACCGACGACCTCCATCAGCGCCATCGGCACCTTCGGTGGACCTTGAAACCCCTAGTTTTGGAGTCCGATCGCGGTTTGGGTTTTTGCCTCTGTCTTGGTTCGCGTGTATGGGTCTGTGAGGGTTTGGCTGGCCTCCTTTAGGCCTTGTTTGGTTGGGTTATATTTGGGCTTATTGTTTATTTTTTGTTTATTATGTTCTGTTTGGTTATTGTCTTTATAAACTAATTTATTATTAAGATATTATTTTG
>JAOTRH010000022.1:11514713-11530833 GCA_034768845.1 Heliamphora exappendiculata
GCATCGTGACACGTTTCGGGGTTAATGTTGCCAGTACTCCTGAACACCGTCGTGGGCTTACTCTGGGCTTGTCTTTGTCACGACCACACAACGTCACGGGAATGGCCTTATCAAAGGGCAACCCGTGACGCATAGGATTTGATATTCCAACTCCATGTTGATGTAGGTAGATTTAGTGTTTCAATATGTAACTTACAATATGTCTCATATGGCACGGGTTTAGATATATTTTGTGGTGTTGTATCTTTCTGTAAACAAATTTAATCTAAGTCCAGTTTCCTTCGACTTTAGCTGCAGTATTGTGATTGGCAAATTAATGAATAACTCCCATCCCCCCTTTTTTCGAGAGAGGGAGCATAAGTCATCACAGTGCATAATATGTAGCTTTAACACTTCAGATTTTAGAAGACCACATTTAAGAAGATCATGTGGGATGGGATAGGACTATTTCGAAATAGTACCAGTTGGCCTGTCATTTGATTGGTTAATCTGGGAGGAAGGGATAATAACCATGTAACCAACTTAACACGCCTTTATCTCCATACAAGGGACTATCACAGTACCATTGGGGAGTGGGTGGGTTTAATAGGGACAAGATTATTTTACACAGTAATGGGACAAAATTTAATTCTAGTATTGTTAGTTTCGGGACTAGTAATCCTGGGACACTTTATCCATTCCAAATTAATTCTGTTATCAAACATATCCAGTCTATGGTACGAACCAAGGTGCCTGTTTGGGAACATCACAAAAAATATGGCTTACTAACCTAGAATGGTTCATTGACCCAAACAGGTCAGATATCCAAGTAACTCAAAGGGAGACAAAAAAACAGCCCCGTCAGACAGAACTGAAAAGGCTCAGTTTTTATTTTATTTGTTTACCTGGTACTATAAAAATTCAAAAAATCTCATAAGACCTTTTACAACTGAACCATTTGGAGCTAGAATTTTTACCGTAATGAGGTTTTTATTTTGTAGGGTTTTTTTCTCCTTTCAAAGAATTCAAAAATTTAAGGTGATCAAAATCCAATTTCGTTTGTTTCGTGTATCTACGTGCAAAAAGGAGTTAAATGATCTATCAATTAAATGATCTATTATTATATTTGAATTATTTGATTTTACTCTTAGTTGTTTTCTTTTAAATTTGTTTGATACTGGGGCTATTAATGAATGCATGCGTTTACCTCCTTGAATAATAATCATTATCGTCTAGTATCTAGGAGCCATAATTTTAGCATGTTACTGCGTATACATTGCTAAATACTTTGTTTTTGAAACATAAATGTTTCATATTCAGTTACTCATGCTCTTAAACCTGTGTGTGTATATGTCAATCCATCTCACAAGGCATGATATCTATGTTTAGCATTCTGTGAATTTTTAATGTTGCAACATCATACACGTTTAGTACCATGTGAATCGAAGTTGTAATTTAATTAAGACTTTTGGAAACTTAAACATAAACCGAGTTCTTCTATGAGTTGAGATTTTCAATGTGTAAGATGCACCAAATGTCTGAATGGAGTTTCTCCCTCAAACCAGTTCTTTCTTATGATGCTTTCTTAGTTTATAGTGGACTTCTAGAATGGTTGAGATTCGAAGTCTGTCTCCTTGATGTTTGTATATTTGCATGCTTCTGTTCACATTGGCACATTCGTTTCCCACAAGTTTTAGACCCTTTCTACTTCAACTGTTCATTTGTTTCTTATACTGGCATCATTAATCATCTCCCTTTAAGTACTCGTTGATATTTACATATGCAATCCTGAAAATGATCTAATAGTTGTGTGCTGTAATAATTTAATTAAAATAGGCATCCTTTTTCCACTATTACTCAAAACATAGTTCTCTGAACAACGACGCCAACTATAACTCTATTCTTCATGTGTTTGTCTCTGCTGGTATGCTTATTGTCGTGAATTGAGTTAAATCTCTAATCTTGATTTAGTGGTGGCCAGCTGTGGATCTTGCAGTTTTACGTTTCTGTACACTTCTTGATGGGTAATCACATTCATGCTCGGATGATATCTCACTTTTCAGTTACTCTTCATTTTTAGGTCTCCCGTTTGTCAAGGAAAAATGTCTGCTTTGTTATGTTTGTAGACGAAATTACTTTGCAAACACTTTCTTCAGAAGGCCAGATGCCGGATAGAATGGGTTTAATTGGTTTATGGAAAATCGTGGTGGTGAAAAATCTGCCTTACACTGATATGCGTAGAGTGGGAAAAATACCAAAATTCTTGGCACACCGACTTTTCCCTTCTGCAAGGTAATCTAATTGGGTACAAATCTCTCTTTTGGTACTGCTTATATCACTTGCTAAAGATACGTGATTGTATTGTAGAGTCTAATAAGATGAGCAGACTTGCATGTTTTTAAGATATGACGTTGGCAACTTTCTCCCTCTCTGTCTCTCAATTGTTGTTTGTGCCCTAGATAGAAGCGAAAACAAAAATCTTGTTTCCATTGATGACAAGGTAGTTTGGATCTTGAATTCTGAACTTCATTCTCCTTTTGTCTGATTTTAACAGAATTGTGCTTGTGTATTGTAGCTGTATGTAGTTGAAGATAATGATGCCCTCTATTGACTTTGTAGTGGGCTTAGAACATGTGGAGCTGTAAGGTTAAGGCTTTTAAAAGGCAGAAGGATGGGTGTAGAGTTTTGTTTGCTAAGAGCTGAAATTATCAGGGAGTTGGATTTTCAAACCTTGAGTTTTTGGAGGGATAGATGGTTGACTAATTAGAGGTTTTCTAGGGATAAATCACCGGCCAAAGGGTAGGGGATAAATTTAAGGATCCTCGCCGGCTCGCAGGAAGACTACATCGAATCACCAATGGCAGTCCCAAAGTTTCATATAAAACTGTAGGAAAAGTGAATGGCCGCCGGTCCTTTTGTGTTTGTTTTGGTTGATTGGGATGGATTGCAACAGTAGATTCTTTGATGGGGTTGAGAGTTGCCCTTACATGGATTGAATGTTGCTGTACTTTGTAATGTGTATAGTTGGTTGTCTTCTCCCGGGTTGTATTAGGATTTTCTCTCTTTTTGGGTTGCATTTTCTTAGTGCCCTTCTATAGAATATGGATCTTTGATTCTTTAGGTAGTTTTCGTTTCTTCATTTTAAACCTAGTGACATGACACCACATAAACTCTTTAACCTTAAGTTGGCCCAAAATTAATTAATGGATACTTACTACTGCCCATGTCTAGATAAACATGAAATTACCTATTTACCCTTAAATCTATCCAGCATAGAAACTTCTTTAAAAAAACATAAATATGAAGGTCCTTATTTATCTTAAACTTGGTTACATAAGATAACCGAGTAGGAGGTTTAAAATCTGCTAATTTGCTATTCATCTTTGCAAGTTGCACATCTCATGTTGCAATATATATTTTGAATTTATTTTATTTACGTGCATGAAAGAATTTGTGATTTAGGGGATGCTTGGAAAAACTTATTAGGACAACCTTTTGCTTCTTTTTTTTTTTTTTTTCCTTCTTGAAATCTGTCATCTTGTTCATCACAGATTTTGTTTTCAACTTATGGGCTATAAACAACTTAAAAAAGGTTACTTTTGAGACTCCCTTTGGTACTTATCTTTCAATAATCAAATATCACCATAAGTTCACCTGCAGCAAACACCTACTTAGATTGATATCTCATTGCATCAAGAAAATGCATTGACTGATTTTACATGTAATTGAGATTCCAATTCCCAAAGTTTCTCAAATAGCATGTGGACTATGAGGGGAAGCAGTTTGTATTTTTGTAAAAGTTGGAAAGGGGGGAGTGGGCAACAAAGGGTCCGCTTGGTTGCGTTTTCTAAAATTGTAATTTGAAAACTGTTTTTGAAAAATGAACTTGAAAATTGTTTTCTAAAATTTTGAAAAAAGAAATTACATTTGGTGTACTATTTTTTATAAACCCAAACCCAAACCTAAACCCTAACCCCAACCCTGGCGACATCCAAACCTAGCACTCGCGCTGCCGCTAGCGAGTACCAGAACACCAGTTCGCGACGACAGCGCCAGCGACACCCAAACCCAGAGCTCGCGCCGCCGCCGGCGAGTATTAGAAAACCAGTTCGCGACGACGGCGGCGATGGTGGTAGCTCGGCGAGTCTCGTGCCCCCTTGACAATGACGATCTGTGTTTAGTTTTTGCAGAAAAATGCCTCGCGACGACGGCGGCGATGATGGTAGCTCGGTAACGACGATGACAGATCGGCGACGATGGTGGATGCTCGACGATGGCGGCGGCGAAACTTGAAACTCTAGCTGACGACAACAACGACGACTTCGAACAGCGAAGAAAGGTCGCGAGGACGACGACGCCTTCGATGGCGAAGAAGGCTCACGACGACGACGGCGACTTCGACGGCGAAGAAAGCTCACGACGACGACAGCGACAGCGACGACGAATTCGAACGGCGACAATGACAACTTCGAATGACGACGACGACGAAGAAGCTGTTTTTGTGTTTGGGTGTTCTGAAGAAAAACGAAACAAAAAATTTGAAAACGTGTTTTTCTTGTTTTCAAAAAAACCTTAATTTTTAACTCAGTGTTTTCTTTTTTTTTGAAATTTTTTTTCGAAACTTGCTACCAAACGACGTGTTGGGAGTTTTGTTTTCATAATTCTCGGAAAATAGTATCCGGAAATGCAAACCAAACGTGCTCAAAGAAATTGGCATATATTTGTTATTGCAATTGTTGGAATTTTATAGACACAAATCCTTTAAAGCAACGGGAAAAGGAACCATGACTTTAATCCACACAGTAAATAAAGAATACCAAGAATATAAAGATATACGTAGTTCAGCTGACTGCCTATCTTTACGGGAAAAAAGAAAGAATAATCCACTATTATTAATAAGGATTACAAGAACTAGTTCTACACTCCTCGATCTCTAAATCTGAGTCTCATTCTAGTGTATCTGTGCTTCTTTTTACACTCTCAGATCTCAACCTGAGCTTTTTTGGTGTATTCTTACATTGTGCTTCACTCTCACCACTTCTCACAACCCTAAACGACATATAGTGTCCATATATATAAGCTTTCACCAAAAAACCCTAAAATGCGCCTTTAGAGCATCGCGGTGGCGCTCAAGCGTTCAATGAGCGCGCACTAGCACCATACACTGCCGCTTCTTGACCTCCCGACGCTCAAGCACATAACTAGCGCCCCGCTAGTGCACAGTTTTGTCCTCCTAGTGCTCGAATGCCTTGCTAGTGCCCCGCTAGCGCTGTTTTTTATTGTCCTAACCGCTCAAGCGCCCTCCTAGTGCCAACTTATGGTTCTGCTGGGAAATTTGAGACACTAACCCAACAGTAATACCTTTGAACTTAAAATCTGTATTAGTGAACTTCACTCACGCTGATATATGCATTTGCAATGGGTAGCGAAGCTTAGTGATATCACCACAGAATGATATCAGCATGTTTATTAGTAATACTAGAAGAAATTGCACAAATATTGTGGTTGTTGATACTAAGGGAGAAAAAATAGGAAAAGTGGATAATATGGGGTTCTCTTTTTTCCTTTAGTTGCCCATGCAGTTGAGGAGATCAGCATTAAAAAATTGAAAAAATCTAATTTGTTGTTGGGTAATTTTGGACGTCAAAAGGTTGTGAGTGGGCTTAGTTTTTGAGTTTACGCCAAAATGCGTGCTCTTTTTTGTGCAGCACGATAATAGTATAGATATTTCAATGAGACAATGACTCTTACAGACTTATATGTTAACCTCAACATTGTAGTGCTTATGAAAAATCACTATTGACGATTGTCATTACTGAATCTAGGACATATTTTACTCATTGCAGTTCTCGTTAATTAATTGAGCAAAGTAATTTTTGGTAATCTAGGTTCATGTTCATGGAGTACAGCCGGCCTTAATTCTTGTTGGTAACTTGTCATGAATGGCTGTCAAATACGTTGTAGAATGTGTAAACCCGTGCATTTCATATAAAAGCTTTGGTCTTTGGTAACCAATTCCTTTGATATGATCTACTGAGAACCTGATTTTTGTACAAATTGTACATGAATTATTGTTTTCTGAGTTGGTGAAATTTCCATACAGGCTCTAGCTCTAGGTTTATAACTTTAGCATGCAAAATCATTTCAGGTATTCTATTTGGCTGGATAGCAAACTACGTCTCCAACTTGACCCTCTGCTCATATTGGAATATTTCCTATGGCGAAAAGGTTATGAGTACGCAATTTCTAATCACTATGATCGGCATTGTCTTTGGGAAGAAGTGGCCCAAAACAAGAAGCTTAACAAGTACAACCATACCATCATAGATCAACAATTTGAATTCTATCAGGCTGATGGGCTGAAAAGATTCAATGCCTCAGATCCGAGCAAGCTTCTACCCAGCAGTATGGTTTTGTTTTCGAGTTTCTCACTATTGTGAAACTTATAGCCTGAGCATGTTATTTCCATTTCTAATTTCACAAGATCTGTTCCTCTGTTGTTGGCAGATGTACCCGAAGGATCTTTCATTGTGAGGGCACATACACCAATGTCAAACTTGTTCTCTTGTCTTTGGTTTAACGAGGTAGATAGGTTTACTCCTCGGGATCAGCTAAGTTTTGCATATACGTACCACAAGTTGAGAAGGATGAATCCTAGCAAACCGTTCTATCTCAATATGTTCAAGGTGAGGAATCTTGTAAATCAAGTTCTATCCCAGATGAATGGAAACATGGCGCTAGATGAATGGAAACTTTGTGCTAGAGTTGGACAAAAATCAGTATTGTTTGTGATTGTCTTAATGTGGGATTCATTTAATTCTCATGTTAATGATACTGGACACTGGGATACGGCAAAATATTTATATATTTTTAGTATGTTTCTTCATAGAGTATTTCGTGCATAATATGAGCATTTATGCTTAGGTAGCGTAATTCTATAGTATATTCGAATCAATAAATATGCTTACTAGATGAATATCTAACTACAAATATTGAACACATCTCATACCCTTATCTAGTGTCCAATGTGGGTACCTCGTACATTTAGAAAATGGGTTTTCAGCGAAAGGTCCAAAAAAATAATTTTTAACGCGTAAGGTCCATCAAAAAAATTTTTAACGCGCAAAGTCCAATGCCCGCTTTCTCCCGAAAATACCTTTTAAACAGATAAATTTATCTGTGTCTTTCAAAACATGTGTAAGACACACAGATAAATTTATCTGTGCCTTTCAAAACATGTGTAAAATGCACAGATAAATTTATCTGTGCATGTGTAAGGCATATAGATAAATTTATTTGTGCATTCCAAAATATGTGTAAGGCATACAGATAAATTTATTTGTGCCTTCCAAGACATATGTAAAACGCATAGATAAATTTATCTGTACTTTTCAAAACATGTGTAAGGCACACAGATAAATTTATCTGTGCCTTCCAAGATATGTTTAAAACACACGGATAAATTTATCTGTGCATGCGTAAAGCACGGATAAATTTATCTGTGCATGCGTAAAGCACGGATAAATTTATCTGTGCCTTCCAACACATGTGTAAAGTACACAGATAAATTTATCTGTGCCTTTCAAAACATGTGTGCTTATGTAAGGCACACAGATAAATTTATCTGTGCTACACACAGATAAATATATCTGTTCTATGGTATTTTTGTTTCAAAAGAACTTTGCGCGTTAAAACTTTTATGCGGATAGATCTTGCGCGTTAAAATTTTTTTATGCTGGATGAAAAACAGTAAACGCCTTATAAATTGAACTGTTCACTAATTTTTCATTTAGAAAAACCCATGTAACTTGGGGGTTCGCGAGACTTGTTATTAATAGCCCTTGGTTCATTGCATTGTAGGACTGTGAGAGACGAACTATAGCTAAGTTGTACCATCACAGGTCAGAGGAGAGGAGGAATATTGCTCGTGATGAGATGGAATAATGTGCTGTGTTGAGCTTCGCATGCAAAGGTGGTGCTCTTTGTTCTTTACATTCGGCAACAATCTTACTGGTTGATTGAAGCAGGTTTGTCTTGTAAACAAATTGCAGACCTTCCAGTTGATAAATTGTACATTGCCAAGTGAATGTTTTAGAAAATCCAGCTGGTTTACATTTCTATCATCACAACTGGATCAAGCAACCTCAGTTTTCCTGGCCTCCCTTTTCGCAGAAAAAAGAAAAGAAACCATGTCTCCATTGTATCAATTACATTTTCATTCGTTTCATTGTTTAGAGAAAAGACAAGCACCCCATACCCAATGCTCGGCCACCGCTTCTACTAGTATTTTTTTCCCCTCTTCTCAAATGGGTGCCATTTTATTTTGTGCGGTTATTTAAAGCTTGTATAATTTAGTTAGCAATTTGATCTTGGTCATGTTGATCGATGATTGCCGTTGAATTATTTTTTTTTCATCTGTTGAATTATTTGAGTGTGATTATTGTTTTTGACAGAGAAATCCATTGTCTTGAGACCTTGATATGAGGCACAGTGACTAGTGCTAATGTTCTGAAGTCCAAAAGTTTTTGACTGTTTAGCTAACTGCATACTTCTTTCTAGCTGTTTTGATGATAACAATACTAAGGCTATGTTTGTTTTGACAGAAAATATTTTTATTAGAAAAATATTTTCAGTAAAAGTTTTTTTAAAAAAAATATTTTTTTGTATTTGGTTACGATTTTAAAAATATTTTTTATCAAAACAAACTAAGCTTAAATTCTTGGATTTGGTTCATGTTAATATGGGGGTTGTAAAGAGGGTTATGAAATGGATCCTTTAGTGTTGTGGCACGAGTTTGCGCTGCTGTAACAAACATGCTCTTTACAAAAAAATTAATGGCAGATCTCCTGTTTGGTTAATTGGGTTTATAATGAAAGAATATGTCATCTTCTTGGATAAGTAATTTCACAAGATTAATACTAGGGAAATTATTAATACCCTGCTATACTAAGTATTCAATATTATTGTTTTGTGAGATGAATTATTCAACGAATGCATAGTTCTTTCTCTATTTGTGCATTCAAATAATTAATTACAATTTTGTGGTTTATGTAAAACAATTTAGCCAATCAAATATGAAAAAAAGGATACGTTTTCTGTGATTAAACTAGGTTTATAAAATTACTTATCACGTAAAATTATATATATATTTTATTATTAGTCCAATTAATCAAATGGGCCCTCTCATATTACCTATTTTAAGCACTACTTCTAAATGCACTTTTGAGTTTATTCACTGAGATGTCTTGAAATAATATATATTATTTAGTTTTTCAGCAACTAAAAAGGCCCAATATCAAATTTCACCTAAGGTTCCAATACTATATTTGATTATTGGTATTGGATAAGTAGCCCTACTAATGAGGTGGTATTATTATTGACATCAGTAATGAGATTGAATTAGTAGGGAATAGTTAATTCTTAATTTGCTGTTCTTTTAGAGAGTGAATTATGTAATAAATGTTTGATTTGTATGGAATAATGGTTTAATAATAAAATTATTTTGGTAAATTACAAATTTGCCCTTCAGTTAAGATTTTGGCCAATTGAATGAAAAGTATTTTTGCTAATAAAAAAAATTGAAAAGTATTTTAATTATCAATGAAATCCAAAGCTTGAAATTTGTCTTTCCCCTTCCTTTTTTTATCTACTATTCTTAAATATTTAAAAATATATTTAACTTTCTTTTTGTTTTTATGTCACAAATTTGCATATTGCTGATATTTTCTTGTGTATTCCTTTAAAAAAAATGCATGAATAAGTCAAAACTTTCTTTTTGTTTTTATTCACAAATAGTTTAATTTTAAATATTTTAAAAATGGATTGATCGAAGCTAAAACAGATTACCAACAAAGCTGAAAACCCAAAAAAGATAAACAAGTCAAAGCTTGCAAACCCAAAACGCTTGACTTTGGCAAGGACTTGTTATTTATGTCTTGCTTAGTTAATAATTAGTTTTTGTAGAATTCTGAAATATATGTGGGGGGTATTATTGCAATTCTAAACCTAATTCAATTATTAAAAAATAATAATTTCATTCCGTAATGGGATGGGCAATCCTAGCTATTTATTTTATTTTATTATTGACAAAATGAATGTATAGATAAACTACTTTATACACTCGTCAATAAACATTGCACACATAAATTATAATCAATTTGTAGCACTCCATCGTACCTACATTGGGACAGAAGTTAAGAATTATTGCGGAGTTGAAGGTCCGTGCATATATTTGATCCTAACATGTTATTACGGAGGTTCGAAATCAAACTGTTAAAACGAAAGCAACAGATTCTTACGTATCAAATGTTGAACTGAACGTTGGTCAATATTAGCTATTTTATTTATTATTAATTTCACTAAGTTTATTGATTTATTTTTTTTTTTTTCAAACAAACTAGTTACTTGTAAGTTCTAATACGTTACTAAATCAATTTCATCCTCTGATTTCTAATTAAATGTAACACATTTGTCTAGAATTTTATAATTTATTGATAATTTTTTAATTTTTTATCATGAAAGTTGTCGGTTAAAGCCTAATAGATAAATTAAAAATTAGAGTACCCAAAAGAATCAATTGAACCGATAACTGGATCGGACCAAACGATTTGGACAGATTATAACTATATACAATTCGGTTGCAATTCATATAATTAAAAATTCAATAAAAACTGTTCGATTCTCAATTCTTTTAAAAAAGTAACAGTACAAACCGAAAGCTGTGTGAAAATATTAAACCATCAAGTTATGAACCACCGGTCCACTCACAAACAGTCCGTCAGTCCCACTTCAAAACACAAGAACACCTAAAAATTCTCCATAACCCTCTGGTGCGCAGCATCCATTGCGGCGGCGATTCCGAAGCGGTGATGCCCTCTTCTCGCTAACCACCTCTGCTGCTCTCAATCGTCGCCATCTGCCTTTGAATCTCCGCGAGTTCGCGACGAACTTAGTCGTCGCTACCGGCGCTCTGCATCGCCGCCGCCGCCGCCGCCGATCTCCTCCGTCATTGCTACCTGCCCCCTCCGAAGCTTTCGACACACAGGTCTGCTTGAAAACTCTAGTTACTAACTCTGGTCGATTTCGAAAACCCTAGTGTGCTTTTGTTTTCTAGGTTTCTTGTTACTTTGCCTCTTTGTGATTACAGACCAGAAAAAGTGAATGTCCCAACCTATGTGATGCCTTTTTTTGTGTGGTAATTTTCACCATAAGAACGAAATATTCTGAGAATTATCCGTTGATATGCATCCTGTTTTTTCAATGGTACTAGTCTGATGTACATGGATCTTAAAAGAAATTTACATGTCCTCTTGCCCTAAACAGAGTGCTATTCTTGCCAAAGTTAACATGGGAAGTTCATTTCTTTTGTGTGGAAGTTTGTATAACTAAAGCAGATACTTGTGTGCTGTGCACTATAATCTGTACAATTTGAAGACTTTGTTATGCTAAGAAACCAATATCATACTTCAGGGTTTGGTTTGGTTAATTAAGATTTAGTTTAATGCTGCCATTAGTGATTCTTTGAACAAAATTAAATAAGTAAATAAAAATAAAAGCTCTGTTTGGGTAAATGTCACTGATTTTTTTATTTTTGTTTTTTTTAAATTTTTAAAAATTTTGACAAATTTATTTACTTTTTCAAATATCTCGATGAGATAAAATTAAAAAGTAAAAAAATTTGATGAAAAAAGTTCACTAATGACGAAAATAAACAACGTAAAATTTGATTTATTATCTTATTTTAATTTTTTTTTGTCTTTTTAAATTCTTTTTTATATTTTGATAATTTTTTTAACTTTTTAGCTTGTTTTAATGAGAGTCTAAAAATATAATAATTTAATTAAATAATTAATAAAATTTGTTAAAAATAAAAATATATAATATTAAATAAACAAATAAGCCAAATTATTTTAAGGGCCATTCTCCCGAACAGATACGTTATGTTGCTTATTTTGACTTTAGCAAAACTTTTTTATTATTTAATTAATATTTATCTTTTTATTTTGACTATAATAATTTATTTTTATCGTTTAATCAAAATTTTCCATTTTTTAGTTTCCCCGAGGGCAGTGTTATTTCTCTTTTTCCTCACCTCCGTCCCATTCAGATCTCACTTCATCCAGCCTAATCCCACCGCCGGAGCCCTAACCTGACCACCGCTGGAGCTCTCATCTGACCTCCGCCGAAGCCTCATCTGACGACCTTTGCAGTACCTACTGAAATCCTCTTCCCATTTTGTGCAGTCACCGCCGCCATCGTCGGTGGGCCGCCACCTTCGCTGCGCCTCCACGACCAGGTTATTCTCCAGACTTGGGTCTCAAAACCCATTTCCTCATCTCTGTCCAATTCAAAACTCATTTCCAAGTATCTTTTGACCGTCAGTTTGGCAGCATAGAAGAGAAAGGGGAAAAAAAGGATTACTTAACTCATAAGAGAGAAGAAAAGAAGAGAAAAAATTACTCTTTTTTTTCCCATCTAATTTGGACAAATAGGAAAGAAGAGAAGAGAAATCTTTGTCTCTCTCTAAATATCTTCATTTTGAAGTCATTCAAATAAGTGTTCATTAAGAGAACATTATTTCTTCTCTCTTTTTTTTTTTTCATTTCTCTAATCCAAAATCAAGTGATTAGGGAAAGAAAAGTTGAGAAAACTTTGTTTCTTTTCTCTCTCTAAATCTGTCCATTTTGGTTTTGGAGAGGTTCAAAAAATGCTAGAAAACCATTTTTGCTCATTTCTATTCATTACTCTCTAGTTTAGTAATTCAAACAAGTGATTAGGGAGTAAAGACATAGATTTTTTTTATTTTTTTATTTTTTCCCAAATCACCCACACCAAAGGGGCTCAAAGAGTGATATATTTTATTATTTACTTGCAGTCTAGGCATAAACGATGCCTGTGAAATTCGAAAATGCGTTAATGCATTGAAATTTGTTTTGCTTTTCCTGCTTTTATCTACAACTGCACGAGAGAGAGAGAGAGAGAGAGTGCGTGATAGCTTTCGGTTTTTATCTATCATTCGGTTTCTGTTTGAGAGAGAGATAGAGAAGAGAGAGAGAGGGTAGGCATGAAACTATATTTAAAAATTAAAATTTAAAATTCAAACTACTATAGGGGTATATTTGGAAACGAAATGTTTGGTTAGATTCAAGAAACCAAATATTTGGGTTTCCATTATAATAGTATAGATTTTGGATAAGCAGAATAGTTTCAAAGTTCAAAGATCATGGATCTTGAGTCTAATCATTGCTTTTATTTGAGTTGTTTGACTCTGTTTTGATCTTCTTATTGGCCGGAGTTTTGGTGGTCTTAGATGCACATTCAGGGACATCATATATAGAGATTTGCAATGACTGCATATGTAATTATGAGTTTGCTCAAAGGATTGCTACGAGCCACCCACAACCACAACACTTTTGCTATGGGGCATCGTAATGCTCTGTTTTTGTGTTTCAGTGCTGTAGAGAGGATGGGTTTGTTGGTTTGTCTTGGCTAATTTTGTGCATAGAATTTAATGGAGGGAATCCATCCTTATATCCATTACAAGTAGAGAAATCAGTCTTAGTTTTAAATTCATTTTGTTCTACTAAGTTTTGAATAAATGTCAGGACAATAAGTACATATGAGAGAAAATATACAACCAGTCGTGCTCAATTGGGGGGAATTCTTCCAATCTCAAGGGCACATGGGCAGCCTTTGTGACTTTTCAGAATCATCAAAGCAAGGTAGGGGAGAAAATAACGTAAAATCCTACCGAAAAAAACAAAAAGCCTACAAGAAGTTCCTTTGGTACACCGGGACCATTACTGTGATAAGGCAAGAATCGCTTGATGTCCCTCACTCCCCGTAGAATATATATGTTAACGAGTCCCGTAGATACAATAAATAAAGACTCCTTTAAAGAACTCCCAGTGTATTAAGGAGGTGTCGCTAGCTATTTGTATGTGCCACCACTGGCCTTGGAGCGCTGGTGGTACATTGAATAATACCCTCTGACAGAAGTTTTGGATTCAATCTGTCAAAAAGATGCATTCTTTAAACCCTATGTGTATGTGGAAAAAGTGTCTGAAGGAAATTCTATGTATTATCCTGAGTCCAAGTTTTGTTTTTTTGATTGAGTTGGTTTTCTTAAGACATTTTGAGATAATGTACACATTGAGAGAATTTCGCGTGGTCATTTGAGTTTTGAAGAATAATTGATTCAAGTGTCATTAACGTTGTTTAAGAATAATTAAAATTTGTACTTTGACTTAGTTTTGTAGCTACAGAACATTGACTCGATTACTTTGCTGCACTAGAATGAATAACCTTCATTAACCTAATTACATAGAAGTCGCCTTTTACGCAATTCATTTTGAGTTCAATTGAGTTGGTTATGGACAACATTGAGATTTTTGGCATTTTACTAAATATATATAATCTCCTCATAAAAAATGCTTGTTTTCCCCCATATTAACTACATGGATGAAGACTTGAGGAAAGTTGCAACACGAGCTTCATTTACTCTGTTTTTTCTTTAGTGTAGGATTACCAGCTACTGTATCCTAGTTTTCTTGCCTACATTTTTCTTCATTTTCTTATTTTGACATGACCATTGGAAATGCTGCTGAGATTTAAGAACATAATTTGCTGAAATTTGATTTGATTAATTGAATTAAGATTTTGATGGGTTCCTGGTCTTAAAACATTGCTTGCCATCTTGCCTGACCATCTTTGATTAATAATTTTCTGTTTACAAAAATAATTAGCTCTCATGATTGTAACAATTACAGATAATTAGCTCCTCTTATGTATTATGCATCACCATTTTTTACTTTTAAGCTTGAATTCTTATGGGCGTAAGAGTGTGGATAGTTAGCTCCGCTTGAATAGTCGGTGAATTTGTTTTTCTTTGCTTTACTCATTCTGATGTGTGGAAATATATATATATATATATATATATATATATATTTCAGTTAACAGAATTGATTGGAAGCCTTCAAGTGAAACAATGAGAGCTAATTATCTTTGTAAATTGCAACATTCTTATAGTTCAAAAATAAGTTTATACATTCGTTGCATATATACGTGTAGGCATGAATGTGAGATAGTAGTATCTTTATGTCTTACTCTTCACACACTTGACCGTAGTTTTGATACATATCAATGCGGGCATAGCAAATTAGCTTTCTAGAACCTTTGAAGTTGTTTAAGAGATAGAAATGAGCGTGTGTGAGATTTGTAGGAAGGAAGGGAGGAGGAAATGGAAAAAGGTAGAGAAGTTGTCAGAGAGGGGGGGAGGTAGGGTGAGAGAATGTGTCTTTTGAACAAAATAGCTAAGGTAAAAGTGTAACTTCATTAGCTCATCATCATTTAACTTATCATTTCTAGAGGGGAATGCAATGTAATTCCAACAAAATAGTGGGACTCAATATTTTTATTTTTTATTTTTTTGGTTTAAGCCTTGGAAAGGTAATGCCGTTTCAACAAAGTAGTGGGACTTATAATATATGTTTTTGACCTGAAGGGAGTTCGGTATTCTATTGAGTGTATTTGCAATTGTCTGTCCTGGATTGTAGTTTATATTTTAGTCTGACAATATTTCTCTTCCCCAAACATCAGAGATTGACATACTCTAAATGTAGGGGAGGAGGGTGTTGGGCAGAATTGATAGGCAATCAATTTGAAGAATGGCGACGGAGTCATCGGAGGGGGAGGAAGAAAGCAAGCTAATCGGAGGGAACCAGCACCTGATGGTTGACGACGACCTCCGAGAAATGGCTAAGAAGGCTGCTTGGAGCGTCAGCTCTTGCAAGCCCGGAAATGGTGTCACTTCCCTCCGCGATGATAACCTCGATACCTACTGGCAGTACATGTCCTTTCCCCTCTTTGTGTCTATATATTCACACATATATACAGGTGTCTGTATGCATCCGTATAAAGAAAAAATCTTGACTCTGTACTATTTTAATACAGATCAGATGGTTCACAGCCTCACCTTGTAAATATTCAATTTCAAAAGAAAGTGAAGCTCCAAGTATAGTATATGCATTTAATTGCATGCACTTCATTTCCTTTCTCTCTCGCATTTGTAATGGATATGAAGTTTGTTTGTTTCAACCAGTGGAAATTGCTGTTTTTCAGTTAGTGGTTCTCTATGTGGATT
>JAOTRH010000022.1:11531499-11546295 GCA_034768845.1 Heliamphora exappendiculata
AATATATATTTTATACATATATTAATATTTTAAAAATATTTATTTTATATAATCGGGTGCGGGGTGGGAAAAATAGGGCGGGGAGTATAACTACCGTTCTTATTCCGTTTGTTATCGAGGACGAAAAAAACTCTACAAATCGGGACAAGACGGGACGGAACGGGACGGGAGAAATTGCCACCCATGATTCTTTTTATACTATATTATCTCATTTTTGTTAATATCATTCATTATAGTCCCGACCCCTCCCGTTTCAGCCACTTTTCCAATTTTCTCATTAGACTGCAAATATTCTGATCATCCGTGCTTGGAGTGTTAAAATTAAATTATTTCATTTGATTGCTATAACTGGTTCAACGAAAATAAAAGTTGTGATTTAAATAGCAAACCGTTAGAGGTATGGGCTATATACGCAACACAGGTACGGTACAATTACGACTTACGAGTATCGTACTGATACAATTCAATTACATAAACACAATTTAAAAAAAAAAAATAGAATATGAGTACATTTTTTTTCTATAAAAAATAATGAGAGTAAAAATTAAATTATTTTTTTATTAAATTATTTAAAAAGAGAAGTAATATCAATAAATATTTTTTTTTATTTTTTTTACATAAAAGAACATGAGAGACAAAAGAGAACAAAATAAAAAACTAAAATTGTTTTATTCAAGAGTTGAATTTTTTATGCCTATATAAATATTAGGTTAAGTTGGTCTAATATAGGTTAAATTATTCTATCTTATTATATAAATATAAAAATTGAAATAAGACTACAAAAGTCTTGGAAAGTACGATGGGGTAAACACAAACTAAACCTAAATGTCAGTGCATTATATTAAAGAATTTACAAAAGTCTTGGTGGGTACAATAGGGTAGATACAAACTAAACCTAACTGTCATTACATTACATTAAAGAATTTACAAAATCAAAGCTTAACTATAAAATCACGTCAAGCATAGGGGAAAAAAGTTTTATAAAACTTGGGGGAGATAGATATATCAATTCGACCTAGTAGTCAGGTCATCCTCACTTCATTTAATTTAATTCAAGGAGATCACCGTTCCAGTTTGATTGAGCTCAGCCAAGGTGAAGCTCAGAGAGAACCAAGTGGAAATCTAGACCAGCTCCATGCCAGCTCAAGAGCTTATTAGCGAGCTCACTTATATCGAGTGCCTACTAGCCAAGCTTTACAAACTGTATGACTAGGTTTAACACAAAAATTGGCGTGTTAATTGGTGGGCTTAATTCTTGGAAAAATCAGAAGGCACTCCACGTGATCATCAATAAAGTTCATAGATTGTGACTGACTTGATGAATTGTACATCTTTTATATATATATCTATATCATGAGGACAAAAGTTAAACCTAAGCTCATATATAAATAGGGAAAGATTTCACACCATCGAGGTGCACACTTTCTTAGAGCAAAAGTTATATTTATTTGCTTCTTCACTTTCAAGCCATTACTGACTTGATCGTCAGAGTGCCATCCGGTTGAATATTTGCTTCGATAGTTTTAGCACTAATCCATTCCTTGTACAGGAAGAGGTAGACATGACTCGCATAGTCATCTGTCAACGAGGACAAGACGGTAAGTTCTAATATTAAACCTCTATAATTTGGCGTCTTCTATGATAACACGAAAGAACACCTTCATGACAGCCAACAGTGAGCAGGACATAACATATTCAATAATTCTGGACGATTTCTTAGTAGACAAAATGGTGGGATTTTTATACATGTCGCCAACTTAGGAGCCACCATACGACGGAATAGAGCGAACTGTGGTGGCAAGCACTGCGTTCATTCTACGGTTCATAATGCTGGATAAAAAATAAGGTACCAGGAGGAAGCTACCTAGCATAGCTTTTACCAACCAACCCCATCTAAAGAAAGGTTAACTGCACGTTACTCTTTATGACTCTTTATAGTGAGTAATGGAACAATATCAAGAGGAGCTGGACAAGGGAGACCGACCACTCTCAGACCTTCAAAGAGAGCTCTGAGACACCCGATGACGGCTGAACCCAATGGCTGAGCAACAAGCCCAATAGCAAACTTAGGAAATTGGGCAATGGCAATGAGCTCACATAGATTCAAATGGCAAAGACCGAGGAGGAGTCCCATTCGTAAGCAGGCAGTTTGTCACAAAACACTTACGAGAAGGCCATACGCTAACCTTGAGCAACACCTATCATGAGACTCTGGTCCGCCATGCTGTAGCACATAGCCCACGGAGGGCAGGCAGACTAGGCCAAGGTTAGGAGGACCATAAGGAAGATTTGCGCTAGTGGCTACACCAGCGTCTAGAGAGAAGACTATAATCACCCTCAACAACGTCAGCAAAGGATATAGCTTGCCGAGCATTGGAGCAAATCTCAGCCTCACCATTAATAAGAGAGGTGGAGAGGCTAGAACTTCCTCGCAAGTTCTAGGCTTCAAGGTTCAATCTATATGATGAGAGGTCAGATTCGATGAGTTATTTCAGAAGCTTTACGCAGATGATGTTCCTCTTGATTGGAAATGATGAGCACATGTGCCAAGTTTTCCATTTAACCTATGGAAAGTTATCTTGAGGTGGTTTGACAAGCTCTCTACCATCTCGGTCGATAGATGGAACCAGTTGGCTGAGCTATTTTCCACAAGATTTGTCCCTAGCAGCAAACAACCAAAGAAAATTGATTCCTAGCTAAACCTTAGGGAATGGACGAGCGAGAGCTTGAGAGGGTACGCTCGATGGTACTAGGATACCTTCAATGACAAGGAACCAATTTCCTTTAGCGGTTTTGATTTTTTTTCTTTTATCTTAGTGTGTTTGTGTACATTTTTTCCTCATCGTTTGCCTATATATCATATTTTTTTATCTTAGAAAACTCTTTAGATCAATTTTTTTTCCAAGTCTAGCAGCAATAGATCGACATCGAGAATGCCATTTTCATTGTTAGGCAACTATCTTGTTTTTTAGTGAGCTATTCTTGTGGGTATGAATAGAAATTACGATATTTTTCAACAAGCTGTGAAAGAAGAGTGGCAGTGCGTGTGTTTGAAGTGATTGATTTATTTGTGTTTTTATTTTGTTTTCTAGGTTTAAGTTAATAATCACTCTTTTTTTAGAAGGATTTGGCCCTCCCTATATGGAGGCTTGTGTTCTCATTGTGGAGGCTTATTTTTCCTTCAAGAAATCTTTCGTTCTTTTTAGAGGTTCAGATTCATCATTCAACATATATTCAGGCCTCGCGCCTATTTAATCAAAAAGGTGACTTCAAACCAAAAATCCTAAGCAAAATGGAATGGAACTGAATTGGGCCTGGTTCAACTGGTTCGGATAGGTTTTACGGTTCATTGTTTTTTTAACATACCAAAAAGCATGGAGAGCAAAGTGTGATTTAATGTAACCTGCAGGGGGCAAGTGTAATTCACAGTATGTAAGTGACAAACCTTCAAACTTATATAATAGATAAGAGAGAGAAAAGAGAGATTTAATATATATAAAAAAAAGGAAAGTACAAAAGAGGTACATTTCAATTGCTTCACTAAATGCTTTCATATTTAATCAGAAAGCAGAAGCAGCACCAAACATAAAACTTGCAGCACCAAACACTCTTAAAGAGCTTTTCAAGGTGCCTGTCATCATATCTCACCTACCATTTTCAGCATTTTCTCAACTTGACGAACCGGAACAGCTGCTATCTCCTGTATTTTGAGGCTAACTTGAAAGCTAGGACATACAATTTAGAACAATTTTCTCGAAATTACAATCGAAGAGAATGTCCCATGTGGCAGGAGAGGGGAGGAGGACTTTCAAAATAGTGTACACGGGAGCAGTGGAAACGAACCATTTTCTCCATTTCGAGATAATAGTATTACCACCATTTCTTCCAATTGAAACCGAGAAAATCCGCGACTGGGCCAATCCTTAAACAAAATACAAGTTGATTGATGTAATAGACCGTTCCCCTAGGAGTATGCAACTTCATGGGTAATGAATGGCCCATTGATGAATCAAAGAATAAGGTCACGGTGACCGTGATGAATGGCCCCGAAGAGGGATACCTTCAGGCTCAACTCCATCCTCTTCTGTCTGCTGCTCATGAATGTGAACTGACACGGCTGCCAAAGATACCGGGAAAGAAACAACGGAAACATTAATCTCTGATAAGCAGTGAACATTTGAATACGATGCAATCAAACACGAAAAGCAAAAACAACATACAATCATCCATGTCCTTTGTTTTGTGAAGAAGAAAGGTTCCAGAGAGAATTGTCACAAATCCACACAATTCTGTAGCAGTTTGTGTTGGATTTTGCCCAGCCCAGTCCTGAGACAGACATAAGAGGATTAAGAATGCATTCCCACATCAAACTTGAAATAGTAGGTCTGCCTAAATGCTAAAGTGCATATGAGACTCGAGATGAAAATGACAATATGCAGATAAGATGGTGCATGAACCACCCCAAAATTCTAGTTAAACCAACCAATCTAATCCATGTCAATTGACTAGCTTAAAAACACAATAGGCATTGAAAATCTGAACCTATTTCGATAAGTCATGACATCCAAGAGAGCTTTTTTTTTTGGGTGCATTATGGTAGTGCCTTAAGAGTCCTCGTTTCTTTCATGCTAGAGTGCCACCGGATGCATTAATTCATATTTTAACAAGTTCTAAATGTCTACAGTATTTAGAATTCCAAAATCTCTGATAAAAACACTCATAAGGTGTCCCTAGATGTTACAGGTCATTTTAGGCAGCCCTTATTGGTTCAAGAATAGTCTTTCGTAGTGTAGTAGTCAGCTTCCTATTCTGGTGTCCACCCCGAGCTAGAGTTCGAGTTGCCCCAGCACTTTTTATATGTCTACCCTTATCTATGCAATAAGACATGACTTCTAATACAGAATTTTGATGTATGTTAGTTGCATTGAAGGCTAACCCCCAGGGAGGATGGATCCATGGCATTGTAGATTAGATTTCCCAAAATTATAACCTTTTTGTTGAAAGGAAAAGAAATATACCCATGCCACAAACAAGACGACAATAAGGCTAAAAAAGTTAATGAATATCCCAAATGCTATGGGATTCTTGGACCTACTCTCAAAAATGTTTTTGGTAGGATGTGGAAGTCTAACAAATGTGGTTGTTCCTTGTTTGGTCCATAGGAAAGTGTCTGATGTTTAAAGTCCTTGTTTATGCCAATATCAAGGTAGCATGTCTTCTAGATGGCAGGTTACGCCTTTTGGAATTCTCCATCATATAAAAAAATAAAATAAAATAAAAATTCAAGGTAGCATGTCGCTCAACAGATGAATGTTCATATAATTTTAATTTGCTAAATGGCAAACAGGTCTTTAGGTGAAATAATGTTTAATGAGTTTTCGTTTAGTAAACCCTTTTCTATATAAGTAAAGCCTTAAGGTTATGCGATCCATATAATATGGAGAAAAACACCCCTTATAAAAAGGGAGGACAAAAATGGTCCTTCAAAAAATGAGGTGAAAAACAAAAGACACAAAAGACCTCCCCAAAAAGACTCACTACAAGGATAAATGCTATAAAAATCTTTCGGGTCATCCACATACATTGTTCCTCGCTCCAACAACCCACCATACAAACCTCATAAAAAGAGAGGATAGAAAAACTCCAACAAAAGACCTCCACAAAAAAGCTTATTACAAGAATAAAGGCTACAAAACCTATCAATCACATATATGCGCATCGCTCAAACAACTAATTACACATTAACAAGGAGAAAATCCTACAATCATAGAATGACAACTTAACTTTGTCATAAGATTTTCTATTCCACTTTGTTGGATAACTTGATATACATTGTTAGACTCATTTCCTAATAGCTTAAGCTTTTGGGGCAATTAGTGACTTAACATGATATTAAAACTCTAGTTCCACAAAGTATTAGGTTTAAGTCTCATGATATGTATTTTTCTGTTATATTTGTTATTGTGCACTATGTGTGTTAGTGTATCTGTTCGGTTTAGTTTGTTTGTCTCTTCACGTAGGGAGGGTACTAGATAGATTGAGATACATTGTTAAGTTCATTTCTCATCAGCTTGAACTTTTGGGACAGCTGGTGACTTAACACACTTCAACTAAAACAATCACCTTAAACACATAGGCTTCGTTTGTCTCTTCACGTGCGACATAGGGTCACACGTGAAAGAGAATGTTAAATAGCTTGATATACAATGTCAAGTCTATTTTTTAACAGTTTAAGTTTTTAGGACAACTGGTGACTTAATACACTTCAACTTAACAGCTTAAGGTTTTGAGACAACTGGTAACTTAATCCATCTGTATAGAATCTGTCTCTCAAAAGAAGTGTTATCAACGTATAGAAGACATGAAACCACTAATGGCAAGCCTTGCAATGCTCTCACCTGTGATGCTCTCACCTCAAAGCCAACCGACAAACCCCCTTAGACACCCTTCTGAATCATCTAACACAAGGCCTCCATCACCAAAACAAAGAGAACGTAGATTCCCCTAGCTCAATCCCCTAGAGAGAAACTAGTCCGGCACCATTAACCAAGATGGAAATAGAAACCCTTATGGTGCAAAAATGAATCCATTGTATCCACCTGGCACCAAACAACATCCTCTAAAGCAAGTATAACAGGAAGTCCCAGTTAACATGATCCTATACCTTTATGTAGCATAAAGATAGCTCATCCAAGTCTAGAATCCACACATTCATTACCAACAAGGACCGCATGTAAAATCTGCCGATCCTCCACAGACACAATTCTGTGAATAAAAAATGACCGACTGCAGTACATTTTTAAGTTTGGAGGCCTGGAGCTCAACTAATCTTTTATAGGCCATGCCAATTCATGCTCTTCTCAAAGACTCATTGTCAAAAAAAAAGAGTGCATCATACCCAACACATCTGCCTTAACAATATCTCAACACTATTGGAAAAATGCAACTGCTACACCATCAATCCAGGAGCCTTACCACCATTGAGATCCCAAAGGGCAAGGAGAACGCCATCCTCAGAGAAAGGTCATTCCAGCCATTTTGCCTCCTCTCATGAATTGGAATGGAACTCCAATCCATCAAGGGAAGGCCTCTATTCCCCAGTTTACTAAAACAGTCCTCTACAAAAATCTGCAATTCGCTGCCTGAGCTCATCTTTATAAGTGAATACAGATGCATTAATACACACCCTCTCTCGATAATATTATAACTCCTATGAGTGATTAGAATTCCTATAGAAGAACCGGATATTATTATTACCTACCTGAAGCTAGAGGGACCAAGATTTCTATTGGACCTCCACCAAATTAGCAAATCTACTGAACTCCACCTTAAGTTGGCCGACCTCCAAACCCCTATCTGACTTCTTTCGCATCTAGACTTCAAATTCCATCGAGAATCTTTGCTTTTTAGACCTAAATTCTACCAAATTCCATTTTTAGGTTAGCTTTTAGAATTCAATTTCCTTGCCAAGATAAAAGTTGAAGCGTAGTTTTAAAAAGCGACCGTTACCATTACGTAATGATTTCAGTGGCTTTCATTACCTGTTAAGGCCGACTTTTCGGTGTGAAGGAAATTTCCAAGTGTAACAGGCGTAATGGTGATGTAACAAGCGTAATGGACCAAAACGGCACCGTTATGACTTGTGTAACATGGTTTTAGCTCGTGATTATTTTGCATTCGTTTTTTCATCAACAGACCCCTGCATCTTCTATTATTTACAATCCAATATTATTCATAGTAGCCTAGTAGATGAGATACTACTTGGGCATTGTGAAATTTACATCAAATCTCTCAAATTTCACAACAATCGGTTGATTGGGCTCTTTTTTTTTTTTTTTACTTTTGACTATCCAACAGATTCATTCTCCTTCCATTTTTGATTTTTTGTTCAAGATTCATATTTGCTAACAACAGAATAACATGTTTGATTCGAGATCCACGTTTCTTAAAGATCCAACATTAATGAATTTGATTTTTTGGGAATTCAACAGTGGAAACATGGTGGTTGAGTTTTCAACTATTAAGTGTTTTTTTCAAAAAGAAAATTGTTCAACATCCATACTTGTTTACAACGAAAAACTAAAAAAAAAAAGAATCTATTTTTTTGATGCAAAATTTATACAAAACTAAAGTTCAAACAATAAATATAAAGTTTAGAATAGTGAATCCGAATTAAAATTTAAACAAGACATAATGTGCTTCAATATATAAAAAACTTTATAACTATTAAAAATTTAAATAACATTTAAGTTGTAAATTATGAATTTATAATACATAAACCAGTTAATTACTACCAAAGAATAATTAAAATTGTTTATTAAAACAAGACTAACTAGAATAAAAATTTGGATATATCTTGCATCATATCTAGAAAGTAAACAAAAATCACCAATAAATATAATTTTAGAATAAAATCATGTGTACCAGTTATTTATTATTGAGTTGTGCCAAAAACAAAAATAATTATGAGAAAATCCCTCAAACATTACATCCACCCCAACAAAATACAATCCTACTGCGAAAACCATCACCATGCAGCCACTTGTTCTCAAAACAGAAGGGATCGAGTTTTTGTATCCCACTTAAGTTCGCAAATAATAGCTATCTTTTTTGCTTCTATTGTGGATTTGAAGGTAGGTAATAATTAATATGTTGAGGGTATTGAGAATCTTTGAGATTGTTTAGGTGTTAAAGTTAATCTAAGAGTTTCATTGCACGCATTAATCTTCGGAAGGATAATTTACAAATGATGTCACAGCTCATACGGTGTTCTATATAGAGGGTTTTCCTTTTAAGCACTTGGAGTTGCCTTTGGGGAATAATCCTAAGACAAAAGTCTTTTTGGGCTTCATTATTTTGAAGAAAAGTGGTAGGAGGTTGAAGGAGAGCTTTATTCTGCAGAGGTGGGAGATACCTAGTGCAATCTGTTTCGAGTAATAGCTCAATTTATTGTTTTTCGGTTTTTAAGATTCCAATTGGGTGTGTGAGTATTTGCTAATAAAAAAAATTTACAGTTGGGACTGCTAAGAAAATTGAAAACGATGAGGGATGTTTGTGGGACATCATAAATGAAGAGAAAAAGGAATAGTTGAACTGGGATGTGGTTTCTCTCCCTAAAGCCAAAGGGAATCTTTCTATTGGAAACATTAATATAGAAAAATTGCTTTTATTGGAAAATGACTATGGAGATTTCCTATTGGGCAATTTTTTTTATAAGCAAAAAAAATAGTGTGAGCAACCATAGGTTATGGTCAAGAGTTACCTCCCGCCAAATGAGTGCAACTCTTTATATCATTCTACTATTAAGAGCAAAAAAGGAGCATGCTAATGGATAGGATGCTTTGTGATAAATCGGGGTACTTGTCAATAGGCATGGAAGTCTATTTCTCATATTATTCCTTTTTTATACCCTTCCGTGCTTTTTCAAAGTAGGAAATTGGAAGAGTATTCGGTTTTGGGAGGATGTGTGGATGGGTTACTCTTCTTTCAATGTGATGTTCCCACACTTGTATCGATTGATAAAGTTTTCCTAATGTTTTCATTGCTTCTATAGCTTCTATTCACTTAACCCCAATTTCTTAGAATTTTAATTTTTTTATAAAATATTAATGATCATGAATCGGCTGAACTAATCTCTCTATTGGCTATCCTTTATAAACTTTTCCTTGAGGCATAATCGTAATGATAAAAGGATTTGGTCTCTTCACCATTGGGGATATCTTCATGGAAATCTTTTTTGTTTACAAGATCATTGACAGGCCAAATATCCCACCTTGTCACCCTATGAAAGCATTTGAAAAGTGATGGTGCCTCTTAAACTCAAGTTTTATGCAGAATTTGGATAAAAAGTCTTATGACTAATGACATGTTCAAAAAAAAAGAAAGAGAGACTCAACGGCTATCTTCATCTCAATGGCGTACCATGTGTAGAAGGAATGAGGAATATTTGGACTACATATTTTTGCATTGTCCTATGGCCTCGTCCTTATGGAACATATTGTTTCATTTGGTGGAAATATGTTGGGTGGCTCCAGGCTAGTTGCATTTAAATGGTTATTGAGTCATATTGACTTAAGCAGTTTGGAGTGCAATAAGAAGGCAAAAGGATTGTGAATTTGTGATATTTTTGCAATTTTCTGGGGCCTTTGATTGGAGCAAAACAAGAAGATTTTTGAAGAAATGTTTAAGGAGAAGGATTCTTTATGGGAGAGTATCTTATTTGTCATCTTTTTGGGTGTGGTAGATATTCCCTTCAAGGGAATTTCTTTATTTTTTTAATTCAAGTGATTGGAGGGTTGTGTGTAATTTGTAATTTGGGGGTTTGTTGCTCTTAGTTTTATTTCGTGCTTTAGTCTTTTTTGTATTTATATTTTTGGACTTCTTCTCCTCCTACCCTCTTGTACATTAATAATTTCTAAATTTGGTGCTGCATATAGTGGAGCTCATTGCAATATTTACTAAAGCTTTGTGTAAACCTCAATTAGATAATATACGTAACAAGTTGGGTTTGAATGTTATATATTTTCAGCTTGAGGGCCAGTGTAACGAGTTATTTGATTATTTTGATAGGAATAATGTTGTATTTTATGTGGTTATCCTTCATATATTAATAAACTGTGTGCATTAGCCATGAGATATTTACATGACTTCTATACATATAAATAGTAGCATACTTTTTAGTCATGAGATCGGCAACTAGTTGCATACTTCACATCACTATCCAGCTATCAGCAGAATAGAACAAAAATTAAGAGATTAGAAGCAAAAAGAAGCAAGCACTCCGCCCATCACCAACAACATAGGCATATATTCCAGTTCACTTTATAACACAACTAGTGAAGGAAGAATTAGTACCAGTACACTGTAGGTTGATGGAGAAATAATACCTTAAAGATGATAACACTTGCCACAATAGTTAAAGTGGTAAACATCACATAGTAGATAGGTGATACAACAGCTGCATTGAAAGTATCAATAGCCTGCAATTGAGACATAAAAGAAAATACTTTCAGAAGAAATACTCGGCAATCAAGGAGGAGGAGGAAGAGTAGACGTAGGAAGAATAATTTTCTTCCCATTTTTCCCAGTTTTGGTTCACAGTGTTAAAAAAAAATCCTTTAGAATACTCAAAACTGATTCAATTTGTGGGGCGGAAGTGGCCCAGGCCACCAGTGTATGAAAACCACCATCCAAAGCATGGATTATAATTTATTTCTTTACAGGGAAATGCTAGGACCACTTGAAAAAGATTGACAAAAACACAGTATGTCGAAGTCAATAAAGTTGGAGAGAAAATATGCTTAGTAAAAGCTCCATAATCCACTCAACGCATCTAAAGATTACCATACCTATGAATCTAGTAATAATCCTTCACAGATAGATTTCTAGCGACATCTTTGTGTGTTTGTCTATATTCTTCAAGCAACACGATATGGGTATTAGGCGAGATTTGAGAAATAATTTAAAGGTTAAATCATCTGGCCTTGGGGAAATGAGCAGAACAAAATGCACATGGTGGGAACTCTGATACTTGACGAGAACAATTTTGTCGATGATGAGAAGACTTTGCATTTACCAGTTAAAACTTACATCCGCTATACTTTTCTATCCTCTTGCTTTTGGAATCCAACTAGCAAGAATATCACACTTTAATTACTGAGTCACTTAAACTTTTGACATTCTTATTTACGCTCGCCGGGCCATTAGATCAAATCAGTTGTTTGAATTTTATTGTTGTTTAAATGTATACAACAAAAACCTGAAACTACAGTACATTAAAAAGAATAGCGAAGAAAGACTGAACAAGCTACAACAAGTTACAACAATCAACCACTTAAGTTTCAAGTAATGATATGAATATAGTCCAACATACTAATATCCATAGTTGTTCAAAAAGCTATGAGAATATGATAGAATCACCTTGTTTAAATAGTTTATTTGAGTAAGTACACAAGTAATCACAACTATTGCAAAGATCCATGTCTGAGGATACAGCAGCTGATTAATTCCAGAGAATGTCAACTTGAGTGCCATCCCAAGTGCTCTGACACTCATAACCTATTAAAGTCCACAACACAACAGTCAGAAATGAGAAAACAGTATGAATCAAGGAAATAACAGAAACTATTTGTTATACATGTAACATGTGCAGTTATTGTAAATAAATTAATTACCAAAAAGAACACCAGATTACCTACAGAAAGCGAGCCTACAAGTGAACAAACACCAATATAAGCAATTACATGAGTCTGCCCATACTGTGGGATAAAATGGATTATGATAGTAAAAACTGCTGCTATGACCAAAGTTGCATATACGAGAAAGCCTGCCACAAGGAGAAAAATAAAATAATCATATGCTCAAATGAAATTGTGAATAAAAAGACTGAACAACGCAGAAATCTACTTTATCAGCAATATTTCATACCACTGAGAACTTCAGACTCAATGTTACTTTATTTACATAATCATATACCTGGTTCAGTGGCAAGATCCCACACTTCCTTCACAGAATTGACTTCACGTTCTTGCGGAGCATGTAGAACAATAGTTATTGAACCAACAATGCATAAGACACAACCAAGAATCCCAAAAATGTGCAGCCTTTCCCGTAACATAATATGAGCAAGCACAGCACTGCAGGAAAATTTGGAAATTAAAATTGCACTTCTTAATAGATAAAATATCAAAATTTTGTGATCATCCCTTCCTCATGCCTGATGATGATCCTGAGTGCACCAAGGGGAGTGACTAGAATAGCTGGCGCAAATGCATAAGCGGCAAAATTAGCAATCTCCCCTATGACCACTGTCACAATGCCACCATCCACATTAGAACTTATATATGCCACAAGAGTTTGGAAAGTAAAACATGCAGACTACAAGTGCAGATTTCACCTTGTGAAAGTAAAAAACACATGGCACAAAGCTGGGACAATTAATGAAGATAGTGAAAAGTCTGCAAGAAACCTTATACACAGTAGCATAGATTAGAAAAAGAAAACACAGAGCGAAAAGGTGGGGCAGGGGGAACCAGAAAGAAGAGAAAAGGAGGAGCAAGGAGAAAGGTGTTAAACACACCTTTGGATTTAGCTTGCACTATATAATAGACTCTCTTCCTACTATATATTAAAAAATGAGCGCCCAAACATCAAAAAAAGAAGGTGCACATAACCTTATCACTGACCATCTCAAATTTAGGTATAATATTCAAATGCAACAAAAATGTTAACCTTGAAGAGAAGTTGGTTGATTTGATACAGAACAATTTCCCACCATGTTGATTTGTTTATTTGCATTGTGAGATGTATAGCATGGAATAGTTGGTAAATAAGTATCTGCACAATAAAAGAGGGTAAAACAATGAGTAGAAAAAGGGAAAGTTGAAGTTTGAATTTTAGAGCACATTTGTGCAAAATGAAATCCTTCACTGCAGAAACTGAGGAGAGCAATATAAAGAGTCCACACCAATCTATAGAAAGGCAATTTTCGGATGCTATAATAACCCAGCACCAAGAAGAACTAGTAATTTATGACTTCACCAAAGAAATGCTATTGACCACTGAATGAATTTCCAAAGTTAGTTACTGGCGCACATCAAAGGACCAAAATATTAGAAATGAAAGAGTAATGAGGTTTTATATTAGAATTTCGATATTCAGAATAATGCATGTAGGATGAAGGATCACACCACTGTCTGCTTTCTCCTTCAGGAATATGAAAGAGGAGTAACTCTCAGTCTTAATTCAAAAGATTTTTGCCATCACAGCCACTCCGATCAAATTATGACTATCTGGTTGAACTAATTTAATTAGCAGTTTTCATTAGAACGAATAATTAAGAAGCTTTGTTGCTTGAAAAGGAATAAAAAATAATTAATCTCCCATTGTAGTGATATCAAAGAGGATCCTTCATTACAGCTTTCCACTAGGCTTGGTTAGGGATTGATCGGAAACGGTTTTGGGGCTGAGATTGGGGTTATTATTGGGCGGTGATCAGTTCAAGGATAGTGCTTGATTATTTTTCATAAAGAAGCAGAATAGGAGGTGGAAGATGAGGAAGAAGAAAATGACTCGCTTGACCATCACAATGGTTTGGAAAAATCACACCCAAATAATATCCAAGTTTAAATTTATTTCTGTTGAATAGGATATTATAATGCACTCATAGGCTGCTATGACTGTCATAATTCCTACAAGGGCTATGGCCCATGACTCACAGTGTTGTCGAAATCACACAATACGTATGCAAATCTATACGAATCGTATTGTGCATCGTGTGCAAATCTGTACTTCATGGTAAAAAGGGACAAAGTATGTCAACAGGGTTGACAAGATACTCTTGATAAGACTGACTTGCCCTCTCTTAGAGGAATATTGCCTCTTCCAACTAGTCAATCTCTTCTCGAACCTCACCAAGACAGCAACTCACATGAACTTAGCCTTGAATACCTTACCCAACGCTTGCCAAGTAGGATGAACAAGGAAACCAGCCTTACAGCCCCAAACCATAGCCAACCCATCTAGTTATGAGACGGGAATGTACGACTCTTAGCCAAGTTGATGACAAAGATTAAACATTTCTTCAAAGTATAACAACGTGCATCTCATGTCACAATTCCTCCTCCTTCAGTATTGTCATCTGGCAAGTAACAAGGCACAGCTGCACGGATAAACTAGCTTCCCCCTAGCTTGCCGCCTCAAAGCACCTTACCAAGCTACCTTCCTCAACTCTAGTAATCATACAGCTGACAACTGTCATTATAGAAATAAAGAGAAACAGACGGAGTAAATAAGCAC
>JAOTRH010000022.1:11546395-11577945 GCA_034768845.1 Heliamphora exappendiculata
CACTCCTATATGAAGATCGCTGGGAGCTGATATATATATATATATATATATATATATTCACTCCTATATGAAGATCGCTGGGAGCTGAACGATTATTTCGATTCTCCACATCACAATCCACCATGAAAAGGTACCTTCGATTCACATCTTTCCTCTCCTCCTCCTACTTTTCATTCTTCTTCTTCTTCCCCTTGGTGTTCTCTGAACTTCCTTCAACCCAGAGAACCACCATGATCAAGCTCTACGAGCTTCTCCAGAACAATACGTCTCACTCTTCTTTCCCCTGGAATTTCACCAGAGACCCAAATCCATGTTCATGGAAGGGAATCACATGCAGTTCTACCAACAACAACAGCAACAACTCTTCCTCCATCACCCAAATCTCTCTCCCATTCTTCTCCCTCTCTGCTTCTGATTTCCTTCCCGTTCTTTGCCAGATTGATACATTAGAGACCATCGATCTATCTAACAATCACCTGAGCTCAATCCCTAGTGGGTTCATTGCTGATTGTGGAAAGATTGGTGGGCTGAAAGGATTGAATTTCAGTAGGAACAGCTTGGTTGGTTCTTTACCAAGTTTTGATGGGTTTTTGAAGTTGGAGTTCTTGGATTTGTCTCTTAATTTTTTGGGTGGAGCCATTGATTTGCAGCTTGATGGGTTGGTTGGCCTCAAGAATCTTAACCTTGGTTACAACCAGTTCAGTGGCTCTCTTCCTACCCACCTTGGGAAATCCATGGTTTTAGAGGGACTCTGGCTTTCTGTCAACCGCTTTGGAGGTAAAATCCCTGAAGAGATTGCTAATTATTCGAATCTGATTGCGATTGATCTTAGTGTAAACAGGCTTTCTGGGTCTATTCCTGATAGATTTACAGAGCTTTCCAAGCTTGAATTGTTGATTCTGTCTGCCAATAATTTGAGTGGTGGAATCCCACAATTCCTTTCAAGTTTCCAAAATCTATCCCGATTCGCCGCGAATCAGAACTCATTTTCTGGTGTTATTCCACCTGGGGTTACAAATTATCTAAGGAATTTGGACCTTAGTTATAATCAGTTAAGTGAGTCGATTCCCGGGGACCTTTTATCCCCAACAAATTTGCAGTATGTGGATTTATCTTACAATTCAATAGAGGGGTATGTACCTGCGAATATGTCTCCGAGCTTGGTGAGATTGAGATTAGGAAACAATCTTTTGAATGGGACAATCCCATCTTCATCCTTTGGAAGCCTTTCAACTTTGACCTATTTGGAGCTGGACAGCAATGGCTTGACTGGATCAATACCTGCTGAATTGGGTTCCTGTAAGAGTTTAGCACTTTTGAATCTTGCTAAGAACAAGTTCACAGGCTTTTTACCGGCAGAGTTGGGTAATCTCAGTAATCTTCAGGAACTGAAGCTTCAAAACAACAATTTGGTTGGGGAAATCCCAGTTCAAATTACCCAATTACAAGGATTGCGGAAACTGAATATCAGCTGGAATTCGCTGAACGGTTCGATACCTTCTTCCATCTCAAGGTTGCAGAACCTCACGAACTTGGACTTGCGAGGCAACAATCTCAGTGGTTCAATACCTGATTCTATTAGTAACTTGAGTTCACTTTTTGAACTCCAACTCGGGAAGAACGAACTCAGCGGGAAGATTCTGTCAATGCCACCGAATTTGCAGATAGCTCTAAATTTAAGCAGCAATTTATTTGAAGGACCTATACCGGAAATCCTGTCAAGATTGACTGGATTGGAAGTTTTGGACCTGTCCAACAACAGATTTTCAGGGGGGATTCCAGACTATCTGGCTAAAATGGAAAGCTTGACACAATTGGTGCTTTCCAACAATCTGCTCTCTGGAGTGATTCCTGAGTTTCCTCCGTACGTTTTGATTGATGTAACCGGGAACAAGGATCTCATAAACACGACAAAATCGAACCCTCCATCGACATATAAAAAAAAAAGCAAGACGACCACTGTCGGAGTTATTGTTGGCATTGCTGTTGCTGCCAGTGCCCTGGTTGTTCTCGTAGTAACAATAGTTGCTGTGTCGATTTCCAGACGGTTTTGCAGGATTAACGATGAGCAGATACGATCTGAGGAAGACTTTTCTCAACCCCAGGTCATCCAGGGTAATCTGTTAACTGCAAATGACATTCACAGATCTAATATTGACTTCCCCAAGGCAATGGAAGTAGTGACTGACCCAACAAACGTTGTTTTGAAGACTCGGTTCTCGACGTACTACACAGCCATCATGCCTTCTGGTATAAGCTATTTTGTCAAGAAGCTTAACTGGAGTGACAAAATATTCCAATTGGGTAACCGGGAGAAGTTCGGCAAAGAGCTTGAAGCTCTGGGGAAGTTGAACAATTCGAATGTCATGACTCCTCTGGCCTATGTCTTGACTCTTGATAGTGCTTACATCTTCTATGAGTTTGCAGAAAAGGGTACCCTTTTTGATGTACTTCACAGGGGCTTGGGAGAAGCTTTGGACTGGGCAAGTCGGTACAGTATAGCAATCGGAGTAGCTCAGGGTTTGGCATTTCTATACAAGTGCGCTTCTGATCCGGTCCTTCTCCTCGACCTATCGAGCAAAAGCATTCTGCTGAAAACCCTGAAGGAGCCTCAGGTTGGAGATATTGAGCTCTGCAAGGTCATTGATCCTACGAAGAGCACCAGCAGCCTTTCTGCAGTTGCCGGCTCTGTTGGCTATATTCCTCCAGGTGATGCACTCAATAACCTTGCCGGCTCTATTGCATATGATGTTATAACCTTTGAATCATAAAATGCTAATTTGTTTCACATCAGCACTGTTAAAAGTATCCGCTCTTTCCTGGATAGTTTCCTATGATGCTATCACCCTTGAATCATAAAATGCTAATTTGTTTCAGATCAGTACTATTAACAGCATCTGCTCTCTCTGGGAGTGTTAGTTTCATATCAATTTTTGAGTTTGAACTCGAAAATGTTTCATACATTAGAATTTTAACACAACAATGTGTTATAACAAAACAGAGAAAATATTATATGATAAATTTGATCCAAATTATAATATTGCTTTTAGTCATTATCTTTGTTGTATTTCATGTGTTAGGTAGTGATTCGAATGTTTTTCACGAATTAACATTGTTTAGTGATTTGTTTTTGTACGGTATTGGCATTTTAATAAATAAACATTTAGTTTTGTAATCTATTTTGTGATCTATTTTAAAATATGTTAAAATATATTATGATACTCGATAGGGTATGACACGATTCAAAAAAAAAAAAAAACGATACTGTCTCTCGATTTGATATCACTGCCCCAAAGCTTCTAATGTCTTTGCTTCCTTGGATTTTCAGAATATGCCTACACAATGAGGGTGACAATGGCAGGGAACGTTTATAGCTTTGGGGTCATTCTGCTGGAATTGCTGACAGGAAAACCTGCAGTTAGCGAGGGAACTGAGTTAGCCAAGTGGGCGTTGAGCAATTCAATGAAGCAAAAAGATAGATTGGATCACATTCTTGATTTCAGTATAAGCAGAACATCACCTGCAGTTAAAGACCAGATGCTTGCAGTTTTGGAGGTCGCTCTAGCTTGCGTTAGTGTCTCACCGGCACAAAGGCCCAAGATTAGGAGCATTCTCCAAATGCTCCTCAATGCAAGATATACCTAGACTTGTGGGATAAGAAAATCATCAGAATGAAATCTGAGTTTTGGTTACATACTATTATATATTATGTTAGATATAGAATGAAAGCATCGTTTCCATGCAAGATAGAAAGGGAACTGGTTTTAGAATTCAACCTGCATGCAAGGTATAATTATTTTCCATTTCCATGTATAATATATATGTATGTATGTAACCAGATTTTGGATGTATAAATACGGTGCTGGAATTGACCAATTGCTCCCGTGTATTATTTGATCATGTTTTAGCTTCTGCGTCAAGCGGATCAGAATTTGAATTCCTGTTTCGACAAAGTTTTGTCTGTAATTACATGAAACATATTTGTTTGACTTTGCTTCCAGGGTGTTCTAACTTAGTTCTGTCCCCATCCTGGTTCGTCTTTTGTAATTTATGCACTATGGAAATGAAAATCCTGGCTACTGTGTCACGATTGAAACTTTATTTCTTGCTAAGTTCACAAGTTAGAGATAAACGGACTCAATCTGCGAAACTATGCGGAAGGTTAAAGTTTAAATCATTGCATCCCATGATTCCGAATGATTCTATCATAAAGGCCAACTATAGATAATATCTTTTTTCCTACACAAATTACAACTTTCATTGTATTATTCTTTTCACATAGCAACTCTTCTCAAAATTTCACTAATGGGTGTTGAATTAATACTTTGTCAACAGGAGAAAAAAAAATTAAGAATCCACTTTCTTCTATAACATAACTTAAGTTGAAGTTTAACATTGATTTGAGTCGAAGGAAACAAATACGGAATAACCAGCAACAAAACAAGTAACAATTCACAGTAGCAATTCAGTATTCATGAGCATATCAATCCTCAGCAACTAATGACATTGAACACTTGAAAAGGATATGATGACATTGACTGCTTTGAGTAGATGTAATAATTTAAGTACAGCCTGAATTGACATAGAGTCCGTTTCGTAATTTGATTTTAAATTTATTTTTTAATTTAAAGTTATTTTAAATTAAAAAATTTAAAATTTTATTTTGTTAGAAAAGTAATAACTTTTAAACTATTAAAAAAATTAAATAAATTCAATGTAAAATTTTATGATTGCCCTTCAACTCACATGAGCTCAGTATAATTGTTTAGTTAAATTTTGTGTAATTTTATATGTAAAAAAATAAAATTAAAAATTATTATGTAAAAAGTCAAAAAGTTTAAAAATAAATATATTAAAAATTGAGGGTTAAAAAATAAAATTTTTTAACTTTTTAAATTTTAAGTCAAAAATTTAAATTTAAATTTTAAACTGATTTAAAATCAATAGCAAACAAAAACTAAATAAAAGCTAATGAAATGGGAAACAATCAACTCCCTTTCTCCACAAGCTTACTCCGCCAAGATCGAGGATGATATTTATACCTATTAAAGACAAAAATTGTAATGTGTTTAAATAAAAGTGGAGCGTGAAAATTAATTTTTATTCTTATATTGTGATGCTATGACTTTGTGGTATTTTGCAAAATAACTCATACTTTTTGGATCATAATTTCTCAATCCACTGAATCTTTAGCCTTCTTCTTTCTTTTTGGGGGCTTAATATTTGCTTTCGCCTTGACCTCGAAGCTTGTTCTTTTTTTTACTTAAAAATAAGGTTTACTTTTAGACTTTAACCTCGTGATTAAATTGTGACTCATTTTTTAGGCGAATTAAACGATTGTCAGTCTAAAACTCCCAAAATAATAAAGGCTCCCAAATTTATTAAGTCATTTATAATATATATTATTATATAGAAGCTTTAAAATAAATTTTATTAACAAAAATTAAAAATATATATATTATTTATTAGACCTACAAATAAAATCGGTTAGACATCATTTAATCAAGTTTTAAAAATTTTATAGACTAAAATATTAAAACAGAAAAGATAATGTAAAACAAACTCTTGATAAAAATAATTTGGCACTTAGGACCCCCTTGTTTGGATTTAAAATATTTTCTTACAAAAAAATGGTTTTCATAGAAATTATTTTTTGAACAGCGATTTATTTTTTGTGTTTTGGTTGTGATATGAAATATTTTTCAGAAAGTATTTTTTGTTGTTTGGTTTTTATAAAAAAATTATTAATATTTCATAACTCATAATTCCTAACAGTTAATAATTGGACAATCTTACTGTCACTATCTTATCCCAGCGTCCCTATCTTATTAAGCAAGACAATATATAAAAAATAAAATTACTAAAAAAATAATTAGATCATTACTTAGAATGCAAAATTTCTGGGATGCTGGAACCCCAGATCTAGATCCCAGGACCCCTAGGATCCCCGCGACCTTAATTAGATCCTTGGATTTCTAGACCCCAGAATTCCGAACCCTCGGAACCATGGACACCCGGGACCCCTAGGACAACGGGACCTCAAACCCTGGGACCACAAATGCCCGAGATCCCGGTGTTAGGGTTGGTATATTGAAAATCATATTTTTAGTATTTAATTTTATTTTAATAAAATTAATTTTTTATTTTATGAGAATCTTTATGAGTAATGTATGTGTATCATTTCTTTAATATTATGCATAGATGTCCAATATTCTGTATAGTATTTAATATGGTATGTAGAGTACGGTTTGCATAAAGAAAATTAAATTTTAAGTTCTTGTAGAATATAAATTTTATGCTCATAATTTAGATGAAAATGGACATACCATCGGTACGACTGTAGTACAGAATTTTAGTAAGCTTATCTTGATTACGGGGAACAGATAAAAGTATCATATATTGTTTCGACTATCTGTGCTAGTACACTTTTAATACTATACATAATAAGCACTATTCATAATAAGCACTTAGTGTTAATTCACACCCCAAGATTATTATGAATAGTGCTTATCCTCTTAATCATGAAATAATTATTGATTTGCATATATATAATATTCGTTCTTTTGATTCATTAGAGGGTGTGATCTTATATGCGTCTATATTCCCGATAAGTTAGATAATTGTATTATTTATATGAAAATTATTAATTATTGACGAAATTCACGTTTCGAAAGATCGGGATTGGCGATACCCCCTTAAGGAAGCTGATAAATTTTGATCAGGTCAAACCCTACAGGTAGATTTGATTATCCGGCGGTTAAATAAATTAAGTAGAAGGACTTAAATAATATCAAGATACCAATTAAATTAAATTACCATTAATTAAATTTAATTGGCGGGTATCAAGAATCTTAATATGGGAAGAAATGGTAAGTATTTAATAACATGAGCTCAATGGTATATGGTCTTGAGATTATAAGTCAGAGTGCAATTATAGTTCTTTAGTGGTGTGAACTATAATTTAGTGTTTTATGAAAATTAAAAAAATCGCTGCTAATTTTTCATAATTGCAAATACCGCTATGAAGTTTGCTTAATTGCGAAAATCGTTGATACGTGTCTATGTTCTACTAGAAGTCTTAGTCATAATTACTCTCTAGGTCCCTGCTGTAACCTTATAAATATGAGGGTAAGCTGAACCAATTTTATAACTTGTCTTCTAAGATTAAAACTGTCATGATTCTGTAGGTACGAGTTCTCGAAGGATTATATCCCACACTATATCTGGAAATCGTATAAGAAATATATAATAGAAGATCTGATAGAAGTTTCAACTCGAATTCAAATCGTTGTTGAAGATTTGACCGGTAAAAAGGTATTCTTCTAAATTAATTTCGGATGCACCGATTTTATTTTGATCGTTCGTCATCAAAAATTTTATCTGGAGCCTGTTTTGGCGTTTGCCTGTCTAATTAATTTTTTTCGTTAATCGTTTGCAAAAATAAAAATCTTGGCAGTCTTGCCTCCAACACTCAGACCTACGGGACTACAAACACCTAGGACCCCGAATTCTAGGGACCACAAACAACTGAGACCCCGAACTCTTAAAACCTTGGACTCCTAAGACCTCCAGGACCTTCAGGACCCTCGTACCCATTGGATCACGAACACTCGGGACCCTAGATCCTCAGGTACTGGGGGTCCCAGACCCTTGGGACCCTAGAGCCCCGGGACCTCGGATCCCAAATTCCTGGGACGCTTGACAGCTAAACCCCCGAGACCCTGAACCCCAAGACCTAAAACCCCTGAGACACCGAAGGTGAAAGCCCCGAACTCTAGGACCCCGGGACCCTCAAAACCCCCAAAATTTGGGACCTCGAGATCCTCAATACCTTGAAACCCCAAACCCCAAATTCCTAGGACTCCAAACTCTTGGACCTCTAGACCCTTTGACCCCCAAACCTTCGAGACCCCAGAGCCCTTGGGCCCTCGGACTCCTGAGACCTCAGGCCTCTAGGAAGTCGAACCTCTCGACTCTCGATTCTCTGAATTCAAAATTGGTGGTGCTGGTAGTAGAATAGTCGTGTTGGGGTGGTGCGATGTTAATAATGAAAATTGTTTTCCGCCTTAGAAAAGTAAAAAATATTTTCCACTAAAATCAAATTATTTTTTATTAACTTGAAAATTATTTTCGTTAACTTTTAATTTTTATCGTAACAAATACAAATATATATATATATATATATATATATATAATATTTTTTTAAAAATACTTTTCGTTGAAACAAACGGAGTCTCCAAGTAAAAGCATAACAGATCTTTCAAGAATCTTTTAGAATTAATTTGTTTTCATATATAGTAATAGTACAATTTCTTCAACTGAGAATAGGTTCAAACAAATTTAAATATAAAAAGATATTTTTAATTTTTTATTTAATTTTAAAAAATTAAAAATACTAAGTGATGATAGTCTAGAAACAATTGTCTTTGATTTTGAATGTTTTTTTTGAAACATGATATCTTTAGTGAAATTAATTAATTATAATTAATTTTAGAATTAAAATTTTAAAAGAAGTTATACTAATTGAAGAAGAAAAAAGACACTAATTAATGTACTAAATTATATTAAAAAATTAAATTCTTTCTAAAAATTATACATTACTTATAGAATATTGTTAACAATTTCAAGTTAACAATATGTTTGAAAAAAATATGTTAAAAAACATGATTATGTAAATATAATCAAGATTTTTGCATTTGAAAAGAAAAAAATATATAATATAATAAAAATAAATATTAAATATAAAAAACTTTTATTTAATATCTTGCTTAAGCTCCCAAAATCATTAAGCCGTCCTTTCTCACAGCTCAAATATTTATTACTACGTTTAATTTTTTTCATTTTGTAAACCAAAAACTTATGCTCAAAACAAATTATAAGATAACAAGCAAATATTTGCTAACAAATAAATAAACGTCTATAAAAAGATTATTGAAAAAGAACAAATTTTGATTAGATTTTAGAAATTATATAAAGTAAATATGATGAGATTTGATATTTTTTTATATATACCTATATGTACATAATTTTATTGATATAGGAAAATTTGCAGAATAACCATATCAAAGCTCACAACAAATTTAATAAGATAGATTAATATTGGCGAGAAAGCTCTATCTATACAAAAGGAGACTCAGGCCACAAACTATACCAAGACATCCCTATTTAGGCTCACTTGCTTCTTTATTTATAAGCAATTCAATAAGCTGCATTTGTTTGGACTATCAATAAACTAATAAACTAATAAACTAATAAACTAATAAATCAATAAACTAAGTGTGAACAAACTTATTTGGCATCCTTTTTGCTTAAGACCTAAACTTCACTCTTAGCTCTAAAGCCCCGACTCCAATCTCAACCCAAAAGACCAATATATCCTTAATCTCCTCACTCATTGCTCAGCCCAACACCAATCACCGAAACAAAGACATTTATATAAATTTAGTCACTAACAATAAATAAGTTAATAAGTCAATTTTATTCCAAACAAGCATGCAGAGTAATTAAGTCAAAACAAGTCAATTATCCCAAACAGAATTTATTTATTTTATTTTTGCGTATTTCTTAATAAGTAAATAGACAAATAAATAAATATTCCAAATGGGGCAAGGTTCCTATATACAGTTAAATAACTTCTTTTACGAATTATTTCAATTCCTCTCCACTAGATGAATAGTAAATTTAGGGATACATAAATCAATCACAGAATTGGCCCAAAAAAGTAAATGGTCAAATTTTTCAAAGGATAAATTACAATTAAACTCTTTGTATTCTTATCATATATTACTATTTACTCTTTATTCTTAAAAATCGCATTACACTTTCTTACTTTATAAAAATTATTCACACTTTAATCCATTTATTAGTCATATGTTAGTTGACTTAATAGAAAAACATGATGTAAGCAAAATTTTTTTTATAAAATACCAACTTTGCATGTTTCAATTCCATTCCAATAGCCAATTCCATTCCAACAGAGGTATACAAAGAAAACCTGCTAACAACAAAGTAGACGAGTCTGGCTTTGCTTGGATGGCAGTTTTAGTAAATCCCAACTTATCAGTGTGCCAAAGTTCATCTCCAAAGAAACTGCTGGTGTAGATTAACTGGTCTCCGACCTTGAGTCCTGCTTTTGCAGCAAGAATCAACACCAGCAAGATCCACGAACAACGAATTTAGAGAGAATTAGTCATTAACCAAAAAAACCCAAATTCTATTTTATCCAAAATCATGAAATGAATGTGAATTGAAAGATGAAAGCAAGACATTCACAGTAATGACAACTCCACCAATCTTCTTCCCCAGCCTTATCTTCACTCCCAGAACGTTCAATTCTTCTTAAAACCTAATCTTCCTCTATTCTCCAACCCAATTTCTTTAACCCAACTCCCTGAACCTCAATTCCATTAATTTGTCGAGCTTCACTCTAATCTTGCTCTTCTGGGTTTCCTGCCACCGCCACCACTGAGGAGAGAGAAGAGAGAAGAGAGGTTGCCGTTGTCGCCTTCTTAAAAATCACACAACTTGATTTCTAGAGGAATCACACGAAAATTTGCAGAAATGGTGGAAGATCTAGAGGAATTGCTCCTTCAAATGGGGATTTGGGTGGGATTACATAAAAATTGGGTGGGTTTACAGAGACGAGGAGGTTTGGGGGAGTTGGGGATTTGGGTGGGTTTATAGAAAGGAATCGGGTGATGAGGAATTGCAACCCCTTTTTGGATCGAATTCGCCGTCCTCTCCAATCAAGCGATAATGAACTCAACTCTCGTCGGATGCCGGAATTGCAACCGCCTACAACACCTACCGGCGCTCATCTTACGTTCTCTCGCACTCCCTGACTTCCTTGCCGGTGTTGGTTTTCTTTTCTTTCTCTTTTGCCATCATAACCTTCTGGGCGGTTGGACTCGCCATCATAACCTTTGTCGCCTTCCTCTCCGGCGTCATCCCTCACGTCTTGCTCGGTTACACCATCGTCGTCGCCATTCTCGCTTACTTCCACCGTGGGGTAATGAAACAAACATAGTTGGGATTTGAGTGGATTAATTCTTCGTTAATTAGAACTAGGTTTGACCTCGGCGGCGGCGATGGCGACACCTTCGCGACGGATCAAAGCACCCCTCACCACCACCGCATAAACATTAGGGTTTTTAGGGAAGATGAAGAGAAGTTTGGAGAAGAAGATGAAAAATGGTATTTTTGACCTTTTATTTTCGCTGTTAACGGGGTTAATGGCCAGGGATGTAGTTTGATTTTTAAAAATAAAGAGTAGACAGTAATATGTAATAAGAACGAGTATAAGTGTAATTTATTATTTTTTAAAATGTATTGATAGCTAATTTTTGAAATTTTTTTATTATTTTTACTCTCATTTTAACTTTGATTGGGAGTTTTGTTTTTTTTGATTTTTTAGTTAAAAATATCAAAAAATTAAAATTATTTGTTTGAAAAAAAATAGAAAAGTTAAAAAGTTAAAAAATTAAATCAAAATATAAAATTTTAAAATATTTTATTTAAATTCTTACCGTTTTTAAAATATAATAATATTTTTTATTTATAATTTATTTACTACCATTATCAATTAAATATAATTATTAATATAAAAAATATAAAAAAATAAAATTGTTCACTTTAAACAAAAAGTTAAAAAGTTAGTTTTTTACCTAATTAACCAATTTTAAAAAGATTAATTTAAAAATTAAATTATTAAATAATTTATTTTAAATTCAATTTAATTTTTAGCTAAAATTATAAAAAATTAAAAAAATTAATTTTTAAGCTAATTATCGATTGAACCCTTTATATGATCCATTTCAGTGTACTTAAAGGTATTTGGAAAAAATCCAAACAACAGAAATTTTTTACCACGCAAATTCACCGCAGATAAAAAAAAACTATAATTTGGTTGAAATTAATATTTTTTTATTTTTTAATCAATTTCTTTTTTATCCTTTGCCTAGATTAGTTAAGTGTAAGAAAGATAAGTAGCATGTCTCCTGTCCCGCTTGGGACAAGATCAGTAAATATGGCTCATTTATGGGTCTATAGGCTCACTCTGATTATTAAATTTGTTCATTTTATTATTCACATTGTCAAAATTATTTATGTAAAAATTAAATTAATTAAATATTATTAAAAGCTTAGACAAATTACATAATTTTAAAAATGAAAAGGTACAATCTATCCACCATTTATTTTAAAAAAAAAATAAATACAATTTATTTAGGTATTCAGCTGCTGCTTTCTTAAGACAATTTTTGTTCGGTATTTCTAAAAAATTATTTTTTTATAAGCAAAATATAAATTTTGGCATTTCTAAAAAATTTATTATTTTATTTTATTTTATATTTTTAAAAAAATTATACATATCACAAATACAAGCTTTTTATAAATAAAACGACTACAATATCCTGAACAAAAAAGTTCACTCTATTAACAATAATAAAAAAAAAATCGTGCAAATATTTTAAATTCAAGAACTTAAAAATGAAAGCAAAAGCATATTAAAATTTTAATAAGAAATAAAAAATTATAATAAATAAATTATTTTAAATAATTTATTTATTTATTTTTAAAAAAGGCCGAACTTTTTCAAAGGGTATCACAAACAAAGGCTCAATGAAATAGAGAGAGAAAAAAACTATTCAACCGGAACGTATGTGGCCGAAGTGGATGAGGTAATAGCAAATAGCAATACAGACAAACATCAACGCTTTCGTCGACCAATGGTAGACATGTTCAAAGCTGACGTCGTGGCCGCTCAGGTGCTCATCAATCCTCGTCCTCTCCTACCCACCGTCGCCACCAGCGCCGCCACTACCACGGCCTCATCTCTTTCACCCATTCGAGTCAATCAAAGGAGCAAAACAAACGCCACGCGGTTATGGAAACTCAGAGCCCTAATTGCTGATTCTTCATCTTCTGGGTCCCTGAATCAAACAGTTGGTGGGCAATTGATACTACCCGGCAACTTCAACTCTAGTAACATCAGAGAACCCACTGAAAGCGAAAGGAAGAAGAAGATGAAGAGGGTGTTCTTTTTGGACGTTAATCCTCTCTGTTATAATGGAAGCACCCCCAGCTTACAATCATTTGCTCATTGGATTTCTCTTTTCTTCTCTCAAGTCAGCCTCGCAGACCCTGTCATCGCTGTAAGCTCTCTATCGTGATCAGTCTGTAGGGCTTCTGGTTCTTCAAAATTTGTGCACTGTAGTTGGAAATTGGTTGAAATGGGGTATCCAGTTTTGTGGATGGGAGAGATGGGAGAGGACGTATCCAAGGATGGGTTCAACCCATATTACACATGCGCCGCCGGAGCCGGTCTAAGTCGTCGGTGTATCCGAGTAGCTTATATTTTTAAAAAAAAAATTATTTAGATTTTTATTTAAATAAAATATTTGAAATTCAATTTTGAAATTTGGTTACTAGCCATTCACCCAATCCAACGGTCATTTTCCACAATAAGGCGCTCCGCGAGCGCTTCAAAGGCTATAAATTCCAACCTTTCTGCACTATTTTGGCATCTAATTCAATTCCTTCTTCCATTGAATTCTTATTGTGTAAATTTAAGAATTCGGGAGTACAAAATACTAAGTCGGTTTGCTGTATCAAAAGATTGGAGTGCTTTTTCTTTGGGTGTAATCATTGTATTTTGGGGGATAGACGCCGCACCGGTGTGGGGGATTAATCTACCTTAAGGAGATAGTGATCAACATTAGCCTCGATCTTCGGCATTACTTCGATTTTGCGTCTGTTTGTAAGAATTTAATTTCAATTTTTTCTTTTACGGTTTCTATTTTTCTCGTGTTTGTACGGTACAATTTCAGAATTTTTGTTTACCAGAAAGACCAGAAAATGCAAAGAAAATCATTGTTCATTGTTTAATTTCCATTGAAAGTAAATTTTTGTGTACAACTCTTTTGTTTCGTGTACAACTCTTTTAAGTTTACAAACTTGGCTTTTAGTTTCTTGCAAAATATGCCGATGAAAGTTAAATTTGCCAAAAGTTTTAGTCAAATAATTTACTTTTGTTTCAAATGTTTAGGAGCAATTTAGATAAATACAATAAGTTTTTTGCAACTTTATTGTTTAGCAAACTAAAATTTTAAAATCTTCTATCATTTTCTTGTAAAATTTTTATCATAATCAAATGGATGTTGAGATTTTCTTTCTTTCACTTTGCTTTCTACCATTTTCATTTTTCATTTGTTTTTTCCCAATCAAACAGACCCTTACATGAAAAGAAATTGGAAGAAAAATAATAAATCTTCGTCCAAACAATGGCTTAACAATTATGTGGCTAATCATTGCAATGGATTAAAAAAGATTATACTAATGATTAACTAACATACACGTTAAGAAATGCTTGAAATACCAAAACAATGGATTTATGAAATCCTTGTTGTTGATGATATATATATATCCAAGTTATACTGCACATGATCATCTTAGGCTATTAGATTAATCATCTGGTGTACATATAAGGAGTTTTTAAAACATGGGAATTCCACTAACATTGTGGTTATTATATTCAAGGCTATAAGTTTGTATGAACTTTACGCACTTACAAAATAGATATAAAGGCCTCGTTTGGTAACCCAACTTAAAGCTGTGTGTGTGTGTGTTTTTTGAACTGGAATATTTGGTTGCAGGTTATTGATGGGGAAGGAGGTAATCAGTACCGGAGACAAGTATTACCTTCATATAAGGCACATAGGAGAAAAATTTCAAGATATTACTCGGTGTCACATACATTTGCAAAAGGTCCAGTTTGGAGGTCACACCAAGTTGTCATTGATGTGCTCAAGAAATTACATGTGCCGGTGAGTGCACGTTCTTATTACATTTTATGATGCATCTTATGGATTATGGATAGCCCTGATCCTCATATTGGCATCTGAAGTTTCAGGATGTTTGAACTGTTGATTTGGCACAGCATGTCTTTATTAACTCGAACAATGACTTTTCCTAGTTGAATAAGTTTGATTTTGAGAAATTGCTAACTTAAAAACATCTCATGGTAGTGGAGAAAGGGAGACATTTATACACTGATAAGAATCCAATATCCAAAGTTTTAATTTTTCTTTCCATTATTTTGAACACATATTGGCAATAGGTGGAGTTTAAACAATTTCGGAGTGCTTTTTCATTTACATGGATTATATAAAAGTAGTTCCAACATAAATCTAGTGATGTGTAATGAGTAAAGGGTACATAATTCTTATTATATCTATATCTATTGACTCTATACTATTATAATAAGGAAGAGTGGGGGTCACACAATTTTTTGGTGAAGTCTCTCAGTAGAAAAAGGGTAAACATGTAAAATTACTCATGAAACGACAAATAAACACGTAAATTCAATTCACACTCTTCAGGTAACAAACTTCTTCGCATTCCGAATTGATTCTTTAACTGTTTGAAGAATAGCTTCAATTAATCTTCTCTGGTTTGAGGGGAAAAGAAAGAGTTACTGATGTATTTGCATGTATATATAGTATCACACGCATTGGTGTGCTCAGAAGCTAGTTTTGAACAAAGGAACTATCTTATTGTGTCAATTCAAAGTAATTCATGCTTATAGGATATAACTTTTGAAGTGACATTTATATAGGTGTCAAAAATCTAACCATTGAAATGAAACAATCTTAGTCTTTCATTTTGTTCTCTCTTTTCTCTCATGTTCTTTTTGTTTATCTATTTTTACCACCATAAATTAGCAAATTAACAAAGTCAAAATTTTAATTGAGTGTGGCAAAATTAACTAATTAATTAATTGTTGAATTATTGATATTATTTTATATTTTACTTTTAAATTACTTAAATTAGATGATTGAGTGCCTTTAAGTACGAGAATAACTAGTAAATAATGAAATAGCTCACACTTTTCAAGAGTGGTTTCTCTCCTCTTAACAAATTTTGAAAATAGCAGTTGAGACTAATTTAAGTTTAGATCCTACAGTCGGAAACTCACTTTTTTAAAAATATGTTCTCTTTCCTCTTAACACATTTTAAAAAGAGCGACGGAGATCAATTTAAGGTTAGATCGTACCGTCAAAAACTCACCTTTTGAAATTAATACTAAAGATGACTCCCCATAAAAAATTAGGGTTGAGATAATTTTACTAATATTAACTCCCATCTATTCCCCCTCCCTCTCACTCTCTCTCTCGCTTGACAAACTCATTTCACATTCCAAATATTCGGTACACTTAATATGATTGACTTAATTTTAGAATTTAAATACGTGACTTAATACCACATGTTCGATATTGTAAGCAATTTGGTGATTCAATATTTCACAGAAAACCTAATTTGGTATTCTCTAGCATAACCCTTAACCAACAGAGACACAAACACGCACAAACACAAACAGCATATATTTGTGGAAAAGACAAGAAATCAGATATAATTGAATGGGTTGAGCCATCACTAGTGTGGATATAAATTTGCGACTCACATTGCTGCCTCTATATGATGTACCTGTCTACTATTCTATGTAATGTATCAAGGAAGTCTTTCCCCCTCTCTAGCCATGAAATGATTTTAGACATCCTTGTCTAGTGCAAATCTAGCAAGTTGGCCACAACTCCAGAAACTGAGCGCATTATTGGTCTTTGTTATTCGTCCATCTATTAATTTTTTGGTCAATAAGTGACGCTTCCGGCTTCTCAACGTTCCACAAGCATCTGGAATGTTTTGTTCAGTCATCTCTTACTGTCAACTTATTGGAAGAACAAAACTAAATATTCTGAATTGTTGATGACTTCTGATTTTTTAGTTTTATAAATTTCCGTTTCACTAGGTTCTATAGTGAGAATGAAAAACGATGCAGGTTGTAAAAATTGAAGGTCATGAAGCAGATGATGTCGTGGCTACACTTGTTGATGAAGTTTTACAAAGAGGATACCGAGTGGTCATTGCCTCTCCTGATAAAGATTTCAAGCAACTGATCTCTGAGGATGTCCAAATCGTTATGCCCATGCTTGAGTTTGACCGTTGGTCATTTTACACACTAAAGCACTATATAGCACAGTACAACTGTGATCCATCCTCCGATTTGAGTCTTAGTAAGTATGGGACGGTCGTTTCTATTTCCTTTTCGTAATTATGTGATGGTCGTTTCTATTTCCTTTTCGTAATCAACTATATCATTTCTGAACTTTAACACGTGGTATATGGATTTCGTTGGTGACTAGCTATATTCATATTTCACTACTGAGCTATCTAGTTTTTTTTTTTTTAATTATCTCCCCACCCCCCATCTCCATCATAAATGAATAAAGATTTTATAATGGATCGCCAAGGGGTGCACCCCATATACAAAAAGACCTATCTCAGCCACACATCATAACTCTTCAAATGTCTCTACAAAATTGAAAAATTGTTTTAGGGTTGGCTCTTCAGCACCAAATAACCAACTATAGGTAAATAAGATATCCTTCAACTTCAAAATAGGCTCCTCTTTGCTCTATGAAAAATTCTTCTATTGCGTTCATCACACACTAACCACATCAAAGCAAAGGCATCAACACGACGCCTGATGGAGACCGAGGAGTTGGGTGCGCACTTATTATAGGTGAAGGAGGATCTCATGATTTTCAAGCAATTTTAGTTAATTAGGATTTTGATTTTGTTTTCCTTATTGGTTGAATTCCAAATTTTTCTATTTCCTTATTGGGTAGGAATATAACTTTATATATGCGATTGTATACATGAAGAGACCCATGATTTGCATATTGAATTTTGAGTGTTTTTCTTTCTCTCTGCAGAATTTCTTCCCTTCATTTCTTATTTTCTACTTATCTCTTTTTTCTCTTTTCTCTGTTTCCCTTCTCTGGTTCTACACCAACGGCTTACTTCTCTTCCCCACACGGCCTCCCTTCGAAGAGAAAAGGAGAACTCCCGCTTTCCATGGGTACACCCACTTCTAATCAAACATAAAATGGATCAAGGACCATAATTCTCGCACCACCTCGCAATAAGGAGTTGACTCACATATTCCCATAATGCTTTGCACAAACAACACCAATCGACATGACATGGATTTGCTTCCCAATCACATTATCAATGGTCAAAATCTTTACATGAACTTTCATCCCCCCCCAAAAAAAAAATCTTAGTAGGAGCCATAGATCCCCAAACTCATTTCCAAGGAAAAAGAACATTCATTTGGCCTACCAACACTTCATAGTATGACTTAAACAATAGAAAGCTTATGAACCCCCAAGCCTCTTTCTTTTATTGAATAGCTAATGGTATCCCAATCTGTGAAATGATATTTGAAACCATCCCTGTTGCTCCCTAAAGAAAATCATGCGACAAATTCTCTAATGTCTTGGCAACTGAAACATGGATAGGAAACAAAGACTTAAAATTAATTCCATGAGGTGCTCTTGATTAAAAAGTTAATCTCCCACCTTTTGGAAGATATTGTTTCCTTCAACCCACAAGCCGCATTTAACATCTCTTAATAATAGAATCTTAAACTGCCTCTCTCTCCCATGAAACATTTCACATCTCCAAGCCTTATGAACATGCATATTGAACAGAAAGAAGTGTCTTATTGGTTTCTTAAATTGCCTCATTCCCATTTGGATGCCCGTGGGTTGAGCATCTTTTATGATCTATCAACACATCAATGAAACGGGTTAAGTAATTGACCATCACAGAACAGATTAACAAAAGAATGGAAACTGATGAACAAGCTATATGGTCTCTTATCTCTATCCATTTGATTTATAAATTCATACATGTAATTGACTGGGAGGTTGATACGGTGGCTTTGCCATTATTAGGTTTGAATTGGGAATGCTTATTGTATTCTTAGTTCTTTTCCCCTTTCTGGATCAAAATTGCTTGCACTTCATGCTTCTTTCAATCTGCATACATCTGCACTTGTATCTCCCTTCCCCATTCAGATCTCTTTGTACAGATAACCCAACAAAAAGCTTGTATAAGATATTTCTTTGAGCAAGACCCAATGTCTTGTGCTTCTGTATCGAATTCAAGTTGTTGGATAGGCAGCAAAGAAGTTCCGAGTGAGAAAATAACCGTTTTCTGCATATTAGTAAACCTCTATTAGGTTCATGATCTCACTGACGTTGATGTACTTTTTGCATTTCTCTTGTTTGAATGAAATCATATTTTAGGATGCATAATGGGTGATGAAGTTGATGGAGTTCCGGGCATTCAGCATGTTGTTCCTGGTTTTGGTCGAAAGACTGCACTCAAGCTCTTGAAAAAGCACGGTTCATTGGAAAACTTACTAGCAGCAGCATCAGTAAGAACTGTGGGCAGACAATATGCGCAGGATGCTCTCACGAAGTATGCTGATTTCCTGCGAAGGAATTATCAAGTTCTTTCCTTGAGGAGGTAAGGTTGTGTTCGATTGTGTTCGTTTGTGTACTGTGAAAAAAAAAATAGTATTTTTTGCCAAAATTGTTTTGAAAAAAAAAATTAAAAATATTTTCGGTAAATGTTTTTGAACTTTTTGATTTTAGTTTTTTAGAATATTTAAAAATAATAGTTATTTTTAATTTAACATAATTAATTGGCCAATACATACTATTTAAGTTGAAGATTTGGAAGCTACATAAATAAACAAACAGGCTAAAAAACTCTCTCCAAAAAATATCCAATGTCTTCCTTCACGATGTCTTACATTTTGGGAGCTGCTTTGGTAATCTTGATGTTGATGTAGCCTGTCATTCCATTTTGATAATTTATGTTATTTGATGTCTATGGACCACACAACTGAACAGGGATGTTGGCATTCATCTTCAAGAAGAGTGGTTGTCTGAGAGAGAAACCTCCAATGACTCAGTTATCTTATCCAACTTCTTGAAGCGATTGGAAGATACCCAGTAGCTCAGTCACTGAAATTGATCCCATTCTTCGAATGGTTAAGCTTCAAAATGTCTAAGAGGTTCCAACTTCTTTTCAAGTATGGATTGAAGATTAACCTCTTTTGGAAGGTACTGAGATGTCTGGGCTTCTGGCTCGATTAGGTAATACTTCTCTTACATTCATTTTTAGCTAAGATTCAGGAAAACTAGATTGCTTTTGCCCAGTTGATCTTTAAACTTGTTGAAGAACATGCTTTACTGAGGAGAGAAGAGATATCTAAAACTCTCCTATTTTCGATGTCTTCTAATAAAGACATGCATAAGCAGATTAGGACTACGATCTAGTAAACACATTCAGCAGATTGTGAAAATTTTCTGTATGTGGGACAAATTTCTTTAGTAAAAGGTCGGGAAACATCAAATGTGTAATTGGACATCTCAAGATATTAGGATCATCAGGACAAAGAAACATATCTTAACAGTATTTGAGAACCAATATGATTGAAGAATTAGTATCTGAATTGCTTTTTACTAGGAAATTCAAGCGGTAAATGGGACAAAGTTGAGGAGAACTACTCATCAGGCATACAAGACTTGCAACATTCAAAACAAGGGGAAAAAAAAGAAGAACCACTAGCCACTTGCTTGAGTGGTATGTCTGATAGACTATCACAGGAACACATGCCTGATAAAAAGACAAATGGTTACAAATGATTTACCATATCTAACACCTTTTATGCTTGTTAAGGCAAGTCTCTATGCGTGTCTCCATGTCTGAAATATGTATTCTATTTCTAGGAAATAAGTAGTCAAAGTTCTTGGAGCAAATTCAGTTGGTGCTCCAACTTTACTATTCTTGGTATACTTAGTGGGGTCTTATCATTTTTTTATTAGTAATTTGCGTAACATGTAAAGACATGTTATTTAATAATTAAGTATGAGCATTGAGTAATTACTCATTTCTAAGGCTATCGTTGTAAATTCGTAAAGTGTTTCTAAAATAGTTTCAATAACTTTTGTTTGTTTAGTTAATATGGAGGATGGTTAGTCCTAGACAACCCAAGAGGATGGTAAATTGGATTTTAAAACAATAATAATAATTTTAAAAATATTTTGAAAAATATTTTAATTTTACAAAATAAATATAGCAAAGATTTAACAACAGTGAAATTAAAGAGGTAAGAGAGAGAGAGAGAGAGAGAGAGAGAGAGAGAAAAAGTAAACAAGACACCAAGGTTTATAGTAGTTCGGTTTCTTTTAAGTCTACGTTCACTTCTTAAGACTTCCCTTGAGAATTTGCACTAATACTAAATGCTTCACAGACGCATTTAAAAGCTTTTACAGCTTGAAGAAGTTTCTACAAATGCTCCATATTTTTGTAAACTTTCTTCAGCTTTTCTTTAAGAAGTTAATTCACCCTCTTAAAAGATTACAATGGTGATTCACCCTTTTACAATAAATGAGAATGAATTAGAGATTCACAAATAATTATTCCTTACAATGATTTGCTAACAAATGATTAAGGAAGTGTGGGTATTTGGCTAGAGGAGTAAATATAACAGTAAATGCTTTATAGAAGAATAAAAGTTTTCAATGCAATCAATAGAACAGTAATCTAAAAGTTTGAAATTTTGAAATTTACTCTTTATATAGCCCACTGAAGTAATTGACCGTTGGTGGTTGGTGGAAGCAATTAATGTTCCTAAAAATATTATTGTTTGAACCGGCGCCCTTTTTGAACTTGTCACCGGTGTCGATACAAAACTCTTTGGTGTTGACACAAATTGGTTTTGGCATTGGTTCTTGATTAAAAGTGTTGACTCACTGTATCGTTAGTGTCGATCAAATTTTTGCATTTTTCTCACCCACACTGAGGTGTCGACTCATTGTACATTTGGTGTTGGCTCATTCATTACTTCAATTTTTCAGCTGAGATCTTGGTGTCGATTTATGTCAGAGTTGGTGTCGACTCAAGGTTTCTTAGTCTGTTATGGTGTCGACTCATGTCTTTATTGGTGTCGACTCAGATGAGAGGTTTTAGCTACTAGAAATTGGTGTCGACACTAATCGTCTTTGGTGTCGACTTAGTCAAGCAATTTTGGCTACTGAAAAAATAGTGTCGACACTTCTTTGCTTTGGTGTCGATCCAACCAGTCAGACTTGGCTACTGAAAAAATGATGTAGACACTTGTTGTCACGCCCCAATTCCAAGAGACATGACCGGCCGTATACCACAGGCTTTGTTCCAATAGCCACAAAAGTCTAAAAATTAAAACATCATACTAAGAAATATGTAAAATTATAACCTTACTAAAATTTGAGTAAAATAATACTTCAAACTATAACCAATATTTTGTGGGGTACAACAACTCATGAAAACAACCAATGATTTTAACCAATTCGATTTTCAACTGAAACAAAGGTCATTCATAAAATATTAATTTAAGTACCAACTAGTCGCCAAAAAATACTGACTCATTAAAAATATAAAATAAATTTTTTTATGAGGTCACTGGTACTAGGTCCCATAACACAACGAAATTCTCTTTATTCTTTTTTTTATTGATTATTTGAAAATGTTAAAAGCGTCAGCCGATGGCTCAGTAAATAACAACCATACGTAGTAAAATACAGTTTTAAAATGAGATATTCAAAATATCTATAATTAAAACATAATAATGGCATACGATGCAGTATAAAATCACATGCTAGTATAAAAATTCAACTTTCTTTTTGTCAAATTCATATTTTTCCTTAAACACATTTTGTGAAATATTTCACTCAATTTTAAAGCCAGTGAAGAGTAACTAATGTATCAAGTCTCATCATAATAATCAACACCAAAACAGTGATAACAACATGATCATCTATAATATGTGGAAATCATAAAATAAATAATTAGTATCAAATATAAATAAGCTCGGGGCATCCTCGACTCTTGGATTCAACATCGAACTTAGAGTTACTACATGGTGGTGCTCGAGTCTTTTCTTTGAGACGATACGGTTAAGGTCACTAGATAATACTCGGGTTGTCCCTTAAACCGTTGAGTACTATAGTTACCACGAACGCAATGTTGGGCATTTTCCCTAACAATCAGAGTTACCTGCGTAGAGGACGTGTCCACTGGATTTTTACCATGGTCCCAAAATAGAATCTCATAAATCACACCATATAGATGTATATAAAAAGTTACATGAAACTTATGAAGGAATCAAAATAATTTTTTTGCCATGAAGTTTACATCACAAATATTCATATATATTTATACAAAATGAATTTTTGAAATTATTTTTTTGTTTTTCAAAAACTAATTAGGGACATTGATGATTTTAGAAAATACGTAGTATGTTCACCTGAAATTCAAAAAATGTATAATTCGCAATGAAAAGGACCATGTATAACTTGAGTGTCACTCTGAATTATGCCACGTATAAATTTAATATTAATTAACACTAAACTCCAATAATATTTAAATACTATGCGAACCTCCTATTAATATTTTGGTCGTACTAATTTTCTTAAATTATTATTGTATAGTTTCTAATAATATTTAGATTTTATTTAATATATAACATTTATCCTAATCAAGACCATTAGTTATGTCAATTTAAATTCGAATAGTAATATAATAAAATATAATAATAACCAGACTAAGTCTTGCTATTGATATTATTGAATAATTATTTAATATTAATTAATTTAATTTTTTTACTAAAATTGGGTTAACATTTAAATACAGGGATCTCAAAATCATATTTTAAGCATTGAAAAAAATATATATATAAAAATAGGCTACTTTGTAATATTTAAAAGTTATCTAATTAAACAAAACTTAACTACAATGTATTGAAAACAAATAACCCTACTATACCGAGTAAAAACCATTTTGGGCAGCCATTAAAAAACTAAAGTGGGTGTTATGGCCTATCATCTCTTTCTCGAAGTGTCAAACTCATCCCAATTAATTAATATTACTATTATTTTTATTATTGTATGTATTTAAATTAATTCATATTTAATATATAATATTTAACTAAATTAAATCAATTAGTTATTCAGTTCTAAGTTTGAATAATAACATATTAAAATATTATAAAAATAGAATTAAGTTTTGTCATAGATTTGATCGTAATTTTAAACTTATTTTTATTTTGTATCATTCTTTCAATGTATTTATTATTATTTTTATTCAATATTTAATAGTATCAAAATTATTACTTATGTCAATCTAGGTTTGAATAATAACATATTAAATATTATGATTATCGAGTTAAATACACCATTAATTTATCGATTAACTACATAAATATATGTATATTGATATTTTATTACATTAATATCAATATCAATATTTTAGCATAAGAATTTTATTAAAATAATCCCAAAATTGGATTCTTCGTATCATAAAACATAGGAATTAATTTTTCATAAAATTAAAAACTCATCTGATTAAGTCAAATAAATCAAAATACACCATAATATTCGTAAGCTTGTCACACCAAATTGTTGCCCACGACTAAAAATGGTTCCCCCCTCTCTCTCTCTCTCCTTCCAATTTATTTCATGTGCTTGCTCTCCTTAAATAAAGCTAACTTTCTCACCCTTTTATTCAAATTTCTTCATAACACTTATTCTCTTTATCATGTTTAAATATTTTGATCTTATTATTATTTCAAGTTTTTAAATAAAATTACACACACATGTATATACAACAAATAATTATTTTAAATTTTAATTCGATTGTCCTATTCTATCACAAAACCTTTTTATGTTTATTCATATTATTTTATTTTATTATGATAACTTTATCCTCCTAAAAGTCTATCACTCTATTTTATTTTATCTTATTAATAAGATTTCAAAATTCTAACATTATCTCTAATTTTAATATATATTATATTTTTTTATACAATTAAGGCTGTTAATTAATTAATTTTTTAATAAAAAATAAAAAATTTGGGTTGTTACCCTTGTTTTTTTTTGTGTCGATCCAAACTGTTTGTTTTTAAAAAATGCATTTATGTCGACTCATTTGCTCATTGGTATCTATACTTATAAGTTAGTATCTGAGAGATGACTTGAAGTCTTGGTGTCGACTCTGCTTGATTGGTATCGGCACACTTTGAGTTTCCCAAGTAGTGTCTAGGTGTCGACTCATGTTGTTATTGGTGTCGACGCTAGAACTAGGAGTCCGAAGAATTATTTGGTGTCGATACAAGTTGATTCCCATCAAGGCGCTGAAGTATCAACTCATGCGTGCATTGGTGTCGACTTATCGTGCTCATTCGGCTTTGACTTGGTGTCGACACAAGTTGTAACTGATGTCGACTCAATTTGGATTCCAATTTAATACTAGAGGTGTCGACACGATAGATCATTGGTGTTAATACACTTGAGTTCTTGAAACGTGAGTTCCTGAAACGTTTCAAGCAAAGCTGTTAAATGTGTCGACCCTAAATTTCAATAGTGTCGGCACACTTGAGTTTGTCAAGCGTGTTTTGCTTGTAGGTATCGATCCAAAAGCTAATTAGTGTCGACACAAAACGTTTTGTTCAAGAACACTAAGTGTCAACCTATTTAGCACAATGTGTCAGCACAAATGACATAAGATGTCGACTCATTTGACATGTAGTGTCGATACTTCCCTTTGAAAAATAATTAAACATAATTCTTTTAAATCATTTAATTAAAAAATATAAATTAATAAAATCATCAAAATTTATTTAAAATACCTTTAGTTTAACAAATCTGGAGGATGGTAATATCCTTTGGAAAAGATAATTAAACATACTCTTCTTTAAAACTGAAATAAGTGGGATGATTTACATTGCATATAATCAATATGTAGACATTCCAGTGTGAACAAAAACCTGTTTCATTATACTCTCTGCATATGGAAACTAATTTGCTTGATGCTCTGGAGGACCATTTCCTATAAAACACCTTATAATGCTTGCCATTATCGAACACAAAGCTTCTGAATTTACAGTTTCTCTCGTTAACGATGTTGAACTGTTGAGCTACTGCGGCGGGTTTAATTGTGCATTCACTTTGAGCCTTGTAATCTCTTTTCTGCACCTCCTTTCACTCTGAACTTCATTGTATTAGACATTGAAGACCATAACTTGGTGCTCCTGAATGGGATTTGGAATTCAGGAGTTCTTCTGCATTGACAGTTTGGAAAATGCAACAACAAAAAGCCTTCCATATTTGTCAAAAAATTTACCTTTTAGTTACTCCGTTAAAAAAATAAATATGTATACGAAAATTCAAACATATGTTCTTATAAAAAGCTTTTTGTGTGTAGTTTTGGAGTTTAAATTAATAAACACAAAGGCCCTGTTTGGACAAATATTACTTATTGGTTTATTTTTACTTATTTTAGCTTAAAACCCATAGAATTTAGTTTATTGGTTTATTTTTGTCTTTTCTAAACTTTTTTTAATATTTTAATCAATTTTTTTTTTTTTACTTTTTTGGGTCGTTTCAATGAAAGAAGTTTAAAACATATAATAATTTGACTAAACGATGAAAAAAATTCATTAAAGATAAAAAATTTACGATGACAAATAAGTCAATAAGCCAAATTCATCCGTTCATGGCCAAATTTTACCCCTTAAAAGCAATATAAACTAATATTAGGAGAAAAACACACTCATTATATTAAAACAACAATGAAGTAATTATAGTGGATAAAGAAAATTATTCTGACCAATTTTTTCATAACAAAGTTAGTAGATAGAGTTAAGAACACCCATTATCACAATTGTGACTCCCATGAATAAAATTTCCTAACGTAAGACAAGTGAACAAACACCAAATAAATAAAATCATGAAATCAAAATAATCTTTTTGTCTTTAATGAATTATTTTAATAAAAAGCTGGGTCAATACAGATTGAGTTTAGAGAAGGTGAATACGCCAATATATCAAAATAAGAACTTAAACAAACAATCATGTATGCTGAAAATAAATAGGAAAATGCTTTGTCCTAATAAACAACCAATCACAAAAATCATAGAAAGTTAATTATAGTCACTCACTTATATTGAAATTAATAAATATTGTGAATTTTAATATAAATAAATAATTTAAATTTAAATTTTTTTATGATTAATCTGTGATTAGTTATTTGTACATAGTAATATTACTAAAATAAATAAGATATAAGATCTTACCTAGAAATCTCAAGGAGTTAATTCTCCAAAAATAAAAGTCACCACTGCCAACAACCAAACAATCCACTATTAAATCAATAGGTAGATAAAGTTTTAGAGTGAACCATACAACCAAACAACTATTAATATAGCTCTACAAGTCTTACACAAACACTCTTCCTACTTTATTTTTATTTTTATTTTTTGATAGCTTTGATATCATCAGCCTCTTTGTTCACAAAAATTATCTTTTCAATCACATCTTGCTTGACTTGACAGACAATGACTAAAAATGGTTAAATGAGCGCCATCACGATCACAATTAATATAAAGGGATGTGTGTATTTTTATAAAAAGATAAGAAAAACTCAATAAGGACTCATTTAAAATTTCACATGTTCTCTCAAACATGAAGAGTATATATACATATATATATATATATATACTATTATTAAAAAAAGCATCATATTTTGGTTTTTTGAAATTGGCCGTCATTTTAATTTAAAAAATATTCTTAAAATAGTTAGAATTTTAAAATTAGGGGAGTATTTCATAATTGCCCACTTTTTTTCCTCTTTATTATTATTTTTTTAAAATTTTAAAATCTCATTATTCTTCAACTTACATAATTCGCAATTAACATATTTTATTTTTATAATTATTTTTATTATGGGGGCTATCTTTTATTATTTTTACACAACAACTAATACTAAATACACATCGCATGAGCATAATGTGTATTTAGTATATATCATCTTGAAACCCTAAAAAGAAAAATAGTAGTGACGCTCGAGTGCTTATCGGGCAATAAACACCAAAGATCTAGTGCTTGTTTTCGGAATTGTTTTAAAAAAAGTTTGTTATGCATTGAGCGCTTAAAAAAAATTATTAATCAAAAAATAACATGTCTTTAGATAATCTAAAAAGGATGCAAAATATACCTTAAGTGAAAAAGATAATCTTCACTATTTTAATTTTGACACAAACTTCATCAATAGTTTCGCCAATTGCTTTCAAACTACAACACACTTAAACTTTATAACATTTCAAATTTGCTCTTTTTATATTTTTTATTTTATATTTCTTTAGCAAAGTTGTCCATGAAAGCCAAACAAAGTTCACCAAGAATTAAAAAAAAATTACTAAAATCAAAAGACCCCTGAAAATAATTAAAAGGCAACCACATGATTTTTGGACTTTTTTGGCCTTTTGTTTTAAAATGATTATTCTATTCTCTATTAACAGGCATTACAAAATTAATACTTGTAATATTAATTAAAAGGCTATTTTTGTCCTTTTCATATCGCTATTGAAAGAAAAAGAAAACCTACTACTCTTTGGGTCCTCTCACTTTAGCTCCCTGTTTAGTTTTGACTTTTTTAAAGTGATTTTTCTTTTCGCTTTTTTTTTATTTTTTTTCTTTCATATCTGAATTTCAATTTTTTTACTTATTTGATCCGTCGTGATAAAATAAGTTTAAAAAGTATGATCTTTTGGGCTGCTATTAAAAAAATCACTAAAAAAAAACCTTATAAAGATTTTAAAGTAGTTTTTTTCATCTTATCTATTTTTTAATTAAAATTTTTTACTTTTTAATTTTTAAATTTCTCATTATAAGATAATCTAAAAAATATACCCGCTTAAGCTAACATCACAAAAAATTTACTAAAAATAAAAAAATATATATAAAAATCTATCACAAACGCAAAAAAAAACTTATTAATTTGAAAAACTTATTTATACTTGGCTTGTTGATAACTCTAGTGAACTTTCTCCACCTTGTTATCAATTTTTTCAAAATAAATTCAATAAATAGAAAATAATTAAAAGAAATAGTATATAAACCGAAAAAAGAAAAAAAAACTGTAGCTTTAAACAAAAAGTCAATAAAGTATTAATCAAAATTAAAGATGGGCAATTTTGTCTATTCCAGGGTGTCAAAGTCCTTGACAAAGTTAGTCAGCATGGTGCGTGTGCAGTGGATGTAACGACCCCAGGAGCATTGAATCATTTCTAATGGACCCCGGAAGGGCAAATTATCAGCTAATTTCGGAGTATTATATGATATTATTTATTTTTAATAATTCAAAATGTATAATGCATGTTGCGATTTTGATTGATAATTAATTTAAAAATTAATTTTTTTTAGTATTTGTAATTAAAAGGTTAAAAATTTAGTTTAAAGTAAGTTGTTTAATAAATTAGCTTTTAAAGCAGTTTTTTTTAAATTGGTTAATTGGATAAAAAAAAATTTATTTATTTATTTAAATTAGATAGTTTTACTTTTCTATATAGTTAAAAATAATAATTATATATAATTAATAGTAGTAGTAAATAAATTATAAATATAAAATATTATTGTCTTTTAAAAATAATCGTAGTTTGAAAAAAATATTCTAAAAATTAGCGTTATGATTTAATTTTTTGGCCAAACGAAACATGTTAATTTTGTTTTGTTTTGTTTTGTTTTGTTTTTTTTGCATTTTATTGCATTTTTAACCCAAAAGCTATGATAGCTAATTATGGCCTAATTGTGTTATTCTTTTTTTTTATTTGTCTAATAAAACCATGAAAATATTGTACATACAAAATGATTTTTTGTTAAATAATTAAATAAAAATATTGCGTAAATAATTTTAGATAGTATTTCGAGACTACTCGGGACTACTTGGAGGACGAGGGAGTAATATTCTCTTCGGGGCTACAATCTAGTACTCTTCAACAATATTGTTAACATCACTTAATAGATTCATTTCTTCAATTCTTAATTTTAGAATTTTAAGATTAGTCGAGTTGGTCGCAAACTAACTCAAATATCTAATTATAAAAAAAAATTAATTTGATAAAAATAATTTGAATATCATAGCATTATTGCCCGTTCAATTAATTTGGTTTAAAATTAACGGTATGTCAATACGCCACTCGATTTGAGAATTTAAAAAAAGTTGTAAAATTTGGACCTTTAAAAAATGTAAGAAAGTGTAGGAATTTGGACAAGTGTGTTCTACTTTGGCCTTGATTAGTAATTTGGCTTTTTTAGTTTTTTTTGGTTAAAAATATAAAAATTAGAAAAAAAAATAAAAATATTAAAAATTTAAAAAATCAAATCAAAATATAAATTTCTAGAATATTCAAATCAAATTCCCACCACTTTTAAAACACAATAATACTATTTATTCATAATTTATTTACTATTTCTAGAAATTACGTATAATTTTTAATATCAAATATATAAAATAGTAAAATTATTAATTTTGAACAAAAAGTAAAAAAGATAATTTTTGCCAAAACAATTAATTTTAAAAAAGTTAGGTTTAAAATTAAGTTACCAAACAGTCTACTTTGAACTCAATTTAATTTTTTAACAAAAAAAAAATTAAAAAATTATCTTTTAAGCTAATTACCCATTCCAATTGATTCAATTTCTACGAGTGGGAATCTTGGTTTGTTGATTTTGTAATTCTCAACATAGGTTATCTATTCAGAAATTATGAAGTTAATCGTAAACATTAATTGTAAATAATTGCCACTATTTATTTTTTTAAGTATATATAATGTTTAAGTATTTATTGATATTTAATTAATTATTTTCTACATAAATAATTTATAAAACTACAAATAAATAATTTTGATAATAATAATAATAATAATAATAATAGGATCGAGATAAACCATATACACATACACATCCAAATCAAATCGAATAGAACCGAATTGAATTGTAACCATGAAGAGGAGGAGCTTCACCTAGTGGGCAGGTACTATAGTCTATACCTCAACTTTAACTTAGGTTTCAGATATTTTTTAATTGGTTTTTTATTTTTTTTAATTTATTTTTTAATTTTTTAATTTTTTTATGACAACAATATTTTAAAGCGGCTTTTAGTTGGAGGCCAATAATAAAAATAAAGACATCTAGTGTAACTACAAAAAAATCTTAACTCCTAAAATTTATTAGGCCAAATCTAATTAAAATATTATTATTTTTCTATAACCATCCTCTAGCCCAAGAACTATCACCTTTAGTCAACTCCGACCACCCATTTTGGTAAATTTTTGATGAATTTTTTAAACATTTTTTTAGGAAATTTCTTTCGTCTGCAAATACTTCCAACATAGAAAGAATTAAGTGTTTGAACGTAAAAAAAAAAAAAAAAAAAATTACCATTTTATGTGGTAGTGGAGGTGAGGAAGGCGTGAAAGTGCACCTACACACCTAGTATTTTATTAACAAAAATATATTTTAGGGTAAATTTTACTGATCATTCTGAGATTTTTAACAAAAATAGAAATCTCCTATGTAGTTTTAAAAATTGCAGAAATCTCTCCTTAGATTTAATTTTAACATCAAAGAGACACCAATCGTTAAAAATTTCGTTTAACTTAACGCAAAACTACCGTTTTACCCCAAAACCGTCATCAAAACCACTATCGCACTCCAAAATTGCCTTCAAAACCGCCGTTCCCAACCTCCACCCAAAATCGCCGTTCCCACCCCCAATCTAAAACCAGTCCCCTCGCCGTCCCCCCACCCCCCCTCGCC